>CM067219.1:125131193-125700043 GCA_034190945.1 Octodonta nipae
TTTGTCTATCATTTTCTGTATCACCCTGTACAACAATAATTCAACCCTACACGATGATGCAATCGCCCTGTATAAGTTTTAATCCTTTCCACCCTATTTCTCTTTCTATTTTTCCAGTGCTTAAATCACTTCGCCCAATATGCCAAATAAAAGTATATACTAATGTTCCACACTATATAACACTTTTTAACTATCCTGTATAACTATAATTCCACTCCAGCTTATATTTCAACCTCCGCCCTATAACTCGAATATCCTTACTGCTTATGCTTATTTACTTTTACTATAGTTTTCACTCTTATTTCAACCACCTTGTACGCAACTACTTATGTGCCACCCAATATAACATTTTCTGAACGACTCTGTATAACTTTAATTTTATTTAACCTTATATTTCAGCCATCCTATATATGGAACGGCTTATGTACCATCCAATATCACAATTAGGTATTTTTTGAACCGAACTGACTAACTGTAATTTTACTTCGCACAATATTTTTTGCCAAGTCACTCGATTGCAATGAAACCCGTTACAAATACCCTGAATGATATACTTTCATGGTAAATCATGACATTTAAGCTAGACATTTAAGATGAAAATTTGACATTTTCATTTATGTATACCGTATTTTTGCAAATATTTTTACGATTTTCGGAGAAAACAGTTTAGATTTATTGAAATTCACTGAAACGTAGTCCCTTAATGTCAGCTTATAGAAAATTATATGGAACCTTTCTATAATATTTCTTTCTATAATATGCCCAATCCGTTTTTGAATAATTGAGCAATAAAAAGAAAGACAATGATAACCTCCTTTTGGAAGGAATTTAAATAAAAAAAGAGAAAAACATAAAATAAAGTTGTCTAATAGATGTCAATCCTAGTGAGTAATTTAAGTTGAAGGCATTTGCTATAACAATAATCACTGAGCATCCATAAAAAGAAAGTGCCGACGAATAGATAACCTCTTTTTTGGAAGGAAGTCAGTTAATAAGTTTAACAAAGAGAAAAATCGACTTAAAATAAATAACTTAAAAAAATCAACTTCAAGGCATAATAACCATAATGGCATTACAATTAACAAATATCTAAATTGAATATTAAAAAAGGCAACATTATTTATCACATTTTAATGTGATTTTTATCACGCCTGTTTTTTAAGTTAATTATTTGAACTGAGTTTTTGTTTTCTTTAAATTTATTTTCCTTTAGCAAATACAAAATCATGCATTGCTTATGTATCGATTACTTTATCAGGCTTAAATGTTGGTTAAATGTTAATTTGCACAGTATAAGCACCTTTTATTGTTTACATTCTTTACTTTATGTGTAGGTAGGTAGGTATGTGTAGGTACCTAACAACAGTGAATGTGATATCAGTTGTATAGTGTCGTGTTTTGTTAATTATTTTCAACTTTTTAGTTCTTTTCCGAGGTCGGTTGGATTTAAATATTTTCTTTTCAACTTTTTAGTTCTATTTTGAACTCAAGTAGTTCTTGCCCTTTATTTTTATGGATATATATATACAGGATGTTAAATTTTCTTTTAAATTGACACGAACAAAATGAACATGGTAAGCGTTGGATTAATAAGCTAAAATGTGTTTAATTAAATTAATAATTATTACTATTGCTACAATTGCTTTACTTTATGATTTTATTATCAACACTAAAAATTATTAAATTTATTGGGCTTCGTTTTGATAAGAAAGCACCAAATTTTTATTTTATTCAAAACAACACGTGACTCGACTTTCATTCTTTGGTAAAATAAGATGTTTAATTTTAATATGTCCCACAGTACTTGACTTTAAGAAAGAATAACGAAAACAGTTTTTTAAGAAATTAAATTCTCTACAAAAACATGTGAGTCAATTTTTTTCTAAGCTTCATATTTATCAAAATATTCCCAATAATGTGTTGCAAAGCCGCAGCCACGAATTATTTTCGTGGTGGGTTTTACAAAACTGGGTCAAATACTGGGGGGAGAAACTAAAGAAAACAACGGCGGGGATAATTTTTTTGTTTGGTGATGGGGCTGATTAAGACTGCAAAATGTATTTTTTTGTCCATTAATATCCAAGATATATAAAATTTATTCTCATGAAAAACATGATTAATTGGTTAAAATTAAATCTTCAAACCACAAATTCCGAAATTTCGGGGGGGAGGGCGTTGAACCCCCCAGACCCCCCCTCAGGCCTACTGTTTTCTAATTAAAAGAAAACTATTTAAGGGATGGGGGAGGGCACAAGAAATTTATTTTTTAACGACCAGTCTGCTAAACATCATGTGGACAGTTCGGCCAAACTGGGGTTTAGACCTTGAAATGTGTTGTTTCTATTAGGCAGGGAGTTCCTGCACTATTCCGTTGGATATCAAATATTTATGAAGAAATGTCAGTTAAGTCACTTCGATGATATTTTTGATAGGTACATTGGCTTCCTGGGTGATTTTCTGAAAAACTGAATGTAACAAATCCTAGAAAAATGTATGATTTATGATTATAATGTTACAGTAAATATTTCTCCTACTATATGGATTTCGGTAACTTCACCAGCATTTGGTGTCCGTTTTATCCATCTACCGCAGGAAAATACGCTATAGACAAATAAAAAGGGGTCCATGTTGTAAACACCCTGCCGAAAACTAGGGAAAACTTAATTGAAACTTCATGTAAACATGACCGATATCCGAACAAAAAGTGGCCAACTTCAACAATATATTCAACAAGTTTTGGAACTGGTCAGTGAGTTTGAGATAATGTTTTCTGAGATGCGTATAATTTATAACACATAAAATAAAAAATACTCACTATTGTATTTTTACAAATTGAAAGAGAATTTTAATACCAATTCAAATTCAATTACTTATTTGCACCCAGAGATAAAATGATATGTTTAAGTTTAGTTATACATTAAGTTTTTTAATTTATATACTCGTATTTGCAGACAAGTTTACTAAATTTAACCCTTTGGGCCCCAATGGGACACATTGAACCCAGGGACTAATTGAAGTTGTCTTACTGTCCCTTACATGCCCCGTTTTACATTGGAAATAGCCTGTAATGGATTTTTTGAAGAAAACGTGTTATACCGCAGCTTTTTTGATAAAGGTGACAACCCTGTGAGCAGGCAGTTTGTTCATAAACAGACGCTATAAGGCATGTGTGCGACATTGCAAAAAAAGTATAAGGATATTCATGTTTTTTTTTTCAGAGTAAGTTTTTCGTTTAGAGAATACATTTGTTATAAGCTCATATTTTAGTAAGCGTAGTATTTTTTGCACAACATTACGCTGTCACTTAGAATGGGGGATTTATATGTCCCAGAGGGTTTTTTGAGTGGTTTAATAATATCCCACTGGTATTTTTTAGAGTGGCAAGAAAATATTTGTCTCCTGATGAGTTGAAATATTTGGCTGACAATTTGGACGAAATATTTTCTCAAGAAATAACCGAATCAGAGTCAAGAGATTCGCTACCAGAACATCATAACAGTGATGAGTCGGACGATGGTGAAAGTGTCCATAGAGTAGAAGAAGACAGATTTGAAAATATTAGAAATGATGTAAACGCTGCAACATGTCAATAGTGTTATGCTCATCAGACTTACTAGACTTTTTATTTTCATTAGCAGAAGATTTAATGGCAAAATGAAAGGAACAAACTGCTTTAAAATTCCGACGCAAAAGTTGTGGAAGACGTTCGAAGAAGGCGAAGATGTGAAAAAATGTAGATGAACATATAGCAATTGAGACACCCAAAAAGACGACGGGGTGCGCGCTCTTCAGGAATGGGTAAAGGAAGAAGAACGACAACTATATGTCAAATGTGCGACATAAGATTGTGCATATTTTGTTTCACCCTGTATTATACATCCTTAGTTGGCAAAGCCTATTTCCTTTATCTAGAATCTTTGTTTTTTATATTTGTCTCTAAATAAAACTATTTTTTGATGTTGAACTAATGTTTTTATCACCCCTCTGTGACAAATATCTCCTGGCCAAAAATTCCATTGGGACGTATGAATCCCACTATTATTTATTTGATTTATGATGTTTTTATTATTTATAACCTATTAATAATGATAACTAGTCACTAAAATATCATATAGGTTAAAAAAAAATTACGGAGATATAAAAAATTGGGTCCCTAAGGGTTAAAATGAACGATATTAATAATATATTGTAATAAACAATAGTATTTATTGTAATATGTCATGAAAATCCAAATAATTGGTATTTTGTCAAATTACTGAATAGTCTAAACAATGAATTTTTTACAACGCAATATATTTTAAACATATTGCAATACAGTCCGTGGGTTCAATTTATAATTATAAAACTAATATTCACTTTCACTTTTCTAGAACTTTTATTTACATCGAATATACAACAGCTGATTCAAATATCACAACATCAATTTTACATATAAGCTCTTCGCTCCACTAACTAACTGCTGCGAGGATGGGTCCTCCTTTTAAAATCAGCATCGAATTCTCTAGTATAATCCAGTGTCAATTTTATAGTTGTCGAGTTATGATCGAGATAAGTTTTTCTCCCGTCCGGACCTTCTAGCTTTTTTTTATATCCCAGCGATCGTTGTCGTACTGAAATGAAACAGGGTCGGCTTTGGTAAATTTTGTAACAATATGTAGTTCTAAAAATATTTATAAAATAGTTTTCCAATAAATCTGGAAATTTATAATCACCTCATTGAGTGTAGCTTATTGATGAATTTCATTTCCTTGTTCATTTTAAGGCAAATTTTTCATCCCAAGCTGGCATTATCCTGACAGGCTTAGGAAAATCAATTCATATCATTTCAAAATTGTTCACGTCGTTTCAAAATTTTTCCATTAAGACATTGCTGATTTTTTAACCCAGTTGATGGATTGTGCCTACTTTTAACCGAATTCCAAAAAAAGAGGAGGTTATTAAGACGGCGCCTAGTTTTTTATGTATGTTACCTGATTTATTCTCCAGTTGTGAACAGATTTCAGTAGTTCTTTTTTCTTTATTAGAGTGGACATTCGGATTTGTGAAATTTCAAATTTGAAAAAAGAATTCGAATTTGGGAATGAACCTGCATGAAAATCGACGAGTATACCAAATATATTATTCGATTTCTCCAAACTTCTAACCGATCTGTATAATTTTTTAAATTGCATTCTATTAATGAAGATCCTTACGTTGTCCCATATACTTTTCTATGATTTGTTACATGCAGTTTTTCAGAAAATCATGAAAAGTCTAATATTCACATGAAAAATATTATCGACTGATGTAACTGACATTTCTCCGTAAATATTTTAATTCCAACGTAATAGTGATAGAACCTGTAGGCACGGTAAGTTTTAATGGTGAATTTTACAATTTTCTAGAGACATCGAAATCATATATTTAGTATAAAATAGTAATTAATTTTAGTAAACATATTTTCAACTCCTTATTCAAGGGATAGGTACTAAGCTCATTGTGTTTGTATATCTATTAAATATCGATTTAAATTAAAAAAATTAAATTTTGAGAATGCAGTGCTGTTGCTGTCTCTGAGTCCAACCCTAATAGAACATTCAGTGAGAACTCATGTCAAACCTCAAACTGCTATTCAGTACGATTATACACATGGTGTTTAGTATGTTAAAGAAACCCCTAAAGTGAAGAGATAAAAGCAACAGTAATAACAATTAAATTAAGTAAACATAGTTTTGGCATATTAAACGAAAATGTATCATTGTGTACTACTAAGGCTTTCAGTGTTATCTGGTCCGAGTCAATTATGGCCATAAATACAAAATGAAAAATACTGAATAAAAACTACCCAGTAGAAAATAGAACGAAACCTGAAGTGAAAATATTTAAAATAATTACCAAATTTAGAATAAACTAAAAAGTTGAAAATAAAACATATATTTTTTAAATACAGTAACCGAATTTCAAGTAGAACTAAAAAGTAATTTCGAAAATAGAGCAAAAAACATATCTTCATCCACCCAAATCTTTAACAAAGAAGTCAATATTATCAAAGAACATCTACTTCAAAATGAATATCCCCAAGACTTTATAAATAAAACTATAAATCAGCTAGAAAGAAACTCGCAACGACAAACCAGCACAAATAACCATCACACTAATACCAACAAAACACAAACAGACAACCAAATTATGAACATAATTCCATATATCCCAGGTGTATCGGAAAAAATTAAGCGGTTAGGAAATAAATACAGCGTTAAAACTGTTTTTAAAACAAATAATACCTTGAGGTCTATCCTCACACATACCAAACCGGTTAACGCAACCCAGAGTTCTAAACATTGTGTGTACTGTGTTTTGTGTGACTGCGGCCATTCTTATAGCGGTGAAACTTCAAGACCTTAGAAGTAAGAAAAAAAGAACATCAATATAACATTTCCAGAAAACATGTGGACAAATCAAATTTGGCCAATCATGTATTAACGAGCACCGGCAGCCAAAGAACCCCAGTCTATGGCTGCCGGCTATAAAACAAAGATTTTGTTGAAAGAAGAAAATTTAAAAAAGGGATAACTTAAAGAAGCCAGCTGTATGACAAACAACAAATTCAAGATCAAAGCGAAATTTTTTTTAGAAAAAACCTCGAAAACAACACTAAACGATTGACAACGACTCCAGACTCGGAGTTGAAACGTCTCCATACACAGATAAATATTACACAATATACATTATTTATATACAGGAATACTGGTTGATCATTTTGTAGACATCTCTTTCTCTCAGAATAACTGTGAGGAAGAATCTCTGTACAGACAGCCAGTAATCCGGGCAATTTTACGAAATTGCCTTACTACACTTTGTTCTACATATACAAATTTTAAATATTTATCTGTTGCAGGAAAAAATTTGGAGGAGAGAAAACCCAATGAACAGACAAAATAGACCTAAAAAGTTGAAAATAAGTAACAAACGTATCACTGGACAATAAGTAGGACATTTACTGTTGTTTGGTACAAACAAAGTAACAAAATGTGCTTATTCTGTACAATTTAATTACCTACCGATCTAATATATTTTAGAAGCCGGTGCTAAGAAACAATCAAGTTTGAGGAAAAAGATGAATATGAAATGTAGCACTGGCGGATCCAAGGGTTGGGCTGAGGCCCCCTCCATAAGATTACTTTTTTATCCTAGGCGTAAAAATGACTTTTATAACACTATTATATAAATATTTGAAGAAGAATCACTTTAATGTGAGGAGTGTTAAAAACCCTACACAGTCATCAATTAAGAATAATAATTTTCAAATCTGAGTAAATCTATCGCAGGTCTTAATAGATTTTTAATTGTGACCACAATATAGAAATATTTGACTTTTCCTGTATATTTACCGCTATATATCAAATTATGGATGTTTTAGTAGTGTTTGTATTTTTTAAATTTTGTCACAAAATCCAACGTTTTCATCATCATCTAGTAAATGATATTTCTTTTAAGAGCAATTCCAGTCGAATTACTACATTTTTAAATTGAATTATTGATCCTATGGCTTTCACAATTTTTTCTATGTTATTAAAAGTTATATATTTTTCACAAATATTTATTTACCTGTAAAGTGCTCAAGATTTATTTATGTCAGAAGATCTGAGATTCGCCATTTTGCAAATCTGACCTTTGATTCGTCAGAGTCTCTAAAAACAACCTTAAACCAATTTTGGTGTAAATTGCAATTATTTTCAAAAATTTAATTTTTTACGGTTTCTAGGTCATTACTCTGTAAAAAAATAATTTGATTTTAAAAAACGATGTGTCAAAAGATAGACAAAAAAGAGAAATTTAAAAAGAGGTATTATATATAAACTTATAGAAGTGATATTCTCCCTCATTTAGGGGTGAAGTGACCGATACGTGTAAAATTTGTCCCCCGTAAATATAAATTAACGTTTTTATTAGTCTTTTTCTTTTATAGATATATTAAAAGGTATTTTGGGTTGCTAGTTTCAAAAGTAAAACTCTGTATAATCATATGGCTTGGGAATGCATAGTGATCCATCAACACTTAAAAAATACCCAACCACTAATATATTCTTTTATAATATGCGGACACATAAATTTACTGATACAAATGCTAAATACTAAATAAAACAAACAGCAATTTTTTTTATTTACAATAATTGAAACAACTACAATAGAATTTTCTTTATATTATTCATTTACAATAATAATCCACTGTTTTCGGAAAATACGTTATTACAGCGTTATTGTTATTACTGAAATAAAGGTCTTTTTACTATTTACTTTTGCCTTTTTATATCAGCTATCCACTTAATTTTTTGATTTATTTTCCATTTCCCACGGTGCGAATTGCTAGACTTTGGCACAACATCTACCGGCTTACGGCGCTTTTGAATATAATATCGTAAATTAATTCGAATTCAAGTAACCTTTTCAGTGCCCTCTTTCTGAAAATTGTTTATTTGTTTCTGATATATTAGAGATGTTTGATTGCACTTCTCAAAATATGTTGATTAATTAAATTAAGTGTAAAATTTGCTTTTCAAAACAAAAAAGTTTTGAAAAGTAAATTTTACATTATTGGCTTTGAGCCAGTACGAAATATAACTTTGTATCATGTGTTTTTAAAACCTGTGAGCTATGAACATTTCTAGAAATTTTTGTGTCAGTCGAAATATTACTAAGTAATAATTAATAAATCATAAAATAAAGTGGAATCAATTTTGATCGAAATAATTTCATTGTGAACTTTTTAATTTTTTAACTTCCTGGATGTTGTAGTCTTACTTTTTTAATGCCATAGATGAGAGGCCCTGATTTTAAACCTGAAAAGTTTGGAGTATTTGAAATCAAGCCCGTAGCCAGCGGGGAGGAGGGTCTGGGGGTTCAAATCATGTATTTCATGGAATAAATTTTATATTTATATAATTTTATATATTCTTGAAATACATGAACAAAAATATACATTTTTCAGTCCTAATCAACCCATCACCAATAGAAAAAATTATCCAACCATGGCTACGGCCTTGTTGGAAATATAGGGACTTTCCAGCAAATGCAATGTTAGCTCCAAGATATTGTAAAATACAAACTGTAGATGTCACAACTATCATTCAGAAAACAATTTAATCCTTGTTAGGTAATTGAGTCATTTAATAAACTAAATTCAATATTTAGTACATGATTTCATATAATGTCTTGCTCTACTTGTTCAAGCAAAAATAATGGTGAACACTACATTATAGTTTGCATTCTCTTGCCAGGCTAAATTGGACAAAACAGGATATTAGAAACCCTTACTTTGTGCTGTTTCCACAAATTTAATTATCTCATTTCATAATCCGGAAAATATTTGATTGTGTTAGTTTCCGTCTCTTTTCCATGATAGTCATAAAGTGTTTTCCGTGTTAACTCCTGCTTAATTAACTCTATAATAAGGTAGAAATTTGTTTTTCAAGTCGATAAGTTTTTTTTAATGTGATTTAATTGTGCTACATTAATTTATTTAAATTTGAATACGATCTTTATAAGAAATTATAACCAACATTTGGGCTTCCCCAACTAACTGAAATAGTTATTTATTTCAGGGAAAACTAGAAAACATAGCATTTTAGCTGATTTTACAGGTTTTAGTATACATATTAATTAATTTTCGTCTGATTTCTATCCTAGGAATTACAGTGTAATAGCGCCACACAGAGCACGATTCCTAATAGGGTGTCTGGACGAATTTTCCCTGATTCATTTCGCCATAAATTATTGTTTAAATTTTGCTATTTATATTTACCTGACATTTCACAAAATAAAATTCAAAATAATAAACCCAACGTATTATCAATTGGGATCGGTTGGTGAAAATATTGCAATATATATCGTGGGTTCAAAATTAATTAACACATATATTCACGTTCACTTTCGATTTTTTATTTACACCAAAAATAATCGACTATTTATCTGCTACAGCTTATCGATACAATTCACACGGAATGTAAACTGAACTAACAGAAATGTACAACTGTCCTTTTATAATTAGCATTTAATTCTCTAGTATTTTCCGATGGTTATCTCGTTGTTGCCGGACTCTTATCGAAATATGCATTTGAAATTGCGTTGGATCCCCCTTTTTTATTTATTTTATTTAGATTGATGAATTTAGAAAGTTTGTTAATTTTTCCATGGGTGGCGTAAAATTAATTGTATAACAATGTTAATATCTATAGAATACCTTGCGGGTTTCTCTTTTTATTGTTTTACTTGAATCTCGTTAAGCGAAGCCAGAACTTCTGTTAACTAGCTATAAAGATTAGTGTGTTTTCCAACATAATCTCATTAATTCAGACCCACTTGTCACAAACATGCTATAAAATTTTAATAGCCTCAAGGAGAGAATTTTTATTTTTGAAAAGCTTTCATCAACAGCTGACATAACATCACGTTCCACGCAAATTTTCTTTCTGTTTAGGGAACACTTTGGATTTGCTAAGGGAATACACCGGATGTGTTTTCAACTGGAAACCCGCTTGATTAAACGAAATTATACACTTATACGCAATTTTAGCAATGTATTTTTAACGCATACCGTAATAATTCTGCAAGGGATTCTCCCTTGCGCAGATAGACATCCATTTTTATATTTTAATTAAAAAACTGACAGAAGCATTTTTTCTCCTAAGTGAAGAAAACGCAACAGTTTCCGTTTACTAAAAGTATTTTGTTTCAGGGTCGTAATACTGACCCGCAGTTCTTACTTACTAACAAACTTTTCAAAAAAGAGCCGCAGTCATTTGGGACTGAACGATGGAAACGAACACTTCTTACAAATTATACGTCCCGTTTCTTGTTATCTCCTGTCTCTGTTTCCATTTTCTTGTGTTTTCATTAGTAATGCTTATAAATTTCAGGAGAACTAAAATAATTTTCACTATTTTGTTATGACTCAAGTATTAATCATATTGTGTAATTTAATTGTTAATTTAAATTTCTATAAGTGCAAAATAAAATTTGATGAAATATTCACTTGCAAGTCATATCCGACAAATTATAAATGCGGCAAAAACTTGACAAAAGGTGTATCAAATTAATATCGTTGTTTCTGACTTCTGACATATGTCAAGTCCGTAAAGCAATATATGGCAAAGAGAGAATTGGAGTTTTTATTAGAAAAGCAATTTTTGTGTAGATTTTCTCTATTATTTGGATGCTATATTAGTTTATTTTCTATATATTATTGAGTTCTATAAAAGAAGAAACTCATAATGTATTTTACCTGGTGCCTGTTTCTTACACAGTGAACTGAATTGTATGGGTATTCCAAATGTGTGGTGTCGGTGTCGAAACAAATGAAATCTGAAGTTATCCAATTCATTCCCTTTCTCATCTATTTTCATATGTACAAATGTGGGCCCCCGTTAAGAAGCTTTCGCTTCAATAAAATTAATTTGGAGTACAACACACCACTGACGTGTTTTAACTGGCATTTCCTTATATTTTCATTTCAAGAAAATAGTGTGGAAACTATAGACCTCGGAAGCATGTAGCTAGTATTGTATAATTAATGTTATTAAAAAGTATCAAGTACATTTTGTTTTCACACCTATTAACTATTGATGAAAAGTTTTCATTTTCCCTATGACTCCCGGTGTAATATAAAATTCAGCAACAGTGCATTTCAAGTTTCTAAATTGCTGCTCAGTGCAATCATACACAGAGTGTTTAACATAGCCTACAAACTCACAAAATAACAGTTTAATTAAACATATTTTTGCCTTATTGAGTTAACCCTTACCTGCCAATTTAAACAAAAATATGTAATGAATTTTTTCGGGAATATTTTGTTATAGCTAATTACATGACTAATAGAGAGTACTTATAATTATAACTTTTTTGAGGCTATGATTTAGGTCTAAATGGTTAATAAAATTCAATTTTTCATAAAACTCTATATTGTGTACAGTCTTTTAAAGCATTACTACTTAACTTATTAAACTGTCTAGCTGTCGCACAGTGGTCGAAATTCGACCAAATTGTGTCAATATCTCTGGCAGGTGAAATACCCTGAAAATTTTATGGTGACATTCTATCCTAGGACTTAAGGGAGAACCGCAATTACACGGAACAGATCCAGATTCGGAACCTCTGTGTGATATTTTCCTCGAAAATCCTAGATGTCGGTCTTACATCTCGCTTCTACAAATAAGTAACGAAATTTAAGTTCTTTTTCAGATATAATTAGTAGGACTTTATTTGTGTTCAATTCGTAATTCTTAATTTAATATGACAACAATTCAACCGCTAATGGGCTACCCTACATACTTATTTTTTCTAACCACCTTGTATAACTATAATTGTACTCAATTCTCTAACATTTATTAAAATACTAATTATAATAATTCCATCTCATTATATATTTCCACCACCCTGTATCTGCAACTGCTCATGGACCACGCATAATATTTTTAACATTTTTGAACCACCCGGTAAGCCATTCTGTATATGCGACTACCTATAAGCCACCGTATTTACTCTTTTTGTTTATGAAATTTTTGACTATCTTCTGTAACTATAATTCTACTCCGATCTATATTTCAATCATCATATATATGGAACTCATCAAGGACTATTCGACAAATCATTTCCTATTCTAGCAATTTTTACTTTAAAAAATATTAAATAGCGATAAAATTATTATAAGATCCTACACATCAATTTGTATTAGATTTTTTTTAAGAGCAGTTTCAACCTGAAGTATATTACCAAATTATCCTGTATTGAAACTCTTGTAATTTCAAAACTCAACTGTCATAATTATTGTCACAATCTCGTTCTTGCTCGGTAATCTCATTTTTCCCGAGCAATCGATTTGTAGACGCAATGAAATTTCGACAGTTATAGTGCAGTTTGCGAGAATTACATATAATAAGATATATATAAATAAACAAAACATTATGTGTATTATATTGTTAGATAAATAAGTAAAAATTTATTTGCAGCGTATCACATCTCGTTAAAACATTTAACAATTTTTGACTGACTGCTAATATTTTAAACGACATTTTAAAACTAATTTAAAAGATTTTATATGGCATAACACAGCAATATATTACTAATACTTATTCAATTTTCATTTGCACATGGCATAAAATAAAAAACATATTCAACTTGAGAGCATTTGAAATCAAATGTATCAATTAGCTTTATAATCTCTCAATAGTTAGTTTATTACGTAAACGTTTTCATCGGGGGATTATATTATAACATTTAAGAAATACAATGCTCCACCTGTTAATTTATGTTAAATAATACATTTTTTTTGTTGACAATTTTTGTAAGTTCATTGAAATTGAAATTTCGAAAATTATACATTGATAATTGCATTGAGAAGTTACCTTAACCTAGCAGCTAACATTGTTAATAAATGTCAAATTGAAATTCAATCAGCTACAATAAGGCTGACCGTGAACTGGCCGAGAAATTAGAACCATTGCCATGATGTCAGATCTAACTATTTATCTTCAATTTTACTATTTGTATTTATATCATAGGATTTGCAATCTTAGTTAAATTGTATGTGACTATTATCCTTTAAAATAGAAACAATATAAATTAATACTATAATGTTAAGATAATAAAATATTATCGGAAAAACATTGTTTAGTTGCCACGCAATACAACTTTTTCTGATTTTAGTTGACAAACTATATTTAGAAAAACTTGCGAGTACCCAATAAATTGTCATTATCATATAACATAAATTTTTGTGGGTGAGTTCTCAATAGCATGATAATGTAGAATAACTTTTAGAACCAAACAAAATTTGTTAGTTTTTCGTTTAAATTTTTTTTTTTTCATTCAAGTCAATCCGTCTTACGATTTTCTCTCCACGCAATCTGGCAGCACTGTGGACGTAAATTATGAATTTTTTATTTTACTTTTTTTAATGAATGAATCAATATTATAAATATGTTTTAGCATTCTGCATTGAAGGTCGTCAATAGTCACTAAACAAAACAAAAATTAAATAAATCGGTTGAGGGACAAAGAAGAAAATGGTACCTAACCGTTTTGTCTTTGCCTATTTATGTATAGATACTCAATTCTTGAGTTGCAACTTCTGAATTGTCTATGGTCAATAGCAAGTAAAAGCTTACATGTAGTGATTTACTAAAAGAAAGGATATCAATAACGAAAAGAAGCGTCATTTACATATCCAATAAAAAAGCACGATTTCTGTATATTGAAGCTGCATGCAAAAGATATTAGAAATTCGCAGTGTTAGTTAACTTTGTTCGCCGTTGTTCTGAATTTGCCTTAAATGCCGTTTCGGTTATCAACGCCAAATGAAAATCGCATACCCTAGTAATCATGCATTTTTATGGGAATGTCATAAGTTGTCAGTTCTGAGAATGTGTGTTTGTTCCGTGGTAACGTTTAAAGGGTTGGCTATGGAATATTTAATTGTCAGTTGTAATGTCAATTTTAGATAAATCATTTTATAAGGACGGTGACAGTATTCTGAAACCGCTCTTAGTAAAAACCTTAATTTCTTCAAACTTATTATAATAGTGAGTATAAATATATGTTGTTAACCTTTGACGAGTGGGAAACGCTAATGCAGCTGTTAGGAATTATTCGAGAAATTTTCCACGTCCAAACTTGCCAAATGAAATACTTTACGGGGTGTGGGACAGCGTTACCGAGAAACTGTTAAATTAATGTGACCGCATAAAAGGAGAATGAAATTTTCAAGTACTTGGAGAATTTTAAAAGAGCAGGAGGGTCATCATTATCACTACTGAAGTGCAGGAGCTTTTGCCAGATGATCTAGCTAGAGATGATTTATGTTAAATTTTACAAGATAGAACTGCTGTTAATCCCAATGTCTTAATAAGTACAAATTTTACGGACCAGATTGCCTTTACGAGATAGGGAATGATCAGTTTCAATAATGCTCACTATGGGTGTGAGTAGAATCCCTACGTGAAAAGAACAACACATTACCAACGTTTGTTGATTAATTTTTGGGCGGCAACTCTACACAATCAATTAACTGGGTATCAAATTACTATTACTACTATTGCTATTACTATTACATACAAGTAAAGGCCCAAAAACAGAGAAATTACAATAATTGAGTTACTAGTGTACGGTACATACAAAATAAAGAAAATTAATACAATTACAATAATATTTACTCTAATAAAAAACGATCTAATCTATTTTTGAAAATATTTATAGAAGGTCCAGAGACAATATTAGCATTTAGATTATTCCAGCTGTCAAAAACTCTGTTCGGTAAGAAATTTTGTCTCGATCTGATGGAAAAGTTTTCTTTTTTGAGCTTGAACAGATGACCTCTGAGGCGTTCGTCCTGATTTACGGTAAACATTAGGTTGAGATTTCCGAAAATGAACTTCAATATTTTAAATGTGATAATCAGGCCTCTACGATGTCGCCGAAGTTCAAAGGAAGTTAGGTTGGCCATAATAAGTCTTTCTTCATAGCAAGGTCGTCTCGGTGCCCAGGGAATTCGAGTGGCCTTTCTCTGAACATTTTCCAGCAGGGTTTTGTGACGAACTAAGTCAGGATACCACGTTGGTCCAGCGTACTCAAGAATTGGTCTCACATAAATAGTGTAAAATTTACAAAATTACTGAAAGGAGACTCTTGAAAAACATCTCTGAGTGAGATACAGTTTCGAGTTTGCACGCTTACAGTTTGACGTAATATGATCGGACCATATTAGGCTACTGTTAACAGTCACTCCGAGGTCATTGTGAGAAAACACAGAACTTAATGGTTGGCCGTTAATAAAATACGGTACCAGCGTATTATTTTTACCGATTCGAAGCCCTTCACATTTTTTAGCATTTAAAGGAAGCAACCATTGGGAACGCCAAGTTAAGATAAAATCTAAGTCTTCCTGGAGCGTTAGTAGATTTGTGTTTGGATTGGCATATATTTCTGTGTCATCGGCGTAGAAAGATATTTTGCTTCTAACGTAGTAAGGAGTATCACTCGTGTAAGCCGCAAATAGCAAAGGACCTAAGACAGATCCCTGTGGTACTCCACTTTCTAGTAACCTGCTCTGTAAGAAAGCGTCGCCAACTCTAACTTTGTAATGTCTACCCTTCAGGAAATCATCAGTCCAACGAAGTAAAGTTAAATTTATATAAAAGTCTACGTTTAGGAACACGATCAAACGCTTTAGAAAAATCTAAATAAACAACGTCAACGGGTTGTAGATTGTTGAGTGATGATGTCCAGTCATTAACACAATGTAGGAGATTAGTTAAAGTGAAGCGGCCAGAGACAAATCCATGTTGTTGTATTGGAATAATTTGTTCTTGTAGAAAAAAAAATTTCATCTCATCTGAAATAATGGCTTCCATAACCCTAGTAACTAAAGGCAGTAGGCTAATAGGACGGTAGTTGCTAGAGTCGATTTTGTTACCTTTTTTAAAAATTGGAGTGACAGAAGCTAATTTCCTACTAGGTGGTATAGAACTTTGGGAAAAAGAGGTCTGCATAATTAACGCCAAAGGTGTTGCAAGCGTGTCTGCGCAACTTTTTAACAGTTTTGGTGTTAAACCATCTAAACCAGGTGAAGCATTAGTGCGAAGTTTTAATAAATGTTGTTTGATAAGATCTACTGTATATAATACTTGTTCTAGAGATGCATTGAGACGGTGACCATTAATTGGTGGCAGATTATCATCAAAGGGTTCTCTACAAAAAACTTGTGAAAATGCTAATGAGAGTGTTTCAGAAGACTCTTTGTCAGAAGAGCATAGAGTCTGATCAGGTTTGTGACGCAGGGGAATAGTAACTTGATGTCAGGGAGGCCCGTATGTACTTAAATACTTTTTTACTGTTCCCACTAGCAATAATACTTTCTTCAAAATTTTGCCTTAGAGTTTTAAGAGATATCTGTAAAGCATTCGAAAATCTGCGGTGGTTTGGGAAATCAGTAAGAAGTCTTGTGTGTTTATATTTTCGCCAGAGCCATCGTTTATGTTTAATTGGTTGTATTGATACGTGGTTAATCCAAGTTTTAAGACGGTTTTGTAACGATCACGAAAAGTGGTGTTCGCAGAAATTATATTAAGAATTGTATCGTGTAATGCGTTCCACATTAATGAGGAGTCATTTAGCTACGCAAAAACTAAATTCCACTCGATTCGAGACAGTTGAGCATTTACTTCAGAAAAGGCTGTAGCAGCGTATGTTATAACATTATTTTTGCAGGGTAGTATTTGGTTAAATTGAATGTGGACCGTTATAACCGCATGATCTGACTTTCCAGTAGGAGAATTTACTTCTAGAGAGGAAATTAGTTGTTCGTTGTTAATAAGCATGAGGTCTAAAGTAGAAGGGTGGTTGTTAATTCTAAATCTGGTAGGTTCTGTAATAAGCTGCGTGTGATTCGAATTAGCTACAAAGTTTTTAAATAAATTGTGGGAGTTTACGGCGTCAGATAATGAGGTAATTTCAGGAAAGTTAAAGTCTCCAGCAATGATAAGATTATCAAGAGACGATGATTCCGTTTTTCGAGGAAGATGTTATCATGTAGTAGTAGTATATCAGGGGGACGATAAATGCATACTAAATTAGGCGAAAGTGGATTTTTACTAACAGATAAATGAATAGCATCTATTTCAGGTAGGTCCAGTAGCTTAATAGTAATAGTAAAAGTTGTAGTAATAACATCAGATAAGTAGATACATATACCTCCCCCGATACGATTTTCTCTATCTTTGCGATATATTGTATACTCATTAATGTTAACTAATGAATCTGGAATTAAGGGTTTAAGCCAGGATTCAGCAATAAACATAATGTGTGGTTGAAAAATTTGCACTGTGCATACGACTTTATCGAATTTTTAGCAGAAACTGGGTCTAAATTTATATATAGAAATAGCCAGTCATTAAATTTGTCGGTGGAAATATTATGGACGAAATTTCGTGATTTTGGGAATGCCGTTAATATATTTTATTGTAAGGTCATGTTCGCCATTATTTTTGCGAGTTTCTAGTTCACTTCGGAGTTCTTTTAATCGTAATTGCTGAGTGGGCGTCTTATCATCTACTATCGAAAATTTTTCGGTGATTTTTTTTCTAATATTTTAGAGTTATTCCTAAGAATGTCTTTGACGTGATATGATTTGATTTTCTTGACAGCCAACAGTTTCCAAGACCAGCTTAATTTTATTTGCATCGTCTTGCTTTCTAAGTTGAGCATCCCCAGAAGAAGGTTCGGGTACGTCCCTGATTAGAATATTTTTAGCACGTGTTATGCGATCTACAGCTTCATTAGCGATATTATCGGTGAATTCAGTAGACTTAAATACATCAATCTGGCTCAGCTTATTATTTAATTCGGTTAATTTGTCATCAAAGTCATTGATTTTCTTGTGAATTTCCGTTTTAAAATTCAAAAAGAAGATCTTTTATTTCCGAATAATTAAAGACATTTGAACTGCAAGTATTACAGTGGATACACAATCCGCGAAGTTTCTGCCGAGTAACGCGGTCTTCAGTACAAATATCAGTACAGGCTACGTGTATCTGTCGCTTACAACCATCGCACTGGAGTTTCCGATCGGCTGTTGCTACGGGTTTCAGGCAGTTCGAACAAACTGGTGTGCTAGGCATGGTCCAGTTTTTGTTGTAATTTCTAGTTTGCTTTATGAATGAATTATTGTAAAATGGTACTCACAGAAATTTGAAATTTTGTTATTGATCTACGGAACTGCACTTTTTTTCACAGAACTTTTTTAACCACTACTGGCTATTCAGTAATCTTGAAAATTAGTGAGAGCACTAAATAATACATGTGTGTTCTAATATGTCAAACCGAGGACCTCAGATTCTACCTGCAATTTTAATTGGCGATAGGTATCTCGACTTTTTAGAATATAATTTATTTATATTATATTAGAAGATGTGCCATTAAACCTATTTTTTGCGCGAAAGAGCACCCGTCAGTCACTTATCCTTTTCCTATTCGATGGATCGTTAGATGTGCAGAAGTTCCTATTCCTTGGCCTTCACGTTCTTGCGACTTGATTCCTTTGGACTTCACGATGAAATGACCACATTTCTTAAAGAAAACTTGTAAGCTACAGATGTGAATTCGATTCAAGAGTCGCGAGATAGAATTGAGTTATAATTTAATAATTTGATGAATAATCTGTGACAATGGAGAGGATTTTGAACACTTGCTGTAATTGTTGTTTATTTAGATTCTAACGTATTGTAGTTTATATGTGCTCTTGATCTAGTAAGCCTAGTGTAAACGTTAATTTTTATTATTACAAATTATTGTGCATAAACATTTTTGTTTAACAACTCTCTCTCCCTTTTCATTTATTTTTCTCTACATATTATTCAATAAGAAAGTTTTTGAATCCAACTTATGGAGACACACTTTATATAGGGACCAACTGAGAACCTCCATATTAAAGTTGATTAACTGACATTTATTTTGATTTAAATCCAATCAGTTTTGAATATAATACACCCCAGGTTCCCAACACAGGCATTTTCTTTGCTAAAATACTTGCGCCTCCACAAGAACATTGTTATCTGACTTCAAAGTGCAACTAAAAAGTTGAAAATAATGAGCCAAACATAACGCCATGTATTGAATAGAACATTCACTGTTATTGGGTACCTACACACAAAGTAAAGAATGTAAACAATAAAAGATGTTCAGTCCGTACAAATTAATTACCTACCTATCAAGTATATCTTTGAAATCGGTGCCAAGCAGCAATCAAATTTGATAAAGTAGAGTAGATTCTACGTTTGCTTGGCACAAACTTTAAAATATACTTCATAGGCAGGAATTTAAATTGTACAGATTAAGCACCTTTTATTGTTTACATTGTTTACTTCATGTATAGGTAGCTAACAACAGTATTATTATTGTATAGTGTTAAGTACATAATAAGTTAAATAAAATATTTGTTACTGTAGAACATTCATTGTACGAGTCTTGTATATTAGTTTTTCATTTTCGATTCTCTTATGAGAATTTTGTGGACTTCATTTGTTGAAGCAGCAATCTTCACCAGTTTGTCCAATTTGAGGGTGATTGGCGAATATGTGGCATGAAGACTTTCACATGCAACAAGTGTTGAAAGTACCAGCGTTTCTCTACATCTTATTGACTACAATAGAGTTTTGCTATAAGAATGCAAGTAGTGTTCGGGACAGTTTCCTCAACCTGCTCTTAGATACTATAGATTGATTTTCAACTGCTTATCTTATCTGTATTTGTCCCAGAAACCATTGTGAGAAATTAAAACCCAAATGTACATTCAAAGTAACTATTTGACTTTGAAGCAATTGTAGAGTTATTTCCAAGAAATTATAAAAATATAAACTAGATATGCCACAACTATAATTTAGAAAAAACATCTTTAGTTGTGACACTTTTCTACAGCTTATAACACCTAAGTTATGTTGTTCCAATATGTATTAAATTATAAATAAATTTCCAAAAGTTTTTGGCAAGGCACACATAAATTAACTCTTGGTCCCTGCATAATAAGAATTATTTCAAAACTGGTTATGTTGTGAAATAATTATTATTTGACAACATAACAAAAAACTTTTCAAAATCCGAGATCTATAGTTTTGCTCATATATACTCAAATCTAATAAAAAATGTACTGAAAGTTTTCTAGAGTGGATGAAAAGTATACTAAAAAAACAAAGCTGTTGACCCGAGTTTAAATTTTTTGTTGAAATTAACCAATGATTGTCAATATAATAAGTTCAATACACTGTATTTTGTCACTTGTTATCTGAACGTTATTGAAATGTTTTGGTTCGAAGTTTTCTCGTACATAAAGTCCGAGGAGTCCCTAAAATTTATTCAAATGCTCAAATTGAATTCGGTTTCTGATTGATACGAATTGCTCTTTCCAACGTGCGCTGTAATCTTCTGCACATTTAGGGTTGAGGAAATCTTAATCCTCTGGGAGTAATCCTTTTCTCCTGACGGTTGAACAATAATGTCTGGGTATTTTTTGTTTGGACAAGCCTCTTGAATAATTGTAGTAAAGCTTTCATCGCTTTTGTCTTTGCTGTCTCCTCTATTTTGAATCTTGCAGAGCGTTTTTAATAAAATCAGGAATTAACATTTATGTTACAGTACAGACTTAGTGTATAAAAAACAATTTCATAGTTGTAAGTTACCTTAATTCCTTACCAAAGAAAATGCTTTAAAATATTTTCTCCCACATTTCTCACAAAAAAATTTAACCAAATGATATTTAATGAAGTGATGATTTGTGTATACAGTGTAATTCAAATTCGACCGTCACCATTGGGATCTCGGAAAGTACACAAGATACGAAGAAGTTTAAATAGGAGCAAAATTGCGAAATTGAGTGCTTGAAGAAATACTGCTGAAGAAATATTAAATAGGACGCACACATTTGCATATGCGCCACATAAGAATTAGAGTGCTTGAAGTACAAGTACTGCAAATAAAAGTTAAAATGTTTTGTAATTATTTTATGTTTTCTTTTCCAATAGCTTCGTTTCAAAATTCTGATGGCATGGCACTGAAAAAAATTGCAAAGAAGGTTTTTTTCTTTCAATTTCTTTTATTATTGTGGTGCTGTTTAATTTTTTAGAAGACAAGTAGAGACGAAAAGTACGAATTAAATCTACCAAACAGCCGCATAGAAAATTATGTCAAATTTTGGTTTAAGCGTATTTTGTCAAATTGATGATTCACGTCGATTTAAACGTGACAGCAGTAATAACGTCTTTTCTTCTAATAGATCTGATTTGTGTAATGATGTTTTTCTATAGCGTTATACTCTCGTTTCCCATAAAATATATTATTCAACCGAATTTCCTATCCACCTATGTGAAAAACTTTGATATGAATAATTCAAATCAGCTCTAGCACTACAAATTTGCGGCTCTTCCCTAAAATTAAAGGTTTTTTTGACTTCAAATATGTACATTATTTCTATTAAAGCGCCACAGTTTGAAAATATCCTTTCGTCGGTCCAAATCATGGTTTTAAAAAAATCTCGAATATCATCCCTATTTGAGAAACAATTACTAAAGTCCATTCGTCTATGAGGATAACCAGAATTTGTTTTCTGGTGGATTGTGCATTTTGTAACTCTTTAAAACACTTTTGTTAAACTCCTTCCAGACGCTAGTCTGTGACACTTCCATATCTGACGAAGCTTGATAACTTGATTTTGAAGGGATCGCATTTATCTGGAAAACAAAGGAAACAAATGTTACTGTTATGAAATTTTAAATTTCTGAAATTTAATTTTACCTTGTCTGCCAGTAACTTATATCTAGTACCTTCTTTCATTTTGCGTCCATAGTTTATCTTGGTTTTCGAATAACATCAAACTCAGCCAAATACATTTGAGTAATTTTCGTACTGTTTCTACAGGAATTATTACAAACTCTTAACATATCTTGTTTTTCTTTGAGGAACTCTTCGTGTTTGAAACTATGTCTGCTTTAATTTCGTTAATAAAAGTAATTTTTTGGGAGAGTCAAGGCCAACTGAGATAATATTTCTTTTTATTTAAATAGTTGTGCTTCCAAGAAAACAAGTCTGTACCAATGTAATCAAAATCAATTTCACTATTTTGCTGTGGAAAATTCTAAATGGCATACATAGCAATCAAAAAAACTTGATGATAGTACCCGTAAAACGAAAGGGCGGATGGCAAATCTGGAAAGATCATCGTTTCGCTGAAAAAATGGCAATGAAAATGTGTATATGGTTTTGCGTTTTATTATATATATCTTCGGAAGTATTCGGAACATTTTAGTTTAAAAACGGCAATTCTTCAAGCACTAAATTTTTCAATTTTGCCCCCAAGTAAACTTATTCATATCTCCTGTAGTCTACGAGATCCCAGTGTTAAGGGTCGAATTGAAATTTGTTTGTTTGTGAGAGCACTATATAAACCCAATGAACTGATTTGGCTATATTGACGGAAACGGAAGCAACGATACTGGACAACATTCTAATGATTCTGGCGCACCCACCAAATTTCACATACGTGCATTAGCATTTATTCAAAATTGAAAATATATCAATAGCTATCTATACACCAGTCAATAGAGATTCTAGGTGACATACAATTCAACAGCAAACCGCATAAGCCTTGATGTAAATAATAGTTTGTGAGTTATAAGTGGCAGAAATAAATTATGTGAGCCTTAAAAACCCCAAAAAATATGGGATATTTTCGTTTTTTGCTTATAGTGTTAAAATTAATGATCTGTTCATAATGCCGTCAATAGAAAAATTGCAGAGAATCAAAAAATCTTCAAAATGAATGTTTATAAATTTTAATGGGAGCATTTTTCATAAAGAAAAGCTGGAAAAATCAATGTAATGTGAGTGATTTTAAAAAATTCATAACTTGGTTATAATAGCAGCTAGAACTTTAATCTGCTTTCTGAAAATAACTTATAATGATGAAATTAATAACGCTGAAGATCGATATTGTACGTTAAGTAGATCTTACAGAATTGTAATTTAAATAATTTGTAGAAATATTTTGCAGGTCGTATAGTATTAACCACGATTGTTCGATAACGATATGCAAAATATATTTTCAAAGCGTATAAAATGCACTTCAATTCATATATCTTGGATTTTTGTAATAGTTCCGTAAAATGTGTTAACACTGCTTTTGAAATTTGGCTTGGACCATCCGATGTTTGTTTTGATAGTGGCGGATCCACTCCGTGAAAAAAAGGCATTTAATTACTACCAGTAAACCGTATACGGGTAAAAATTAACTTAATTAACCAATGAAAAATGGACAAATAATAGGCAATAGTTATGTAAATAAAAACGTAATAAACTGCTGAGAAAAAAACATTTTTCTGACTTCTTTGGAAATAACACCACATAAAATTGAAAGTCTGTATATTTCAAAAGTCCAAACGTTTCAAGGCCTAAATCAGGCCTCGTCTTCAATGGTGTTAACACAAATTAAATTAATTTGTGTTAATAACACTAGAATTGAAATTAAATTAATTAGTGTTAATACCATTGAAAACGAGGTCTGATTTAGACCTTATGTGGTGTTATTCCCAAAGAAAAAATAAAAACCAGAGATGCCACAATTATCATTCAGCAAATAAAAACATATAATAATACAATTTACCATAATTTACCCTCCCCCCCCCTCCCTTAACAAAATTTTAGAGCCGTCCATATGCCTTGACAGCTATTGTCAGTGCACCGCAGGCTGGCTGTTGCATATTCGTACATTTAAAGTAATGTTTACTATTATTTTAAACCAACTTCTCAGCATTATAACGAAGAACCAAGATAGACAAATTGAAAATTTATGAACTTTCAACTTTCTCGGTGGGATCTGCAAAATAGTTCTCTAAATTATTTAAATTCGAAATGTTCAAAAACTAGTTATTTAATAGTATCCATCCTGAGCCCATATAAACTTATTGTCATAGTATTAGTTACCAGAAACTTTTTTTTTAAATCCACGTTTGACCAGTGTTTCTGAGTTTACTCGGTAAAAAAATGATCCAATCGGGATGTATAAACACTCATTAAGAAGTATTTCTTATTCTTAACAACTTTCCTGTAGAAGGCATTAAGACTCCTCCATTACTTTTTATTTAATAAACAAAAAACAAAAAAAAATCGTTTTTTGCGGATTTTTATTATTTAAATCGTTTACTTCTACGAGTTTGTTGTTAAAATCTTAGCAATAATTACCTGTTACTGTTACTCACGTGATAGTATGAGCAAATTGCTGTTGAATTTTATGTCTGAAAATGAGTTAAATTTTGCTCTACAAACTGGTGTACTATACAACATGTATTGACTAAAAAAAGCTACCTATATATCATGCATATTCACTTTTGTCAATGAAGAATTGATTGAATGAAGACGCGAGTTGTAAAGACCGACATCTAGGATTTTCGGGATGTTCCCTAACCAGAAACGATATATATTATGTATATTGTCTTGCGTACAAAAGAATGACACCTCGAAGAGAGTAAGAATTGACTAGGTTAATGTTTATGAGATTTAAAAAACGGTGGTGGTTCTCCATTCGAATGAGTTTTTATATATGTATGTTTTGTGATTGTGTCAGATTTTGGTAGTTTTGCTGAAGTCTAGCTTTTAAGACATCGCTCCCATCTCGGTCTGAATGTATGTCTCTTGAAAATACCCAAAGCTCGGCGCTCTGATATATCACAATCGTTCAATTTGGCGGCTTTAATTTGAGTTACAAATGCAATTACATTGATAACATCTCTAGCATCGTCCATATTATAATGCTTTCGTCTTGGCTTACTAGTTGTTTCATAATTGATATAGCTTTCCTTTATTCTAGCAAATATTAATTTATTAGGTTGACTTCTTTCAAGAAAACGATTGAAATACGTTTCGATTACCATATTAGAATCGTTATTACTTTCAATAGAGCATTCTAAAGTATCATATTTCACGTAATTTTCATGACATATTGTTGTTTAGAAATTGAGTGGGATAAAGACACATATTAATACATCGTTTTGAACTGACAGCTGAATTAACATGTCTGTGATATATTACCGCAGATGGAGCACGCTTACTAGAAACATGTAAACCATGAGCTAAATAAAATTTTTACATTGGGAAAACAACATTTTTAACTAAGGCCAACTACTATCCCTATTTAAAAAATAATAATTTGGTCAAGTGCGAGTTGGACTCGCATACTTAGGGTTCCGTACCACCTTCAAGATTCGAATATTCTAGTTTCAGACAAGCAGGGAATGAGTGCATTTTCTTAAACTTACCCTTATATATTTTAAAAGATCCGTTTTAATTTTATAAAAAATATACACTTTGATTTTCCACACATAGACTTTTTATTTTATCTGCTTTAGGATTCGCTTGATTTTTATCACAATACATATGTATTTAATTTTCTAATTTGGCCCCCAAAATGTAACAATAGAGTTTTATTTTACTAATTAACTTTCGGAGAAGCCTTTTATAATCTACTGTCTGAGTTTTGAGGCTCTGTAGATTGGAAGAAAAACGGCAAAATAGGTCAAAGTTTAAATTATAAATTATTAAATGTGTTATTCAAATTATTTAAAAATATAAATAAAATATATTTTTCAAATTTTAAATTGTGTAGTTTCTAAAGTGGGAATTAAGTCGATGTTTTTAATATATTTTATACAAATTATTTAAAAATATGATATATTTGTATTTCACATAATGAGCCTTTTATCTGATATATTACATGATGCGTTTGAAAATTGAATTTTTATTTTTCATTTAATTGTATAATTTGTCCCTAAAATTACTATGGGGGTTTTCTAGTAATATATTTTCCGTTCTATTATTTCTCCTCCAAATAATAGAATTAGGTTTTTTTTTCATATTTTTCCTATAAACAAAAAAATGAGGTCTTAGAGTTTGGGGAATAACGGGGAGAATAGGTAATTTTTTAAAACATTTTTTAAATATATTTTAAAATATTCATTTTAAAAAACTTAAAAAAATATATTTGTACCCATTCCTCATAATGAGCCCTGGGATTTGATATATTACATGACCCGTTAGAAACAATTATAATTTTTTATTTTCCATTTAATTCTATAATTTGCCCCAAAAATGAATATTAGCGGTTTCTTCTTATTTTTCCAGTAAAGTTCAGGTGAAGGGCTATACTTCGAGTGTTTCAAAATTGTTCAGCTTATGGTTTCGGAGATAAGGGGGGGAATGGATAAATTTTTTTATATTTTTGTTAATATATTTTAATTAATTTATTTTAAAAATATGAAAAAAATATATTTGTTTTCGTCATAATGAGCCCTTTCATTTGATATATAAATGATGGGTTAGAAACAATTTTAATTTTAATTTTCCATTTAATTCTATAATTTGCCCCCCCAAAATAAATATTAGGGGTTTCTCCAGTAGAGTTCAGGTGAGGGGCTATACCTCCATATTTTTTTTCAAAATTTTCCAGCTTATGGTTTCGGAGATAAGGGGAGAAATGGGTAAACTTTTTTATATTTTTCTTAATATCTTATTAATTTATTTTAAAAATATGAAAAAAAATATATTTGTTTTCTTCGTAATGAGCCCTTTTATTTGATATAAAACATGATGGGTTAGAAACAATTTTAATTTTATATTTTCCATTTAATTCTATAATTGGCCCCCCAAAATTAAAAGTAGAGGTTTCTCCTTATTTTTCCAGTAAACTTCAGGTCAGAACCTATAAATCTATTTTTTTCAAAACTTTACGTTTTATAGTTTCGGAAATAAGGGGGGGGATGGTTAAATTTTGGTATATTTTCGTTAATATCTTTTAAAATATATTTTTTTAAATATGAAAAAAATATATTTGTGTTCCTCAGAACGAGCCCTTTCATTTGATATATAACATGATGGGTTAGAAACAATTTTAGTTTTAATTTTCCATTTAATTCTATAATTTGCCCCCCCCCAAATAAATATTAGGGATTTCTCCTTAATTTCCAGTAAAGTTCAGGTGAGGGGCTATACCTCCATTCTTTTTTCAAAATTTTCCAGCTTATGGTTTCGGAGATAGGGGGGGAATGGGTAATTTTTTTATATTTTTGTTAATATCTTTTAATTAATTTATTTTAAAAATATGAAAAAAAATATATTTGTGTTCCTCAGAATGAGACCTTTCATTTGATATATTACATGATGCGTTTGAAAAAAAAAATATTTTTAAATTTTTATTTAATTCTATAATTTGCTCCCCAAAATGAACATTAATGGTTTTTCCTTAATTTTCCTGTAAATTTCGGGCAACGCTCTATATTTCCTATTTTTTTCAAAATTTTAGGCTCAGAAGTTTTGGAGATCAGGGGGGGGAACGGTCGATTTTTTTAGTTTTTCCCCCCAGAAGTACCCCTAAAATCTTTTTTTTTTTTCTTTTACGATATGTACTCCTGATCGGGTCACCAAACTATACATTGATACCAAATTTAAACCTCTTCTGTCCAGTAGTTTAGGAGAAAATGGCTGTGATGTGACAGAGGCAGAAATCCTGAGTGATATTATAAGGGTATCCGTATATGGTATATACGGAACCCTAATAAAGTGTATGCCGAGACTTGGAACTGTGCGACTTTTTTTTAATTTTCCTACGCCATGGTATTCTACTCCCAACAGTTAAATATGTCGTAGTACATTAACAACAATTTTACATATAAAAAGCTGGATATGATTGTCAATATAAAACAGCTTATAATAAACCAGAATGCTTTCTGGGAATTCATAAGTGATATGAAAAAATCGCGTTTATTATCATCTGTTGATAATTTGCGGAAATACAAAAGCTGAGAACAATCAGGAAGTCTTTAAACTTTTTGTTGATTACTTATCAAATGTATACAGGGTGTTCAATACCTTACACTCCCAATAAGATGCTAGCAATCTATTTTTTTTAACTGACAACTTTTCCATGAGCAAAAGTGGTATGGTCTATTCACTGGACGCAAAATAAGCTTCCTGTTTAAACCGGAAGAGGCTTAAACAAGCCGGAATATGACTTTTACAAATGGAACATTCTTTTTTATAGCGGATTCGGATTCTAGGTTGAAAAATAGACATCTTTTGTGAGAATTTTTTGTGACAAAATGTATTTTCAGTCCCCTGAAGGACCTTATAAAATAATATTATATGTAAAACAAACAACATAGGACTTTAACCAAGAGTATGAACTCTTTGAGAAAACTTGAAACAAAGCAATAATCACTTCCGGTTCCTTCCAGAAGTGGGAGATTTTAACCAGAAGTGCGTTTTTCATGAACGAGATATTTATATTCCAAATTTGGATTCTGAGCCATGTAGAAGTTAGCGTAGCAACGGAGCATTCTCACTTCCGGTACCAACCGGAAGTGACATGACGTGGGATGCCATGGCGTGGCGTGTTTGTGGTACCTTTTCGTAATTCAAATTATGATCAAAACGAAACAGTCACCAGGTTGCTACGTTTAGCAAACAGTGTGGACGGTCAAATTGATATATTCTATATGAAATTGTCGAATTTCAAACAATGTATTAAATTTATTCCTCTATAATTTTATTGTAATTTATTAGCCAATTTTTTAATTATCATTTTTTTAATACTATCTATCACTGGTAAATATTTAGGCTACGCTTAATAGTTTAAAAATTACTTGTTTTTATTGAATTATTGGTTTAAATTTGTATGTGTGTTTTTCCTACTACAATGTATCTTATGTTTTTAAGTTGAGTAAGTACATAAATAAATATATAAAAATAATGATATATGCACAAGTGTTTAAGAAAATAATTTCATTATAAAATTGACAAACAAAATAGAAACATCAGTTTTAAATTTACATCATTTGATATTTCCTCACTCAGTCCTTTCTTATTAATACGCTTATCCAAATATACCCTAATTTATTATTTTATTTAATTAATTTCAATATCTCAAAATAATGTGATTATCCTCCACAAGTGTTTATTCTAATTCTGTAAAGAGCGATAGTGTCTGGAAACTTTTCCCAACTCCCATTTCTCCTGCAGAACTGTATATGGCACTTGCCTAAACAAATTTATTAATTTGCATGTATTGTGGGAAATTTAGGTAGTTTATCTGTCGATGTTAATTTACGGCACCTAAAACAGTTTTCTAAGAGATTTAATGTTGATAAATGTCGTCTGGGTAGGAGTCAGTAAAGTTGCGCGACTACTTACTCGATGGTAAATGATTTCCAGCAGATGTCTTAGAATGTTAATAATAGAAAGATTAGTGAACTAGTAATAATTTGAGCATCCGACGACCGTAAGAAATAACAAACGAAATATTCACTTAGATGCATCAAAAATGTGGGTAAGGTATTCGTTCTTTGAAAAAAAGTGACTGACACAAAATTGTCATGAACAAACACCGTCAGAGCCATAAAGAACTGACTTTAGGATATCCTAAAATCAAAACTGCAGAATATAGAGATCATAAAAGACAAACCTTTGAACTTATTTAACAGACTCGGCACCCAAATAAATGCCACAATACCTATAAGATGAGCAAAAAAACCCTTAAACATAAATTATCCTTATGCCTTTGTAACCGTTGGGTTACAATCCAAATTCATAATTTTATTTTATCCATTTTCCCCAAATCTTTCTATTATTTCCATATAAATTAATTGTTTACTTTCGGTCATTTCCATTATAAGCTTTGCAATATTTTTTTCATTATTACTTTTATTTTGCCTGGTCATTGTGTTTTCTCCCCTCAATTTTTTTCTTGTAACATATAAGGAATTGAAACTTGTATATGAAGAACAAAGTGTCGTAAGGCAATTTAGTAATATGGCTCGGATTACTGTTTGTCTACAGATTCTTCCTGACTATTATTCAAAAGAGAAAGACTTGTCTACAAAATCCGAATCCTGCCACAAACGGTCAATGAAGTGTTACGAGAATTTGAAATTTGAAATTGTCAGAAAGGTAATGGTCAACAATTTGAACATTTAATTTGATATATTGATGTTGTTTCCTCAATTTTGAAATAAGATAATTTTTAGGGTTCCGTATTTACAGTATACGGATACCCTTATAATATCACTCAGGATTTCTGCCTCTGTCAAATCAGAGCAATTTTCTGCTAAACTACTGGACGGAAGAGGTTGAAATTTGGTATGAAGGTATAGTTTGGTGACTTGATCAGGAGCACATATCGCAAAAGAAGAAATTTTGATTTTAGGGGTACTTCTGGGGGGAAAAACTAAAAAAATCGACCGTTCCCCCCCCTGATCTCCAAAACTACTGAACCTAAAATTTTGAAAAAAATATGTAATATAGAAGGTTGCCCAAACTTTACAGGAAAAATAAGGAGAAACCATTAATATTAATTTTGGGGGGCAAATTATAGAATTAAATAAACATTTAAAAATAAAAAAAAATTCAAACTCATCATGTAATATATCAAATGAAAGGTCTCATTCTGATGAACACGAATATATTTTTTCATATTAAAAAAAAATTAAAAAGATATTAAAGAAAATATACCAAAATTTACCCATTCCCCCCCCCCTTATCTCCGAAACTATAAAACGTAAAGTTTTGAAAAAAAATACTTTCATAGGTTCTGACCTGAAGTTTACTGGAAAAATAAGGAGAAACATCTAGTTTTCATTTTGGGGGGCAAATTACAGAATTAAATGGAAAATATAAAATTAAAATTGTTTCAAACCCATCATGTTATATATCAGATGAAAGGGCTCATTACGACGAAAATAAACATATTTTTTTCATATTTTTAAAATAAATAAATTAAAAGATATTAACAAAAATATAAAAAAATTTACTCATTCCCCCCCCCCTTATCTCCGAAACCATATGCTGGAAAATTTTGAAAAAAAAATTGAGTTATAGCTCCTCACCTGAACTTTACTGGAAAAATAAGGAGAAACCCCTAATATTCATTTTGGGGGGCAAATTAAAGAATTAAATGGAAAATAAAAAATTAAACTTGTTTCTAACGTATCATGTAATATATCAAATCACAGGGCTCATTATGACTAATGCAAATATATATATATTTTTTTTAAATAAATATTTTAAAATATATTTAAAAAAATATTTAAAAAAATACCCATTCCCCCCTTTATTCCCCAAACTATAAGACCTATTTTTTTATTTACAGGAAAAATACGAAGAAATCTTTAATATTAATAATGGGGGACAATTTATAGAAATAAACGGAAAATAAAAAATATTTTTTAACGTGTCATGCAATATATCAAATGAAGGGGCTCGTTATGAGAAATACAAATATATATTTTAAAATTAATTGTTTACACGATATTAACATAAAGATATAAAAAATTCTCATTTCTCGCTATATTTCCGAAACCATACTACCTAAAATTTTAAAAATAATTAGGGGTACTGGGGCTCACTTGAAATTTATAAGAAAAATTATTAGAAAACCTCCATGGTAATTTTAGGGACAAATTATACAATTAAATGGAAAATAAAAATTCAATTTTCAAACGAATCATGTAATATATCAAATAAAAGACTCATTATGTGAATTACAAATATATCAGATTTTTAAATCATTTGTTTAGCAAAGATATTAAACATCGACTTAATTCCCATTTTAGAAACTATACTATTTAAATTTTAAAAAATATATTTTATTTGTATTTTTAAATAATTTGAATAACAGATTTAATAATTTATAATTTAAAACTTTACCTATTGTGCCCTTTATCTTCCAATCTATAGAGCCTCAAAATTCAGACAATAGATTATAAAAGGCTTCCCTGAAAGTTTATTAGTAAAATAAAACTCTAATGTTAATTTTTGGGGCCAAATTAGAAAACTAAATACAGGGAATCTTGAAGGTGATACGGAACCCTTACAATGCGAGTCCAACTCGCACTTGACCAAATTATATTTTAATAACTGTTAATTTTTGGTATAGGACATTGTACATGAAAAATACTTAGAATTCAATACAGAATTCAAAAATAAAATAAGAACAAATATTTCCATTTGAAAAAATGAAGTTGATGGTCGCAATTTATTTCTGGCGCATCCTGTATAAAAAAGTTTATCATCACAAAAACCGCAGCCCAACAAAAAAACATGTCCGAGCGTTTTTCCAAAAAACCAACGCCTGAATTTTAAATGAATTTGTTCCAACCCACGCCTCCTCACTGTATATGCAGCCAATAATACAGCATTAGTTTTTGCTTGAATGTTGATATCAGATTTGTTTAATATGTATACCTTCCTATGAATATAAATTACATGATATACTGTCAAATAACTGTTTTATGTGTTTTGTAGTATGTAATAAAACAAAAAAACAATTACTTGACATTTCTAAAGCACACTTAAAGGGTCTCCCGCAACATGAAGGAATTTTTTAATAACGTCATTCATTACATACCCAGTAAACTTTAACTTTTCATGGCGGATAAAAATTATGCAGACAAATGCTGACAGACTGGTTCTCGATAGAAAACTCTCTTCAATATTCGCCGACTGCAGCATTTTCTTATACCCACAAGAGACAAGAAAAAATTTCTCGAAAATATTTAATTAGGAGTACCTTCAGTTTAGTCCCAGTAGGCGTCTTGGATACGCTCAGTGGAAGTTTCAAAGAAAGTTTCCAAGGTCGGAGCCGTATTTAATACATCGAGTCGATACGTTTAATTCTATAAGATGATAAATCAAACGAATAAAGAGGCTCTCCTGCAATGAAACATTCAAATTGTATAAAAAAAATTTGTACTTATCTGTTGTTTTTATTATTATTATTAGATGAGAAGCAGCAACTCTATCAGGGTACACTAGTTGAGTAAGCCTTAGCTGAACTATATTGGAATAGAATTAACATACAAGCCTGGTTTGAACTAACTTTAACCCACAAGTCTTGCCACCGAACAAATTTTTAATGGGAATTGTAAAACTAAATATTCTGAGTAAATATCACACAAAAGTGAAATCGTATGACGTGCCCTTCGAAAATAAAGAAGTTAATCATTTTTAAGGGTTTTTGTATTATTTTTAGAAGTATTGTAGTGGCGTTGTAAATTTATCAAGTAAAAATTTATTTTATACAATTAAAAACTAATGAAGATATATTAGTTAACAGCGAAACGAAATTATTGAAAACATACCAAATATATTATTTCGTTTTTCGTTTTTTTTAAAGCTGTACATAGTTAGAACTAAGATTTTAATATTCATTGTAAAAATAATAGCTTTGCTCCTTTCTTCTTCAAAACCTTTTATTAGTAGAGTAGGCCATGACTATGTAATACACACGCAAGCGCAAGAATATATTTATTATGAAATTAAATAATGAAAGTTATATGCTTGCAGCAACTTATGATGTTAATCCTTAGCTTTTGGACGCGCACCTTAAATTTGAAATAGATACTGGAGGTGTATTCTTAAGATTTGTCTGTCATTGCAAGGACATGAGCGTTGCATCGATGACAAATCAAATCAAAATCCCAAGCGCCGAAAATTCAGTGATGGAGTCGGAGTAGATGTTCATAAAGATTCGGCTGTTAAAAGAATATTTTTAAATTGCGTTGGCACCAAATACTCAGGAAAATTATAAAAATGTCATAGAGTTATAGAGTTTACTCAACATCAATCAATTTTCTGGTACATACACTATAGCAACTGACTTAAAATTAGCGAATATTTTATTGGGAATTATGACCCACTTTTTAATCCATCCATGCTGTTGGTGGTGCCATGGGAGAAAATGTGAGTTAGATACAATGGAAAAATAAGGACTGTTGGTAACTGTTTAAGTAACTAAATTTATAAACTGTGTTAATCCACAAATTTTCAGTGAAAGTCCGGAATCTGAAATTTTAAATATTATCATGCCGCCTGAATTACATTTGCTGCTTGGAGTCGTTAACACGCTAGTTAACTACATGGTAACAGAACATGAACAAGATGTAAATAAAAATGTGTATTATTGAAAAAGAATTTGTTGATAGACGTGCAGGGTTTAAAGAGAACCCTTTTGAAAGAAGTTGATAGTCTGCGATCTTTCTGTCAATTAGAGTGTTTGAAATACGTAGATGTACCTACTTAAAAAGTTCGATGCTGTAGTTAACAGTTGTTTTAGGAATGAACTGAAAAAAAACTATAACGAAAATATTTGAATTATTTATAAAAAGTTATGGGAGTTTGAAAATCAATGTCACTCCAAAACGAGAATTTTGTGAAAAACTAAAATTTTATTTTTGTCTACGTGGTCGAGGTTTAAATTCCATCACACGAAAACTATGGAAATTTGTTGCTCAAAGCAATGCGCAGTTACAACAGCAAACATTAAATACGTATATTACAAACTAAATATATTACAATCTTTTTACCCCTTGACTAAAATAACAATTAGTTATCAGTTTGTATGTTTGAATTACATATTGCTTTTGTTATAAAACAAGTTATAAAACTTAAAATTGTATTTACTCCTGAAGGACACGTCCTACGATTTTAGTTTTAATTGATAATTATTAACAATGTTTAGTTTTATGAATCCCAAGAAAAAATTCTTGGGTGGCAAGACCTTTGGATTAAACTTATTTCAACCCAGGAGTGCAGATCGCTCATACAATTTCTTAAAAGAATTAATGGATGTAGCATTCATTATTTTGGAGGGCAACGAATTTCATGAACGTACGATTCGTTTCGTTATAAAATTTAAACCCTTTCACTTGATATATTATATAACGCTATTGAAAAAAAAATTATCATTTAACTTTGTGATTTATCCCCCAAAGTTAATATCGGGGTTATTTTTTTATGTAATGTTCAATTACGTCTTATAGTGTCTGAAATAATGGGGGTATATAACAGTATATTTTTATTAATAACTTTGACAAATAGTTTCAAAAGTATAGCAAAATACAGGTGCATTTCTCATAATGAGCGATTTCGTTTGATATCTTTAATTTGAATTTAATTGTTTAGTTTCCGTTTAATTCTATAATTTGTGCCCCAAAAAATAAAGTTTAAGTAAGGCCCTGTACCCCTATTTTTCGGAAATAAGGGGGGAATGGTTTTTTTTACACTTTTGTTAATATATTTTAAATAATTTATGTTAAAATTATTAAATAAATATATTTTTATTCCTCATAATAAACCCTTTTATTTGAGACATTACATGATGTCTTTGAGAAAAGCTTAATTTTTTATTTTGGTTCATCAAAGTTATTATAAAGATTTTGTCCTCATTTCAAATGTACTCCGTTTTTTTCAAATTTTTAAGTTTTATATTTTCGGAAATAAAGGATTTTTTTTAATATTTTTGTTAATATCTTTTAAACAATTTATTTCAAAAATATGAAAAAAATATAATTGTATTACTCATAATGGGTTCTTTGATTTGATGTATTACACAATACTTTTGGAACAATTTTAATTTTATAGTTTCCATTTAATTCTACAATTTGGCCCGAAAATTAATATTAGAAGTTTCTCCTTATTTTTACTTCAGTTCACATAAGGTCCTAAGCTTCTAATTTTTGTCAATATTTTGGGTCATAGTATCAGGGGAGATTGGGGAATGGCTAAATTTTTTTTATATCTTTATATATGATGTGTTTGGAAAACTTTTAATTTCTAATTTTATTATTGATTTATTTAATTCTATAATTTGCGCTCCAAAATTAATATTATGGGTGTCCTTCTATTTTCCCTGTAAACTTTGGGTATCGTCCGATATTCCCAATTTTTTCAAAAAAGTAGGTTCAATATTTTTGGAGATTAGGGGGAATTGTCTATTTTGGTAAATTTTCCTATCAAAAGTACCCAAAGAATATTAAAATATCTACGATGACACCAAATTTCAACCTTTTTCTTCCAGCAGTTTCGGAGAGAATTGTTGTGATGTGAAAGACGGAGAGATCAGGAGTGATTTTATAAGGGCGTCCGTATTTTGGACATAAGAAACCCTAAAAATGACAACATTTAACGTGGGTTTTGTTCACGATCATTCAAAAGTTAATCTGGGAGGAACAATAAAAGTCCTTTAATTCAAGATCGTAAACAGACCAAATACGTTTTATTTGATTCCTGTTGGTTGTTTTCGATTGTAGGGAATAATAAAATAGCTTACTGCTGCTCAACTCGCTCCACTAGATATAGCCCGAAGTGAATCAATGGAAAGACATTGAGTCTGGTTGTTGAAAATGTACAATTAAAAGTTCGTTCAAAATGCATTGAAAACTGGTCCACTAAAATCATTAAATCCTTACAAGCCATTTGCGATCCCGTTCCAATTAGCGAAAATCCTTTTTCGTTACTCCACCAGCAATCAGCAATGAAACAAAGAACGTGAACCCAATTACTTTCAGTCTCGATATCCCAACAAGATATTTACCTCCAAGATTTCCTTTCGCTTTCGGTGCGATACTAACAGTCACAATTTGAGTTTTTTAAGATGCTCTCAAATTAATTTTATCTCTCGTCTCCACCAATGATTCGCCAAGGTAATTATGGAAAACTTCACAAGTCCGGTAATAACTTAATTAAAGCATTCTCTTTGGGAGAAGTTAATCGAAGTTGTTTGTAAGGTCACTGGAATATGGCTGTCTACATTGGAATTGTACAAACTCCTTTGGCACGGGTTGTAATGAGATTGGATTGAGTAAAAACGTGATAAAATCTGTCTTCGGATTTGATGATGGATGAAATCTTGAAAATAAATCGAACACAAAAACCCTAATTTATATTAGGATTTCAAAAATGTTATTAGTGATATTCACCGCACTAAGATGTATGAGGAATATACTGAACAATAGAAATGTATACGTATTATCTTAACGGACGCCCATAGTTACACATATGAAAATAAATGAGCAAGGGAATGAAATGCATAACTTCAAATTTCATTTGTTTCGACACCAAACAAACGACCCACTGACCGACACCACACACTGCCTCGATCTTGGAATACCCTTCCAATTTAGAACCCCTGTGTTAAAAAACAGGAACCAGGTAATATATTAAGAGTCTCTTCTTTTATATGAAGTTAATAATAAAAAAATGGGAAATAAACTAAAATAGCCATCCAAGTAATAAAGTATGCTTTTTGTTCTAATAAATATTGCAATTCTCTCTTTGTGATATATTAAATTAGATTCTTGACATACGTCAGAAATTTAAAAAAATACCAAATAAAATTGCATTAAATTTTCATATTATCAACAAATATAGACTCATAAAAAGATACGCATTAAGCAAAATACGACTTTTGTTATAGTAATAAGCAAAGTACCTTCACCACTCAATAGAGGCTCAGATGTATTACATACAACCGGAACTTTTATATCGTCAAAGGGGGGGATTACAGAATTAAATGAAAAATATAAAATTAAGATTGTTTCTAACGCATCACACAATATATCAAATTAAAAGGCTCATTATGGCGAATACAACTATATTTTTTTCTTATTTTAAAATAAATATTTTAAAATATATTAACAAAAATATTTTTTTGTTTAACGGAAAATAAGAAGAAATCCTTAATATTAATTTTTGGGGCAAATTGTAAAATTCAGCGGAAAATAAAAAATATTGTTTAAACGCATCATGCAATACAACAAATGAAAGAGGTTATTCTGAAGAATACAAATGCATTTTCTCATAATTTGTAAATAAATTGTTTAAAGGATATTAACAAAAATTTAAGAAAATACTCATTTCGCGTTCTATTTTCGATCTCTCAGAAAAATATTAGGCTTATATGGCCTTACTTACAAAGAGATACCCCTAATATTAATCTAGGGAGGAAAATTATAAAATAAAGCAAAAAATAAAAAATAATAACTTTTTAAACGTATCATGCAGTACATCAAAAGAAGGGGCTCATTAGGAGGAATATAAATATATATTTTTCATATTTTTAAAATTAATTGTTTACAAGATATTAACAAAAATTTATAAAAGATTCTCATTTTCTGATTTATTTCCGTAACCAAATGATAGAATTAAAGGGAAAATAAAAACAAAATTTCAAACGCATCATGTAATATATCAAATAAAAGGCCCATTATATGAATTCCAAATATATTTTTTCCATATTTTTAAATCATTTGTTTAAAAGAAATTAACAAAAATGTCTTTAGAAACTACAATATCTGAAACTTTGAAAAATATATTCTATTTGTATTTTTAAATAATTTTTCTAAAAGATTTATAATTTATTATTTAAAACTTGACCTATTTTCCCTTTATCTTCCAATCTACAGAGCCTAAAACTCAGACAATAGATTACAAAAGGCTTCTCTTGCATGTAATGTGTAAAATAAAACTCTAATGTTAATTTTGGAGGCCAAATTAGAAAATTAAATATATATTTTTATAAAAATCCAGCAAATAAAAAGTCCATTTATGGAATAAGCTCCATCGGAAGCCAAACAATTGTAACTAAAGAGTAGTTTGTAATCAGTTGTATTACTCAATTCATCATGAATTTCAACTTCCACCAAGAAACAACCAATTCAATCCAAAGTGTATATTTGTTATAAATTTAACACGCTTCCTTTAAAAGATGCATTCCCTGCTTGTCTGGAACTGGAATATTAGAAAAATATATACTTTGATTCACCTACATTATAACAAATCTTCCGAACCCTTAGTATGTGAGTCCAACTCCAACTTGACCAAATTATTTTTAATATTGAGTCATTATTAATTATTATATGTACTATTTTCAATTCACATAAAATGAATAAGCCTCATTTTAATGTTACATAGAGTAAGAACTTAAAAATTGTTGCTAGTGTTGAATATATAGGGATATAATTTATTGTTTTGTTATTGTGTTTGTAATGATGTTAGCTAAGAACAAAACAAACTTTTATTTGACATCTTGTTTTTTAATACGTCTTCAGATGAATAAAACTATTTACAAACACTTACTCAATATCTAAACTTAAATTTCTTTGTAGATATATTTAAATTAAGAATTAAATTAGGATTAATACTTGACTCGTAAAAAATAATGACAATTATCTTAATTTACCTGCTATTTCCTATCCATTACTAAGTCACACAAAAAAAAGAAAAATAGAGAGTGTGAGATAACGACGAATATTTCGTAAGAAGCTTCCGCTTCCATCGTTCAGTCTGAAATGACAGCCCCACTTTTTTTATTTTACAAGTGCCCAAAAACGAATGGTTCATGGTATATATGTGATAGTATCATAGAAAAAACACTTTTCTGGTACTCCTCCCATCTTTTAATATCTTAACCTTGCTTGTGACCAAATACAACTAGCCGCGAAAAAAGGAACACTTCCTTAAGTTTACTCCGGCCATCTGCAGCTGTATATATAGTTATAGTGAAACAGGCCTTCAGTGGGAACTGCAGTATATTGAACTCAAATGGTTAGTTTGGAGGTATTATAGGTATTCGTGTTATGAAAACTGTTCCACCTTGAGACCATCCATGGATTACCATTGCCTCGACACTATTTCGGAGAAGAACTGTAACATGCAGTCTGATGCCATTCGATAAATTTTGAGCTGTTTTCTAAAACATATTTGTGGCATATCTGGTATATATTTACATGTCGAAACTATATTTACATTTGAGCTCCGTTTACCACTTATTTACCAGTTCATCGAATCCGAGACGCATCGCCTTGGCTATGAGAATACAAGCACTAAGACAAATGGTTTTGCACTATTACTTAAAACACTTGCAGAATTTTCCTCTAACAGAAGCTGGAGTACAGATAGCTCAGGTCATTTATGGAGAAAAAGCCCTTTTGGTGACAAAATTAATTATCGATACGTTTTTGTTTTTTAACAAATAATCACACAAAATCCCTCAATGGAACCCTGTTTGTTACTATGTTACAATGTTGAAGAGAAATGACAAACCTACAAAATGAGCTACTATACGCTCAATTTTGTTAATTGGTATCTTATATATATTTTGTAACTGAAAGATTCTTATTAACTAAAAGGGTAGGACTTCTCATACCCAATTAATATTCGAAAAATAAATACTGTGACCCTCATGGTTTTTACAAAATTTCAGTCAATCAATATGTTTTTGAAAATCTATATTACCTCACCGGATGACCCTATCATTATTAAGAAACCACCGATGGAAAGTAGAAAAGTCGATCTCGAGACGTCCCATCTCAGTTTTGTAAAATTTAAAGTACAAATACATATAAATACTGACAAAATTTGGCCATTCTCTATAATTTTTCTGGACTAGTCCATTCGAAAAATTTCTAAGGGGTGTTACCTGTTTAACTACATCCTTATAATAAATAATCATGATGCAAGTTTTAGTTTTAAGCAGACACATATTTATATTTCTAGCATAATATGGATTTGTGTAATAAATTTAGCAAAATGGACCGCCTAAACTCCATTTAGATAGACACTGATGATAATGATGGAGCATAATTTTTAATATGCAAAAGACTTATTTTAAATTTAAAAATAGAATTTTTTCTATTTACTGATTTTTTAAAACATAAGTAAATAATAGTAGGTTCCTTTGTTTACACCTTCAGTATATTTTATATTTTATTATTGTATAGAAATTAAACGCTGATACAAATTGATAATCGTTAATAATAGAAAAAAAATTCTATTCTTCCATTAGTTAACAACGTAATTTTTATGTTGTTCATTTCAGATTCCTGTTAAGAAATTGTTATTAATAAATACTGATTAATGAGAAGCCAAATTTCCTTAGACATATATGTTTTGATCTTTTATTGAAACATATACAACTGGAAAAATCGCTTGCAACAGCCTTCGCATTTTGCATATTATTATGGCTCCGTCATTATCATTCGTGGCTAAATGGAGTTTAGGTATTCTATTTTGCTAAATTTATTACATAAATCCATATTATCCAAGAACTATAAAAATGCGTCTGCTTAAAATTAAAATTTGCATTGAGATTATTTATTATAAGGATATAGTTACACAGGTACCACCCCTTAGCAGTTTTTCGAATGGACTCGTCTAAATAAATTTTTATGGACTGGCCAAATAGTTTCAATATTTATACGTATTTATGCCTAAAATTTTTGAAAAATGAGACGAGGGATCTCTAGATCAATTCTTCTACTTTCCAACGGTAGTTTATTCATAATAATATGGTCATCCGGTGAGGTAATATGGCCTTCCATAGGATTTATTTTTAGAGCATGAATTGGTTATGAAAAGATCTATTGCTTCAGTTAATAAGAATGTTTTAGCTATAAAGTAAAAAAATATATAAGGAATTATTTGTTTTTTGAAATTTTGGATAGAAATTCGATTATCTAATAAACCAATTAATGAAGTTGAGCTTATAATAGCTCACTTTGTAGGTTTTTCATTTATCTTTAACATTGCAAACACGGTTTCAAAGGTGGATTTTGTGTAAAAGTTAAAAAACTAAATTGTTACTGATTTTTTAAGGTTTTTTGTAAAAAAAAACAAAAACGCATCGATAAAAAATGTTGAAATTTATGTCAATTAGTCATGTTTTATCATTAGAACAATTTCAAGTCAGTTTTGTTCTACTATTAATTTTGTCACGGATTTTCGTAAATGACCTGGGCTAAGATGAAGGCAGGGCTTCATCCTGATAAAGCTGTGATTTGACGAGAGATCTCCAGGTTTTTGTGCTGAAAACGCCAGGCCTACAGTACCTAATACGTTCTGTCATACATCTGGACTCTACACACTGGCAAGGTAATCTGTGACAGTTACATTGTAAGTTCGGTTTTCCATCCATGTTTAGTGAGTAATGGAAATAATTACTTTAAAGTGTGAACCACTTTAAGGTTGGTAATAATAGATTGAAAAAAATTAGCTACCTTCGGGAAAAAATTTAATTATTAAAACCTACCTCTACTCACCATGAGAATGGCATTGGCCATAACCTTACATTACATCTCTCTTCTTTAAAATAGGGAACATGCCTGTCCAAAACTAAATAAAAGGCGTGAATGAAACTCAAATAATTATTATGGAGTGTTTTGATTACTATGTGATCTAATATATTTTATAAAATACCTAGTTTCCGCACAGATGAAATAATATATATGAAATGAAACACGTTTGGAAAATGAAACAAAAAATACTAGAAGTTCTAGCTAACCACAATAAATTCTAGTAGCGCCATGATTCCAAACTCAGTTTTCTTGGATCCGTTAATCCAAAAACATAAATAATCCCATAAGGTTCATGTTCATGTGTCTTAGTTACCGTAAAGATCATAAAACTCACAAGCCACAGATTTGATATTAACCTTAGTTAATCATTTCTTTACGAATGTTTCAGTAAATATTAAATCATTTTAAAATACAAACATTTTCTATGAACAACTGCAGCCTAAATATTTGTTCCGTATTCTCTTTTATTCGTGACTGTTTACTTTCTCCTTTGGGGAAGCGAACAAATAAGACGAAGTTATCAAGGTCTTAGAGCTCATATTTTCGAAGTAAATATTGCGACACGTTTTGACGAATGTCTAAATCACCAAGAAATGGAATTATGCAGATAAGGTTGTCAACATACATTATGTTAAGGGCACAACACTGGGCACAACACTGAGGTAAAACAGATATAGAACTTGATCTTATACAGGAGTAATATATGTTTGGAATAACAATATCTAACAATATATAAGTGAAAGTGCTGATTTGCTTGGCTTAACAGAATCGGTTCCTGGCTAGAGAAGTGGAGGAATTGTTTACAATGGAAACATATTTTACATTCAATTCTGTGCTAGAAGAATAAGAGCAATGCCTAAGCGCTGAATTTACATTCTATAGCACTAGGCTCATTAAATTTATATCATTGTGGGCGGTAGACAGAACCAAGGACAATAACAATCGAAGCAACAATCATGGTGGCCAATTAGTGCGTCAAGATTCATTTGTAACTTTATTATAAGATGTGGAAAAAAATAATAAAGAACTAGCTGGCCCGTCTCGGATTCGCTCGGGCTAGACATATTGGCGCAATTGACGCATCGAGGATTTGTATTCAAGACAATATATAAAATATATATTGTTGCTAGTCGGGACCTCCATCAGTTGCACTTCCCACAAACAGTTATTTATGCGTTTGATACATATCATTAAATATGTAGACCCGAGATCTAATCTTCGACATCTACGATTTTCGGGGAAACTAGCAGACAGAGGTTCCGAATCTGGATCCATGTCACTGCAGTTATCCTGTAACTCCTACGTTAGAATGTCACGATAAAATTTTCAGGTTAACTTCACCTGTCAGAGATATTCAATATTCTCTTCGAGGTGTTATTCTTTTGTACGCAAGACAATATTGTGACGAGAATTTCTCCGATTATGCGTGGAAGCGGCATTCCTCCGATATTTCTGGGAATCAGAAATCGGCGGCTCTTTGATGATCTGGAAAATTTCGAGGAGAAATATATAAATACGGAGAGCTGAGGAAGCATCCATTAGATATTCGATGGTCGTATAGTAAAGATCAGGTGTTTAACAAAAATTGTAAATAGTTCTGTGAATATAAATTGTGTTAAAGTAGTGGAAATAAATTAGAGTAAGATGAACGGTGTTTTTAAATAAATCCAAGAACTGAACTGAACCCGAAGAGTGTGAAAACAAAAGCATTACAATATATAAAATAATATTTTAAAAATATATATTTTTTCTAGTCGGGAACCTTCATTAGTTGTGCTTCCCACATGAAAATGTCGTCTTGAACAATTATTTATGTATGTGATTCATATCGTTAAATATGTAGCCGTAAGAAAATAAGCAAATATAAACATCGACTAGAAACAATATATATTTTCTATATCACCTTGCCTACAAAAGAAGTACACCTCGAGGAAAATATACAATATTTCTGACAGGTGAAGTTAACCTGAAAATTTTATCGTGACATTCTAACATAGGAGTTACGGGATAACACCAGTGACATGCACCGGCTCCAGACTCGGAGCGTGCCAGTTTCCCCGAAAATCCTAGATGTCGATGCTTACATCTCGCGTCTAAATATTTGTCAATACTAACTGTCGCCCAGTGGTCGAAATTCGACCAATTGTGTCAATATCTCTGGCAGGTGAAGTACCCTGAAAATTTTATCGTGACATTCTATCTTAGGACTTAAGGGAGAACAGCAATTACACGGAACGGATCCAGATTCGGAAACTCTGTGTCGGTCTTACATCTCGCTTCTACAAATAAGTAACGAAATTCAAGTTTTTTCAGATATAATTCATAGAACTTTACTTGTGTTCAAATTCGTAATTCTTAATTTAATATGACAACAATTCAACTGCTAATGGGCTACCCTACATATTTATTTTTTCTAACACCCCTGTATAGCTATAATTGCACTCAATTCTTTAACATTTATTAAAATCCTCATTATAATAATTCCATCTGATTATATATTTCCACCACCCTCTATATGCAACTGCTTATGGACCACGCATAATATTTTTTAACATTTTTCAACCACCGGGTAAACCATTCTATATATGCCACTGCCTATGACCCACCATATTTACTCTTCTTGTTTATGAAATTTTTAATTATCTTCTGTAACTATAATTCTACTCCGACCTATATTTCAATCATTATATATATGGAACTCTTCGTGGTCTACTCTATAAACCATTTCCTATTCTAACAATTTTTATCACCATCCTGTATATCTATAATTCCTCTTACCCTATATTTCATCTTACCTATATATACAACTCCTTATGGGTTACGAAATGTTGCATTTCCATTTCCGCCACAATGTATATGCATCTATGTATAGCATTTTTTGAACCACCCTGTATAACTGCACCTTCTATTCCAAGAACCCTGTAAATTCAACCGCTAATGGGCTTCCCTATATAATTATTTTATTAGTTATAATTGCACTCTACTCTATATTTTAAACACCCTAAATATGCAACTGCTTATGTGCCACCCATTAAAAAAATTATTTCTAACATATCTGGAACCGCTCTGTATAATGAATGAACCAATATTATAAATTAAGATTAGCATTCTGCACTGAAGGTCGTCAGTAGCTACTAAACAAAACAAAAATGAAGAAAATCGGTTGAGAAACAGAGGAGAAAATGGTACCTAATCGTTTTGTCTTAGCCTATTTATATATATATGTTCCAATTCATAAATAATTGCTTGACAAGACATTCTCTTGTGGAAAGCGCAACTGATGAAGTTTCCGGACCATAAACAATATATATTTTATATATTGCCTTGGGTACAAGAGAATGACACCTCGAGAAAAATATTCGATACATCTGACTGGTTAAATTAACCTAAAAATTTTATCCTGGCATTCTCACCTAGGAGTTACGGGATAAGAGCATTGACATGGAAAGGCACCAGATTCGAAACCTCGATATGCTAGTTTTCCCGAAAATCCTAGATGTCGATGCTTACATTGTACTCATTTGGCAATTTTCACAACTCGTACGGTTTTAAATTTTATTTACAAAACTACTTTAGCACCATCATGCATAATCGAAATTAATATGTCATCAACCGCGTTTACTTATACATTATTTTGGGATTTACGATGAAGAGCCTGATATACTTGAAGTTTGTTATTGTAGCATACGCGTCTTTCATTATAGGTTTTATGACGTGTTGTTGACAGTTTTGACATTTTTGATGTTTGTGACATTTTTGACATGTATAAGACTTGACATTTTGACAATTTTGACATTTATGAAATGTTTAACATTTTGACATTTATGCTATTTTTGACAATTGTAACAGTTTTGACCTTTTTCACATTTTTGACGTTTTTGAGATTTATGACATTTCTGATATTGTTGACAATTTTGACATTTTTGTATTTTTTACATTATTAGAATTTCTGACATTTTTGACATTTTTGCAATTTTGACATTTGTAAAGTTTTCAACGCTTTTGATAATTTAAACTTTTTTCGCAGTGACTGTTCTGATATTTTTGATGTTTTGTACATTTAAAACTTTTCAGATTCTTCTCATTTTAGGTTTTGGCATAATTATTTTGTCATTTGTGACAATTTTTAAATTATTGTGATGCTTAGTGTATTTAATATTCCTAAAAATTCAGGATTAACAATAATTTTCGTTTTTTATTAGACAACATTTATAAAATGAAATCATATCGAATATGATTTTATAAATCTCGTCTTAATTTTTGTATATATTTTTTATTTTTTCCAATTTTACAATTTACCTGCGATTACTCAGATAGTGAACACTTTTCCGTCTCCACCCCTCCATGAATTAATCATTGGAAAAAATGACAAATAATGTCTATATTAATAAAAAAAATTCAATATATCAATTCTCTTGTAATGAATAAATACTCCTCATAAAATTTGTCGACTACGTGACTTTCGTAATGTGATTGAAATCACTACTAGTCATTTCAATATAAATATAACCAACATTCAAGCACGTATCATTTTTTTTCTGCCTAAAAATTACTGAAGCTCATTCTCCACATTCCATAATAGAATTTTCCCCTAATTTTAGAACAACTCTCTATTAATTTAATGAATCAATATCATAATTCTCTTTCGTATATTATTTCCGGTTCTCGAGAAGTAGACAATTTTCCTTAAAAATGCCTCATTTGGCCTCTGTCGGATAACTTGTATTACTTTATATTTCGAAGATATTGAATTTTCGGTAAAAACAATAGTACTCCACATTCCCCCCATTAAATATTTCATTTTTCCCAAACCGACGAAAGGAATCTTTTGACTGCATGGCTGTGACTTCAGGTTCCCGAAAAATAGTATTTTTTTCAAAAACCCTTTCCTAACCTATCCCACACGAGAATTTTTGCAAAATGGTATAAATTGAGAAATTGAGAAATGTTATTTCATTTGGACTGGATAACGATCTATCTGGGACAAAGATACACGCAAATACGGAGAATGATTAGAAAGAGGAAGTAAATTATTACAGAATATGCAAAACGGATAAGATCCAAAAGAGGAAACCGTCTGCGATAGGTAACACTCCAAATAAATTCTAAAGTACGAATGCCTAGAATTAATGGCACAACTCCTTAATATCTGTGACGATCCCGGATAAATGGAGGACAAGCACCATAATATCATAACTCAAACAAAGAAATAAAAACCTACTACAAAAATAGCAAAGCTGTTGACAGACTATATGAGTATTTGACAATTCATGAAAAGCTTTTTTTGACAGTTACTATAACATATGCGAATTTTCACGCCTGTCAATTTTTGTTTCCAAGATAAAAAATTTAAGTTCAAACAATAGACACCGCCATCGGGTCAACAAAGATCTTATGAAAATGAATCATATACTGTGTAACTCGCACACACTGTAGCTCTCTATTAGTAAAAGAATTTAGAAAATCGGTTAACTACTTGCAGAGATTACCGCTTACCAACAAACACTTTACCTCCAGAAAAGTATAGAAAATTACAAGGAACATAATTTAAAATTATTTTAAAGATATAGCTTTGTAGAACTTGGAAGTCTTTATCTATAATAATATATAAAGAGGTAAAATTATTTGTTAAAGGATTTGTTCAAATTTCCATAATATTTTCCGTTACTTAATCTTACTTGGCTCTTCGTAAACCTTATATGCCAATAATTTAGTGCACTACACAGGATACCAACTTTCATTCTACCGCTTGGCAGAAGCGAGAAAATCGAGGCCATATTCTTACATTTCCTTACATATCATCCGTATCTCAATCGTTTGGCCATATTCTACACTTACGCGTATCATATGTTGATGCTTGGTTGCATATTATAATTAATTTACATAGTCAGGATGAAAATGGGTCCGAAATAAGTTTATTTGGAAAATGGAAACGAGTTTTTTCTAAGTTAATCACCCGTTTCTGTAGCTAATCTTGCCTCTTGGTATTCAGCAATAAAACACTTTTCAACTCCCTTCTAGATAGAACCATGAAAATGGTATACCAAAATTTGTCAGCAGCTGACGGTCTATTATACTTGCAGCTTTATTTGGACAAGCTATTGAATACAAGCAAATATATTGTTCCCTGGAAGATCATGTTTAAAAAATAAAGAAATACAACAAAACATTTAAAAAATATATAGCCGACTTCCACCTATAACTAAAAATCTATAAATAATTATAACAAAATACAACTGTAGCAAATAAATAACACATTCAATGTTGTTAGGTACCTACCCAGGAAGTAAAAATGTAAACATTAAAAGGTAGGTACTCATTCTGTACAAATTAATTACCTACCAATCTAGTATATTTTGAAGCCGGTGCCAAGCAAATCTAAAATCCTTCATTGCGTAGTTATCTATTAATTCATCAAACTTGATTGTTGCTTGGCACCGACTTCAAAAATATACTAGATTGGTAGGTAATTAATTTGTACAGAATGAGCACCTTTTAATGTTTACATTTGTTACTTCCTGGGTAGGTACCTAACAACATTGAATGTGTTATGTATTCGCTACAGTTGTATTTTGTAATAATTATTTTTAGCTTTTTAGTTGTAGGTGGAATTTTTTTAATAAATGTTTTATTTTCCACTTTTTTGTTTTTTTTAACTCAGGTAGTTTTCATTCTTTATTTTTTATTTTGTATTTATAACCTTAATAGACAGGACCAGGTAACATGGAAGGCCTCAGCACTACACAATGATACATTTTCATTTAAATTGACAGGTAAATGTTTACGAACAAAATGTAGGCGTTGTTTTAATAAGCCCAAAATATATTTATGCCTTATGGACTACACCATCCAACCTTTTTTCAACTTTTTTTGACAACTCTCTATAACTATAGATAATTCCACTCGAGGAAGAGCATAAATTTGCTAGCTGCCTTCTGTAAACTATAGGACGGAGTAGAATCCATCTCATATTTACGGAGTCCAATCCGTCCTATATTCCAACCATAGTATATAACTCCTTGTGCGCTACCTCATAAATTATTTATAAACATTTTATATTATCGCCCTATGTAACATTAATTCCTCTCCACACTTCATGCAACTTCTTATGGGCTATAAATAAATAATTTTTTAATCACACTGTATAAATATAATTTATCTACAGCCCATCCTGTATATGATTTGTTTACGTCCATATCACATAACAGTTTTTTAATCACCCTATACAATTTTCATTTCACATTTTTCCAACATTTTTATATCACCAAACGTCCACTCCACCCTATATTCCAACCTTCCTGTATATACAGCTAAACTCCTTCCATCACTTTACTATGTTATTTTGTTTGCTATAACTAAACACCCTGTGTATAAACCGACCAAATAGCAGTTTAGAGTTTGACATGTGTTGTCACTGATTTTTCTATTAGGCCGGGAGAATGTGACTACCAAAAGCACCGTCTTCACAAAATGGAAAAATTTTCATTTAAATACGTATTTGCCTGGTATACAAACAAAACGAGCTTGGTACTCATGGATTTAAGGAGCCGAAAATATTATGCTTTACTACCTATACGCTTGAGATGTACATAGAAAATTTTCAAATTCGCAATTAAAACTTCCACTGCCTAAAATTCCCGTACTATTACCTTGGAATTAAAATATTTATGAGGAAATGTCCGTTATGTCACATCGATGAAATGTTTGATAAGAATTTTGGAATTTTCGGCGATTTTCTGCAAAACTGCAAGTTGCACATCGCAGAAAAGTATATGAGATCACTTAGGGATCTTCCTTAATTGATTAAACGTTAAAAAACTATACACATCCATAAGGAGTTTTCGAAAAATCGACCAATATGTTAGGGATATTGATCGATTTCCATGAACGCATGTGTTCATGCACAACTTTTATCACTTTACCAATAGAATTCTTCTCCCAAATTTGAAGTTTCACCAATCCGGATATATCCCCTATTAAGCAAGACCATATTCATACAAAACGATTCACCACAGGAGAAGAAATCAGGTAACATACACACAAAAAAAATATTCGACGAATTGATAACCTCCTCCTTTTTGGAAGTCGGTTAAAAATTATTTATGTGAATCAGATTCAACTTATGGAAATTACTAAATGTCGTTGCATACATTTCGCGACAACCTATTTAGAATATATAAGGTATCCAATAATTATCGTAACAGCAGAATAACTCCTCAGCAATGCATCATCATACAATTGTTATAGGACCTAACCTCGGCTGTCTCATCGGTTAAATAACGTTAAACGGGAATCCCCAATTTCGGTTCTGGACATAAAAAGACAGAAAAGGTTACCTTCAGGACATTTACATAGGACATGACCTGGAACAATGGCCTTCACACTTCAATTTCATGGTTAAGTGTTTTTTTTATAATAGGAATACCTCTAAAAATTTGCAAAACTTATTCACCTGGAATAAGGAACCAAATTGTTGAAGTCAAATGTCAGTATTTCATTAGCAGTACCCTTCCCAAATTTTCAGGAATAGGTGAAAGTTGGTAAGGGTCACTTTCAATGTCAGATCAAAATACATTTTCCCAATAAATAAAATTAATTTGACCTAAAAATATCCTTCACGGTCAATTCCAGTTACCACATTTGATAATTAACGGTAATCAAGCATAAAACTTTTGTATGCACCATGAATAACGAGAAAGTGTTATAACATTAATAGGCTGATAAAATGTAGTTTCAAAATTCAATAAATACGTGAAATTAAAAATGAAACAAAATTTTTTGGCTTGCTCTAAAATTAACTCAATCCACGGGCTTTATAATTATATTAAACGTCAACCACTTTTCGTAGAAAACTCAAATTAAAATTTGATTATTTTTACAATCGCGACCCAAAGGTTCTTCAACATCCTCTATAAATGCAAATTCTCGAATTGCTTCTTCATTAAATAATTTAGTGTTTTGATAAAGATGAAGGCAGAGAAACTAATTATAACGGAATTTCGTGGTCATGTTTATTCAGTAAAAAATAATTACTTTTCCATTCACGAAAATTTTATTATTTTTTTTTTAGGTGCAAAATCAGAGGATGCGATCCATAACGAATCTCTTTCTCCTCAACCTGGCCGTGTCAGATCTTCTGCTGGGTGTTTTGTGTATGCCTTTCACACTGATTGGTTCGTTACTGAGGAACTTTGTTTTTGGAGCAACGATGTGCAAACTAATACCATTCTTACAGGGTATGTACATTTAATTAACAAAGGCTTGATTGTGCACTCTAATAGACAATGCAGATTCTATGTGTGAAAATTAAATTAGTATGTGAGTCAGACGACAGCTTCACTTATTTTTAAAATAAAAGAACAGACACTTAGCGCAGGACGAAAACTTTCGTGAAAAAATTTAATTGTACGGGGAAAGGTGGTGCTATCTTTAGACATTGTTCTAATTCAAGAGTAAGAGTTTTCACATACTTACTCTAGTTGCTAAATTCATAGAAACGTGTGTCATTTTTTTTCCAAAAAATAACGAAGATGAAGGGATGTATTATTTGTTGCTAATGTCAGTATGTCAGAAAACGTAATAAGCAGATTCTTTTATTATACTAGTGGGCAAGCAAGTAGTTTAGTCGGAGCAAATTTCTAAACTGGCAGTTCGTGAATAGTTTTTGAGCTAATCTGGGTCATTAATCGAAGGTGAAAAATCATGTTCAAACTATTTACATCAAAAATTGTGAAAATATGAAAGTGTTACACAATTCAGAGAACCGTGTATGATGATTAATAAGAACTATTACGGATTTGGTAATATACAGACTTTGCCAAGTCTATATCATATATATACCAGGGTTCCAAAATTATCATAATAGCAGAGTACCTCTTTAGGAATGCATGGTCAAGGAAAAAATTTCATACAATAGTTATAGTACTTACCTCGAGTCATCAAATGAGGTAATTGACCATGACCTGGCCCAAGACATTCTATTAAAATGGGACACCCGATTTTTCAATGGAAATACTTTGAAAATTTGTAATAATTATTCCTAAGAAAATAAGTCAAATTACAAAGAAACAGAAAATCTCGGAAAATGCAAGTGAACTTCCAGAATCACTTCAGTTGTTTGTAGAACAATCACGAGACCTTATAGCAATTTTATACTGATAACATATATACTCTAATGAGAATAGAAAGTTATACACTCAGATTCTGTTACGTCTTACTCTTCATTATCCTTACTCTTACTAGAAGACAATTGATAATACTAAATATAAATGGTATTATTCAAGAAAGAGCTATTTTAAACTTGAAACTGCAATACCGAATTGAATTTTGCTTTTGAATTTTATTAAATACATTTTTCCAAATATTTTTACAATTATATTGATTTATTTAATTAACGTCAGTAATCCAGAAATGTATCTGAAAATATTTATGTACAGATAAATTGATTTTATACTAAATTAAATCTAAAATATAAACGTATAACCTAATTTGTACTTTGTTAGTTGTATGAATACAAAAGTCTAATACAGTATTAATATGTATAGTTACATTAGCATCATCTTGTGCCACCCTGTAATAGGGCAGCTGCAACTGTCTGTAGGGGGGTGAACTCTTTAAATAAATAAAATAAATCTATATTTATTTATTATTGTTGAGGATTCATTAGTTAGTTGTAAATTACAAACACTCTCGCTCGCTAGTGGAATTACTCAACTCTCTACATAGTTACTCTCTTCGAGGTGTCATTCCTTTATACGCAAGACAATATATATTATATATAAATATAATATATATTGTTTCTGGTCGGGAATCTTCATCAGTTGCGCTTCCCACAATTGAATGTCCTCTCGAACACTTCTTTATGCATTTGATGCATTTCGTTAAATTTGAAGACGCGAGATGTAAGACCGACATCTAGGATTTGTACAAAGGAATGACATCTCGAAGGGAGTATTCAATATCTCTGACAGGTGAAGTAACCTGAAAATTTTATCGTGACATTCTGTCCTAGGAGTTAAGGGAGACCAGCAATTACACCGAACGGCTCCAGATTCGGAACCTCTGTGTACTGATTCTCTTGAAAATCCTAGATGTCGGTCTTACATCTCGCATCTTCAAATCTCTACATAGTTGTTAGTGACTGTCGTGAAACGGACACATCTAATATACAAAAGGGCAGTGCGTTCAAGTCTCTCAAAATACAGTCCGCATCCCATAGGGAGCAATCAAAGAAGTAAGTCTTCTGGCGTTATCGTTTCTATTATATATTGTTATTATCAACTTGACGCATGAGTACTTAGTTCAAATCAATTATGATACATATTAGTTTTATACTCATTGTTCGAGATTAGATAATTCCCGGTACCCAAGACAATATATTGGTTCTACTACTTCGTCAGTTGAGGTTCCCTCAATTAATTGAAATCTCGAACAATTATTATTTATATATTTGTTATATATATATATATATATATATATATATATATAACTGTATTAAATTAAATTAGTTAATTAATGGAGATTTCAAGCAGTTGATGGAAACGCTAGTGGAGAAGGTTCTCCACTAAAAACAATATATTGTTTTGTATTCAATGAATTGTTAAATTTCTAAAAAATTGTATACTAACTGCTTTGATTGGTTTCAGATAACTTACGAATTCTTTCAAATGATTGCTAAAGTCTATATTCATTGCACGATAGAATATTAAATCCAGTTATATATACTAAATACATAAATAATTATTTGGCATTTCTATCACTTGAGGGAAGTGCAGCTAATGAAGTTTCAGGTCTAGAAATTTAAGTAGAAAACTCCAGCATGTTCCATACCAGTTGTTATTTATAAAATACCTTTTAAAAGAAGACAAAAAACCCGTTAATTAATATTTACCGGGGGACACATTTTACACGTATCGATCACCCTGTAGTTTCAACACCTAAGTGTTTAAATACAAAGGGGTATCATGTGATAGCTCTTTTTAAAGGTCTTTTTTTGCCGATCTTTTGACACATCATTTTTTAAAATCAGATTATTTTTTGCAGAGTCATGATACAAGATGGCGAATGAAAATTTAAAAAATCTGCCATGTTGCACCAAACCTCTTATAAGGGGAGTTTGAGGTTCGCTGATCACGAATCTGATAGAAATTCAAGATTGGGAATCCAATATGGACGATGAAAATAACCCACGGGACTAAAGTTTTGTCCGCCATCTTGAATTTTGTAAATTCTGGATTCATAAAGAGAGACCCCTATATACCAATTTTGGCGTTTATCTGTTGATTTTGAAAATTCTCATTCGCAATCTTGGATTCGCCATATTGAATTTTGCAAATCTGACCTCGGATTCGTGATTAGTAAACCTAAAAACCACCCTATACAACTTTAGTGTCATTGGCAATTATTTTCAAAAATTTTTTTTATACTATTGCTAAGTCATTACTCTGTAAAAAATAATCTGATTTTAAGAAATGATGTGTCAAGAGATTGGCAAAAAAGAGACATTTGAAAAGAGGTATCACATAATACCCCTTTGTATTTAAACTTTTAGAAATGATATTCACCTACGCTTAGGGATTGAAGCTGCAGGATGACCTATACATGTAAAATGTTCCCCCCCGTAAATATAAATTAATGGGTTTTTGTCTTTTTCTTTTAAAGGCATTTTAAATGTTACTTTGGGTAGCTAGTTTTGAAATGTATAACAATAAATGAAGTAGAACTTTTAAAATATGTGATAATTACGACAAAATTTCAGTAGTATAAACCTTTGTATACCTCGAAATACTCCCTAAGCTAACAACCCAAACGATATAGAAAAATAAACCAGGATATTGTGACAGAAATATATATATATACCCAAAAATTTTTAAATATTGTTTTCATTTAATTATGTCATGCAAAACAATAAACACTTAACATTTTCTTATTAAGTTGGACATATCAAATTCACTTCGCTAAACAAGTGTGAGTTGACTGTGAAATAAATTTATATTTGAGTGAGCACATCTACATTGAAACCAATTCTTGCACCCACACAAGAATTTACCCTCAATATTTCAATATTTCAGTTCTCTATAGCAATAATAAGAGAATGTAAAATTAAAATGTTCGGAATGATAATTAGAATATATGGTAAAATTTTAAATTAGATAGTTTCAAATTGTATACACTTGTATGATTAAGTTGAAAATAGTAATTACAAACGTTGCGAACCCTGAAACGGAATTTCCATTCACATACATAATTCAACTCAATTTTTCGTATTGAGGGCGTGAAATAAGTTCCAGAAACAATTGTTAATGTCAGCTTTTAAAGAAAAGTTTGTCCAAAATGTTAGCGAGGTTCCCGTAAAACAGACATCAAAACGTTATGACGAATCCATTTGTTCAAAGAACAAACGAATAAAGTCTGTTATCGTTATTCGAAATTTCCCATCACCTAGTCGAAAAACGGGAAGTCTGTAATTCATAGAAAAAGAAAGTTGAAAATTCTTCTCCCCTAATGAACTGAAGAAAACAGTCCTGCAATAGAACTCTCTTTTTTACATCACTCACAAAATAAACCCAATCATAAGAAGCAGAAGAAATAAAGTCATTTATTTCCTATTAGAAATGGGTATTATATAGGAGATATTGAGATTTGTTACTAAGCAAAGTTTAATAACGAAATCTAGTTAAATACAATGAATCAAGTAGTTAATCAATTAGAAGTATTATGAGTTTTTCTATGTCTATGGAGCAATTATATATGAGTGCAAACAACCCTAATAATAGTTGATGGTGGAAGCCATTACTTTGTGATATATTATCATTATGATTGTAGAAAAACGATTAACTTTGTTTTATATCACTAATTTATTTATTTATTTAATAAATTAACATAAAATACTGTGACTAGTTTCGACAATACTATGTCATTTTCAAACGGAAACAAATTCATGAATGACGACAAAACATTTTGAGACAGACCGAAGGGTCTTGTCTACAACAGTAGGTATGTGTTAAATTCTCGGAAGGATTACATAAATATGGCATTTTTGTGTACAATAATATTAAAATAGAACCAAATTGGTAAACTGATTAAGAAAATTTAAATATATCATTTTTGATTATTAGTTACTTAAAAATTGCAAATACTCTTTTGAAACTCTACCTGCTCGTTAAGTGGTAAATTACAAGAAACGTAGGTAATTATTATGGCTTTTATACATTTCTATATTCTCAAGTGTTTCAATAAAGGGCTTAAAATTTTTATAGTGAATGATCTCTGTTTCTTGTAATATAGGAAATGTATGTCCTGTAGTAAGAAAATGATTAGCAAATGTTGAGTCAGTTTTATTTAATCTAAAGGAACGCAAGTGTTCAAGATATCGAATACGGAAATATCTACAGGTCATACCAAGGTAAAAGTTATTGCACTCTGAACATTTTAGTTTATATACTTTAAATTTCGAAAGCTTATCAGTTATTTTATCTCTGGCGTTAAAAATATGGTTTCACAATTTGGATTGGGATCTAAAACTATCATACTTCGACAATAGTTTTTTCATACTTCGACAATAGTTTCGCTATTCTCTCACTTGTGGTTCCAAAATAAGTAAGGCAAACATATTTGAATTCAACATTGTTATCTTTGATTTTTGGATAGATTAAATTTTGGGCAATTTGACTTTCTTTCCGAAAAATAAGTTTGTTAATTAACTTAACCCTAAGGATCTCTACTGTGAAATAATATTATAAATCCGTTTATTTTTTATTTGTACCTCTAGAACTGCCAGTCAGATTTGTTTTTTTTTATTATTTTATAGCCTATTTATCGAGAAAGTTTCAGTTCTATCAATATGCCACTACCCTTAGCCGGACTCTAACAGATTTATTTAAATTTAAACATTCCTTTCCGAAGAAAACAATAGATTTCATATCCGTTCAATTTGTAGTTTCCCGTCTTCGGTCGTATAGTTTAAAAGTTCTAATAATAAGTTTCTTAGTTTAACGGATTCATACAGAGTTGTTACTTTCGATGTAGCGATTTTATGGATATAATTGCTTTTCCATTTAGGTAAACTATCTTATATTGGATTTCGACGGATCAAGACCTGCGAAATGCTACAGTCTCCTTGCGTTATTGTTGCCCTATCGGGTCTGGGTTTCCCTCCATGAGCAGTAAGTTTTATACTATTGTTGTTCACCATGGTAAGTATAATAGATAAATAGTAATGCTAGTGATTACCCGTTCCTTCTCCAATATGGGAAGGCATATTACAGGAAAGTAGTTGGTTTGATAAAGAAATAAGAATGGACCATTGGTTTTCCCGTATGAAGTTGCGTATCCCCTGAAGGAAATCAATTCCTATTAGGTTCATAGAGGGATACCATGAATATATTTCGTATTTCACATTTCTAGTGCTCAGTTTCTTGAGTTTTTACCTATGATTGTAAAATCAGAGAATGTCTATTAATATTGACAATGTTTGTGTTTTTGGTTTTGGTCTTTTTTCACCATAAACTATGGATATGGGCCACGAACTAAAAATAATATGATCAAGTCAAAAGTAAACTTGCTATTATATGACTGTAACTTAAGTAATTGTTTGTTAATTCTTCGTTTTTAAAGTGATTCATCCATGGAGGTTTGGGGCATTTATAAGATTTTGCACGTATTCTTCAGAATTAAAATAAACATTATTTCCTAGAATTTCAACCTTTAATTCCGATTCTGGATTCATGTAATTGAAGGGTAGAGGTGTCTCTGCCGAGACTAGGGCAAGGAAGTAAACTGCAATAAACAACACTACTCTCTAGACAGGAACTCTTGCATATTATTTTATATAACAACACCTATAGTGCGTTCAGAGTGTGTGCTCAAGTAAAGACACCTAACTTTTACCTCTAATAAACTTCCAAATATTCTTCTCTTTAATATGTTCTTTGTTGTCGACAAAACTTTTATGAAATACAAGTGTAAAATTTGAAATTACTTCAGTTGGAAATGAAAGTTAAAATTCATATAAAGATTTTAGAATATAACTCGGAATACATAAAAAAATTTTCAGATATATGATCCCGGTCAAAAACTAGGTAAAAAATTCATAACATGTTTATTTCTTCTTTTATATATCTTTATAAGCGTTGAAACATATGAACATATGAATGAATAATAATGTACATTCGCAAGTTCTTAGAGACCGATCTTATTATCATAATCATAAAGCTTGTTCGTAGACCTCAGTTACTCAATTTTTATATTTCCGAAACCTTCAACCCGATATTCTTGATACGTCGAAAAATTTCATATCAAATTTAATGAGCCCCATTTGTTCCACTGATATTTCCTTCGCATGCCTTGATATATATAACGGGAGTTATTAGACATCGTTTTCCCGCTCGTGTGGGTTGCGTGAATATCGGAATATTTGCTGTGGGAGTAAAAGTACAGATATAGAAAGTGCTACACGTGGAGTGTGTTGTTATTCCAAATTGTTTGTTCGTTACATGATGTCAATTCAGGGTAATATACATTTTCCAAGCAGATGAGCTTGTTATATTTACATTTGTATTTAACTTCTACCGATTAAATTCAAAAATACGTGGGCTATGTCAGAATACTATCTCTCAAAAAATATGAAATACAAATGTGATTCCTACAAAAATGTCAATGAAGTTTATTTATTTATTTAACCAATAGCTATATACAATAATATCAACATTTTATTACATAATCCCCTCTGAGGTAATCCGAGTAACCGTGGTTCGTGGGCTTGACAAAATACCTAAAACTAATAATACAGGGTGTTTTTAAAATGGGCCTTATTTTAATGAGTTCATACACAGAAGAAGATCGTAACCCTATTTTAGAAACACCTTGTATATGAAAGAAACTTAGTTATATAATTGAAAAAATATTCTTAATATAAAGGAAAATAAAGAAAATCAGAAAAGAAAAAAAACAATCAAAAACATGATTTTACACGAACTAGTGGTCGCCCAGTGGTCGAAATTCGACCTTGTTTCATCAAATTGTGAACATTATTCAGGTTCGTTTGTCAAAAGTATATGTCTATCAGAAATAAAATATAACTAAATTCATTAAAAAATTGTACAGCATAATTAAAACGAAAGGTACTTCTACATGTCCGAAAAATCAATATTGATCTACTATATTAACTATTTTACTACTAAAAAATAAACAACGCCTGATCCTGAACTATCAAAGATGGTCTTCAGATGATTTGGCATCAGGTAAAGCTCTTTCCATATATAATTACTCAATAGTTTGACTATTTTCGAAGGAAGAATATGTTCAATAAAAATATATTTCTTTTTAGATTTTTTATTTATATACCTTACTTGCCATAACAAATCAGTAAATGCATTGAATTTCTGCATTTTTTAAATACACATTGTTAAAATGTCAATGAGATGTTTAATTTAGGTAAAAGTGAGTTACCATGTAATAAAACCAGGATTTTGCAGGAATGGACTCATGTAATATAAACTAATTGTTTATTAGATAAAATGCTTGAACACAAAACAGTTACTAACTGATTTACTACCTAAAAATTATTGAAAAATTCGGCTTTTAAATATATTCAAATATGTATATTTCTAATTTTTTAACATACAAATATAAATCCCTTTAAAAATATTATCATTATATTAAATAATATATTAATATTAAATTTAATATTTAAAACATTAGTTGATTTGAAACCGAAAAAATTCAATAGCCTTACAGTAAGAAATGAAACGAAATGGAACCTTAAATCTGACTTTTCACAGTCAACGATTTCAGCTCGTAAGCAAAAAATTAAATCAACCAACACAAAAGTTAGTATGAAGGCGTTATACCTACATTACATTCCAAATAACGACATAACATAAATACATATTAATAATCCTTCAATCAAAATCTTAAGATTCAATATAATTCCATTAACTTAAATGAAACACAAAGTGAGTAATGACTATTTCTGTTTTGCATGGAAAATATAAAGAAATATACCTGGTGTTAATTAATGATAAATAAGTAATACTCACATCTGTTAAAAACTTTTCGCAGTCTTGAGTATTATAATCTGTGCATTAATTCACATTTTTTTGTAATCCATCTAACTCAAAATAAATTAAATTTATACGGTAAAAACTAAAACAATGTTTTAAACAGAAAGTAGGTATAAGATTAAAATTAATAAAATAATATCAGAAATAAATTCATCATTTGCAACATACTTCTATTTTAGTTGATTAACCATATTTAAAAAGCAATGAAAGTTTCAAATTTGCGGGAGCCCAATGAATGTTCATTATTATGTAATATACAGTTTTCTGGGTTCTATTTGAATAACTTTAGGAACGGGTAAAAATTTGTTACTTTTTCGTTTAATTTAATTCGTCTTTCACATTCGAGTCAATGCATTATACAATTTTCTCTCCAAGCTATCTGGCGACACTGTTACTGTTACCTGTTTGGTATTGACAGAATGAACATAAATAATGTTTTTTTATTATATTTTATTTAATGAATGAACTAATATTATAAATAAATTTAAGCATTCTCCACTGAAAGTCGTCAATTGCTATTAAACAAAAAAAGTACAGAAAATCGGTTGGAGTAAAAGGTACCAAACCGTTTTGTTTTTACCTATTGCTATATAGATGGTGACTTTTTTGTTACTTGCCTATCTAGATGCTAGTTAGTAAGTCATTAACTTGCAGTATGAATAATAAGATGTTTTCTGTCTTGCAAATAAGAAGTAAGGAGCTTATGAGCTTTGCCGCTTGCTTCATAACAATATAATTTTTCTAATAATATCTTATGATTTTTAGTATCAAAATCACCATAAAATTGCAACAGAATTAGTGAAGCTATGCGAATAATAGAAATTTTACTAGGTTGAACAGAAATAGTTAAGTTATTTAGAGAATAATAGTGAGATTATGTGTTGCTATAAGAACGAGATAACTTGTTGAAAAGTATGAGAAATTTTAGCTATTTATGATTATTTTTGTATAAAAAGTGATTTCAAAAAATCTTTATGTAAAATTATTCATCTGAATCTATAAACAAATTAACCAAACTTATTACCTTCATAAATAGAAGCTAATAAAAAAATACTTATAATTCAAGTAATGACACTAAGATGATTTTCATATATATTTCCATCGACCTTTTAAATAATATTGTAAGCCTGCTGTAAATGTAGACAAACTTTTCATAAATAAAACAAAAAACTTCAAGAAAAGAAGGCATAGTTTTCAAAATATCAGCAAATGTTGAGGACATTTACCTGTCAATTTTAATGAAAATGTATCATTGTGTAATGTTGAGGCTTTTGATGTTACCTGGTTAGGTTAGGTTAGGTTATGTCTATTAAAGTTATACATACATCATAAACAAATAAAGAATGAAAACTACCTGAGTTCAAAAAAAACTAAAAAGTTGAAAATAAAGGATTTTAAAAAAATATATAACCGACTTCCACCTATAACTAAAACGCTAAAAATAATTATAAGAAAATACAACTCTAGCAAATAAATAACACATTCAATGTTGTTAGGTGCCTACTCAAGAATTAAAACATTTAAACATAATAAGTATATTTTTGAAGTCGGTGCCAAGCAAATCTAAAATCCTTCATTGCGTACTTATCTACTACTTCATCAAACTTGATTGTGGCTTGGCACCGACTTCAAAAATATACTAGATTGGAAGGTAATTAATTTGTACAGAATGAGCACCTTTTAATGTTTACATTTATATATTTTTTAAATGTTTTATTCTTTCATCCATTAATATGTGTATCAGTAAGATTCAGTGGGAGGACAACGTCATTGTGGCGCTAATGCATATGAGGGTACAATGGGCCCCAATGTTGTAAACTAAATAGTCCTTTTTTAGGGTTTCGTATATACAATATACGGATACCCTTATAATATCACTCAGGATTTCTGCCTCTGTCACATCACAGCCATTTTCTCCTAAACTACTGGACGGAAGAGGTTGAAATTTGGTATAAATGTATAGTTTGGTGACCCGATCAGGAGTACATATCGTAAAAGAAAAAATTTTGATTTTAGGGGTACTTCTGGGGTGAAAAACTAAAAAAATCGACGGTCCCCCTCCCGGATCACCGAAACTACAAAGCCTAAAATTTTGAAAAAAATAGAAAATATAGAGCGTTTCCCGAACTTTACAGGAAAATTAAGGAGAAACCATTAATGTTAATTTTGGGGGGCAAATTATAAAATAAAATAAAAATTTAAAAATAAAAAAAATTTCAAACGCATCATGTAATATATTAAATGAAAGGTCTCATTCTGAGGAACACAAATATATTTTTTTCATTATTAAAAACAATTATTTTAAAATATATTAACGAAAATATACCAAAATTTACTCATTCCCCCCCTTATCTCCGAAACTATAAAACGTAAAGTTTTGAAAAAAAATAGATTTATAGGGTCTGACCTGAAGTTTACGGAAAAAATAAGGAGAAACCTCTACTTTTAATTTTGGGGGGCCAATTATAGAATTAAATGGAAAATATAAAATTAAAATTGTTTCTAACCCGTCATGTTATATATCAAATGAAAGGGCTCATTACGAAGAGAACAAATGTATTTTTTTCATACTTTTAAAATAAATAAATTAAAAGATATTAACAAAAATATAAAAAAAATTACCCATTTCCCAGCCTTATCTCCGAAACCATTAGCAGGAAAATTTTGAAAAAAAAATGGAGGTATAGCCCTGAACTTTACTGGAAAATTAAGGAGAAACCCCTAATATTTATTTGGGGGGGGGGAATTATAGAATTAAATGGAAAATAAAAAATTATAATTATTTCTAACGGGTCATGTAATATATCAAGTCCCAGGGCTCATTATGACGAAAAGGTACAAATATATATTTTTTATTTTTTTTAAATAAATATTTTAAAATATATTAAAAAAATGTTTTAAAGAAATTATCCATTCTCCCCGTTATTCCCCAAACTCTAAGACCTCATTTTTTTTTGTTTCTAGGAAAAATATGAAAAAAAAATACCTAATTCTACTATTTGGCCTGCAAATAATAGAATTAAACGGAAAATAAATTACTAGAAAACCCCTATAGTAATTTTAGGGACAAATTATACAATTAAATGGAAAATAAAAATCAATTTTCAAACGCATCATGTAATAATATATCAGATAAAAGGCTCATTATGTGAATTACAAATATATCATATTTTTAAATCATTCGTATAAAAGATATTAAAAATATTAAACATCGACTTAATTCCCACTTTAGAAACTACACTATTTAAAATTTGAAAAATATATTTTATTTATATTTTTAAATAATTTGAATAACAGATTTAATAATTTATAATTTAATCTTTGACCTATTTTGCCGTTTTTCTTCCAATCTACAGAGCCTCAAAACTCAGACAGTAGATTATAAAAGGCATTTCTGAAAGTTTATTAGTAAAATAAAACTCTAATGTTACTTACTTTTTGGGGGCCAAATTAGAAAATTAAATACATATGTGTTGTGATAAACTCAAGCGAATCCTAAAGAAGATAAAATAAAAAGTCTATGTGTGGAAAATCAAAGTGTATATTTTTTATAAATTTAAAACGCTTCCTTTTAAAGATATAAGGGTAAGTATAAGAAAATGCAATCATTCCCTGCTTGTCTGAAACTGGAATTCGTATCTTGAAGGTGGTACGGAACCCTAAGTATGCGAGTCCAACTCGCACTTGACCAAATTATTTAAATACAAAATTTTAAATGTTTTCAAATAAGTGTTGTATTTCATAATATAAAAATATAATGAAATATATATTTCCAAAATACGAGGAGTTTTTTTATGGTTATTTTCAAGCATTCACAATATATTTATTAGACATTTAAATTAAAAAATAGCGATTAAAGATGATTTTGAGAAATTGTTAAATGTTTAATAATATTCAATTTAAGTCAGTTATCATCATCATCATTTGCGGTCAACCAGAGAATTAAAAAATATATATTTTCAAAAAACTGTAGCTGATTTTTGTGGGGCTTTTATTCAAGATTTCAAAACCTTCCTTCATTTTCTTGTGCAGTCAGCGGTGCTGAGAGATTGATGGTTAAAGACAAAAAGATTATTTTCCATGCAAAGTTCGATATCTCAAAAAAAAATTAAAGCTCAATGAACATCTTATCCGATCCACATAGTGGTTGAGTTATAAGGAAGTTATCAAGTACATAGACCAAAACAAAAACCGAGAAAAAAAATTCATTTGATGTATGTTGCAATTAGCGAATAATTTATTTCTGATTTGCTTCTTTTGACAGTATGGTTTAAATTTATGTTATTTGCGTTTTTACAAACTTAAGTTACAAAAATCGTGAAATTACTTGCAGATGTCCTGAGATCATAAGATTCAATTTAACATCATACAGCCATGCGTAAAAGCAGAATCATTCTCATAAGAGAAGGGAGTAATTAGACACGTTCTCTCGTTCGAGTAGATATTGCCTGAATGTTGGAATAATTGCCTTGGGAGTTAAAGTATAGATATTGACAGTGCTACACGTGGAGTGTAATACTATTCCAAATTGTGTGTTATTTATTTCTAAAATAGCATACCTTTAGTTTATTCACAATTATATTTACCTTACAACCACTATTTCCCAAAAGGTATAGCCTTTGTCCAACTATGTTCACCGAAAATGTTAAATTTTAAATAAATATACGTTAACTATCAAAGTAACAATGAAGTTTAAGGTATATGTATAGTCACGGAAATGTAGCAATGGACTGTGTAATTCTTGACAGCGTCTACAAACTTGTGACAATATGTGATCAAAGAATTCTGAAAAATTGCACTGGTGCATAAGGAAATTGATATTTAAGTTAATCTAGAGGGGGTGATTGATAAATAAGTAACATCTCGGGAAATAATGACAGAAGTCAGCTCAATTTTTTTACTTGGGAGGTTTTTGAGGTAATAGTCTCCGGACTATCTGGTGCCCAGGAGGTCTGGTCTTAATGTCGCACTAAGGAACAAATGACATCTATTTTAAGAGAAACCTAATGTATCCACGGAAAATAGAATTGCAATTCTTTTTTTATTTTTTTAAGCTCGCAATCACTATTTAAATAAATTGCCACTTTATTTACAAGAAATCTCGGCTAATTATTTATTTAAATTGTAACATCTTTGGCTCAAATTTGCAAATACAACACACTATTTTATCGGTTCACTTTGCACTTTTCAACACTTACCAAACACTTAAACAAATTTTCCACAAAATTTCAGATAATGAAGGGGAGGTACATTGATATACAGGGTGTCCCACGGTCGATGGTACCTTACACGTTTACGGAAAGCGAAACATGGGATGTTTCTGAAAATATGGTTACTGAAATAATTACTTCAGATCTATCGATGTAAACTATTTTCAACGATGCGATGTTGACACATATTCCAAAAAGTAGTAACATTTTTGATATCTTAAATAGGACACCATGTATATGATAGCATTTTTGGATTCGCAATTACTTTCTGATTATTTTGTCTCAATACTTCCCTATATCTATCCATAACGGTTTTCTAGTTATTAATTGTTTCCTATATTTTTTGTTCAAAACATAGCTCCAATTAAATGTTTGTTACGGCGGTCTTTGAACTTATAGAAACTTAAAATTTTGGAAGTAGTTTACCACTGGTCCATGTATTAGTCTGGAATAGAGAAGTTTGTTCTGTGTTATACAGGGTGTCTTAAAATTCGTGAAATTATTGCTAGAGACAAAAATGTTAAAAAGTGATTTTTTTTAATAGACGTCCTGTATATTATTAACTAACCTGAAAGGCAACCAAAATAGCTTTCAAATGGTATATATAACATTTGTATACCTAAACAATAAGGAATCGGAAATAAAATCAAGTTTATATAATAATTTGATTATTTTTTGGGATATTTATTTAGTTATCGTGAAAATGTCTTAATGTAGCAAAATTGCAGAAAATTCAAGGAAATGTACCTCGATCTATAAACAATGAATAAGAAAGTTTCTGGGATTGTAAAATAATTTTATTAATTATGGGTAATAAGTGAAAACAAATCAATTTCAGTACATTAAATAATATAAATATAATAAAATCAACAAATTACAATACGAAACAAAAGCAAATTATCCAAAATTAGAAGATTATTTTAATAAATGCTCAAAATGACGACCTTCGCCTTCCAAGCATTTTAGAATCAGGATCTGGTAGTTTTAACCCTCCTTATAACCTTCAAAGGTCACTCATTGACGGAGGTCTTGTTTACTCAGTACCGGTATCCTAAATACTTTTTTTCTCAATTCACCCCACAAGTAAAAATCAAGTGGCGTGAGATCAGGTGATCTAGCAGAACAATCCCACGGCCCCAAATATCTATACCAACGATTGTCGAACATTTCAAACATCTAGGGTATTTATAGGAGGTCAACGGTTCATCGTAAATGAGAAAATGTTTTTGTCATATTTGTTGAGACAAAAAGAAATTTTTCGAGGAATCCCATTTCCTTGACGAGATGAGGATTTTAGTCATCCCAGAAATGCTCGTTTCTTCTATTAAAAATATGGGAAACTTTAATTCATGTGTCCAATATATATTTTTTAGAAGTTAGGACCTTCTTAGATGCGGATTACAATAGTTTCACAAATTCGAACCTGGGATTGACAATCTTCTGGTTTCAGCGCTTGAACTTTTGTAAACTTGTATCGATGCATATAATGATTTTCAAGAATCCTTTGAATAGAGTTACGAGATAAACCTAAATCCTTTTCTGTACTTCTTATAGCCTCTTGGGAATACGCTTGAAAATAGGGTACAACGTTTATGATGTTGTCGTCGTCAAAAGTTACATGCCTCGGTAAACGTCGTTCTGATTTCAGTTTTGACCCATAATTAATGAAATTATTATGCAATCTTGCAAAGTTTCTCTTGTTCATTGGTTATAGATCGGGGTACATATCATTGAACTTTCTGCATGTTCTTGCTGTAATTTTTCGACATTGTCCATGAATAACGAACAGGTTCATCAAAACTTTATTTGAATAGTTATTTCCTTCAATTTTAATCGTTTTCGAGTCACTTTCCTTCCGAAACGCGCAAATGTACAAACTAATTGTCAAAATTTTTACGCTAACTAGATAAATATCCCAAATTAATTCAATTATTACATAAACTTGATTTTATTTCCGATTCCTTACTAAATAGGTATAGGAATGTTATATACTATTTGAAAGGCATTTTGATTGCCTTTCAGGTTAGTTGATAATATACAGGGTGTTCCATTTAAAGAAATTCACTTTTTAACAGTGTTGTCTCTGGCAATAAGTCCACGAATTTTAAGACACCATGAATAATACAGAACAAACTTCTCTATTCCAGAAATACATGGGTCAGTGGTAAACTACTTCCAATATTTATAAAGTTTTTATAAATTCAAATACTGCCGTAACCAATATTTAATTGGAGCGATGTTTTGAACAAAATTATAGAAAACAATTAATAACTAGAAAACCGTTAGAGATAAGTACAGGGAAGTATTAAGACAAAATAATCAGAAAGTAATTACGAATCCAAAAATGCTATCATATACAGGGTGTCCCGTTTAAAATATCAAAAATGTTACTACTTTTTGCTATGTGTGGAAACATCGCATCGTTGAAAATATTTTACATCGATAGATATGGAGTAATTACTTCGGTAACCAAATTTTCAGAAACATCCCTTGTTTCGCTTTCCGTAAACGTCTAAGGTACCGTGGGACACCCTGTATGTTTGTTTGTATTTGTTTAGTTTTTAGTTTGTTGGTATTCATCGTTACATTACGAAACGTTCTTCTTCTTCAGTAGAATGTCTTTAAACAACTACTGTAAATACTAAAATTAAAATAAATAATGAAACTTTTAGAGAAGTTAGGTGTTTTGATATAGCTTGATAATACTACTTTAAGATAACTTTAGTCGAATATTGGATATTTTACAACGATATAAAAGTGAAACACATTTTTGTTTTTTTTTGTATAAATAATGAAAAATATTAAATGAATCTTGTTACTTTCGATTGTCAACTTGTGAGAATTAAAATTAAAATTCGCTGAGAAACCTTGGAAAGTGCTTAAAATCCAAGTTGAGTAATTTTTAACATTGAACGGAAGTTTTAAATGAATTTATTCATAATTATCATATAAACAAGTTCTTTGATAGTAGAGGATATGAATTGCAATTTGCCTATAACAGATTTCTGTATAAATCGACATCATATCGAAAATAAATCTAGTTTAGTTCCATACCAAAAATTCAAAATCAAACAAACACATTGCTTTTCTTAAACTAATACATATCAAACGTAAATCAGTTGTTCCACTATTCCTACTGTGCCAACGTATTTGTGCCCTATTGCAATTACATTCGAATGTTCTCGTAGTATCCTTGTCTCTCTACTCTACCTACGGTTAATTAAATTTCGAGATAATTGCTTTAATATTAACGTGAAGTTAAACAATATACTCAATAGTTGGAGGCCAATTTTTAAACATGTCTATCGTTTCAATAATTTCCGGTGCTCAGTTGGAATTAAATTTTATGTTTTAATCATCTCGCGACTATCCTTCAAATCATGGTAGGTACAAACAATCTTTTTTGCAAAATTAGTTTATTTTGTTCTAGTAATAGGGTTGTAATTATTTAATTATCAATTTGAATCTTCATTAAATAATAATCGATCAAAATTAACTTTAAACTCCCTAAAAATACATTTATAAAGAAATAAATGTTCAATTCTAAACTTAAATTATTCAACGTACGTATGCTTTAACGCGATTCGTCCTTAAGTACATCATCATAAGAGAAAAGCAGTTTTTTTTATAGCGTAAAACTTCCATAATAAAAATTTGATTTATTTACAATTCCTTTCCTGGAATATGAAACTGCTTTGAAATCCTTAAAGTAATATCGAATGTTAATAGAAGGTGAGGAAATTTTCGCAAGTGGCAATATATATTACAATATATTTCAAATGAAAGTAATATATTTCATATATATATATATATATATATATATATATATATATATATATATATATATATATATATATATATATGTCTTTAATAACGTATTTTTAAAAGAGCGGCACGCTGAGTAATTTCATTTTGTATGAGAAATAAGTCAGGCTATTAATAGTTTTTACAATATTAACTTGCTGGTTCGGCCCGGCTTCGCGAGAGCTGGACAAATGTGCTTATTTGACATATTTATCTTGAACATTTTTAATTAGGTAATATTTACATCATTAAATATTATCAAATACTCTCTCCGAGATGTCATTCCTTTGTAAGCAAGGCAATATATATTATATATAACATATATTGTTTCTGGTCAGGGAACTTTCATCAGTTGCGCTTCCCAAAATTAAATGTCCTCTCGAACACTTCTTGATGTATTTGATACATTTCGTTAAATTTGAAGACGCGAGATGTAAGACAGACATCTAGGATTTTCAAGAGAATTAGCACACATAAGTTCCGAATCTGGAGCCGTTCCGTGTAATTGCTGTTCTCCCTCAACTCCTAGGACAGAATGTCACGATAAACTTTTCAGGTTACTTCACCTGCCAGCGATATTGAATACTCTCTTCGAGGTGTCATTCCTTTGTACGCAAGAAAATCCTTGTTGTCGGTTGACATCTCGCGTCTTCAAATTTTGTCCTAGGAATTAAGGGAGAACAGCAATTACACCGAACGGCTCCAGATTCAGAACCTCTGTGTGCTAATTCTCTCGAAAATCCTAGATGTCGGTCTTACATCTCGCGTCTTCAAATTTAACGAAATGTATCAAATACATAAAGAAGTGTTCGAGAGGACATTCAATTGTGGGAAGCGCAACTGATGAAGGTTCCCTGACAAGAAACAATATATGTTATATATAATATATAATGTATATTGTCTTGCGTACAAAGGAATGACACCTCGAAGGGAGTATTTCTGGTATTGCTGAGAATTGTGACTTTTTTGACTTCACTTTACATTTTTGGCGTTTTGTTAATTTTAAATTTGATAATTTTGACAAAATTTAATATTGTAGTGAAGTATGGTGTATTTAATATATTATCGTTTGGACATTTATAATATTTGTTCAGTTTTTGGAATTTATTTTTATTTTATAAATATAACTATCACTTAACATTTCCAACATTTTCTAATTCACTACCGGCAAATAGACGCATAATGTCTATATTCATTTATGAACTCTTATGTAATGAATAAATACTCCACATTACTTTGACCGTTTACGTGATGATTGCTAAGTGATTAAATTCAGTTCTTTTTATTTCAGAAGAAGAGCATGAATACCAACTTTCGCGCCTGCATCTTTTCTTTTTTGTTCCCTAAATATTACGACACACCCATTACTTCTGTTTATTTTAGACGAGTATGTATATCAAGATTTACACCAGTATTGCTTTCTATTTCGGATATATTGAATTATTTCTAAACCTTTTCAACCACTTAATACTTCGATTTTGACAAAATGACGACTCACTTATAACTTCACTTACGTCTATATTACTTTAGTTTCCTGAAAATAGATTAGTTTTTCAAAAAACATTTCCCCACATGTCCCTCATGAGTTAATTAAACTTTTGCAATAATACTCATTATTATTTGTTTGGGAAGAAGAGTATATACACCTAGCAGTATGAAAGATACTTTATGACCTTATACCTATCAAATATACATAGTTTCTATTTAAGAACTAATAATGTTTAAAATTTTGCTTCCTTACCTGTTGGTGACTCTTTTGTTCTTTTGTCAGGACTTTGGTATGGGCCTAACGTATCTGTTTAATTCCACTATCCATTCACTTATAATACATTATTATATTTGTTTTATTAATGACATTTATTGAAACAATTTTTTCAGACCATTAATATATTTATATTTAATGCTACTGTACTTGTACTGTACTTGTCAAAATTACTTTATTTAAATTATATTTACGAAACAATATTTTCGCTTTATGGGGACACTCTAATCACCTAGAAGAATGAAATATAATTTACGACCTATTCTCATTCCTCTCAAATATATATAAAAAAATTCCAAAAATCATATAATTTTAAAGGGTATTTGAAATTGGAAGAATTTAAAAGTTATCTTCAGAATTTTTTGTGGCGCCCCTATCTGCGACTTTGTTAGAAGATTCACCAAACCTGAGATCAAAGAATTTTGTTAATGTAGTGATCTCATTAAAACCATAAGGAAAAACCTTATGCTTTTAATGAGAACTGGGTTGTTCAGAACGACATGACCACTAGTAATTTCTTCCTTAATTATCCAGGAACCATTGAATTCTATAGAGGTAGTAGCGATGCGATAATTTTCATCTAACAGAGTAACAGCAGACTCTTTTAGATTTCGTTTCGTGTTGTGTTATTCTATGTGTAATATTGTTGAATTGTATTTTATGACCAAAGTCTCTAATATAAAATTTATTATATTCACAAAGAATTTTATGGATGCAAGTTTTTCTCTTACTTGGACCCCGAAAAATTTGGAATTATACTGAATTTCAGGAACTATATATGGTGTTATTCTCAAGTGCATAAACATTAAGTAAAGCTGCCACAAATATGATTCAGAAAATAATCTCTAAATATGTCACTTACTAAAATTTCTCGCTATATGCCTTAGAACATTAACACAAACGTCAACTTTGTATACTAAACCGTATTTCAAACATAAAATATAAATCTTTCTTGACTTTATGCACCGTTTGCCTGTAGTTTTAATAAAGTGACTCAAATCCCCTCATAACTTGAAATCTTTTCATACAAAATTCAGCTTTCTGTTTTGGCATTTAATATGCATGAGTTGAAATGTTCTTTAATACCTACTCACATGGTTACCCAAAAACAAACAACTCGTACGGTTTCATAAATTCCATGTCAGATTAAATTAAAAAACAGCTTGCTCTAATTTCGTCGATAAAGAACACAACCAATGATAAATACCCAACACAGGAAGGGGAAATGATTCTCGAGTGGTTCAATTATCTCGCACTGTGAATGTCCATAAACAATACGTGCTTTAAACCTTAATTACGCATACAAATGCTGGTGTACCAGGTGTCATCATATCTGTGTGATAATGCGATTATTGGCAGTGATCGGGTGATGAAAATTAAGCGGGCGGTTTTATACTACTTTTTGCAAAAACAGGAGATCACTGGCAATATGATCAAAACTCTAGTGGTTTTATTTGACGCATTCTAAATTGGAATGTTACCGGCACTGACATGCATTACATAGAAAAAAGTAAAAACTGATTCCTATACAACTAGAATTTAAATAGGAACGTGACAACAACAGATTATAGCTTGTTAGCAAGGTTACACTATGAACTACGGTAGAGGTAAATTGCTAACATAATGATAAGAAATTATTCAGAGTTTTTCAGAAGTAAGGTAAGATATTTAACGTGTGATTCTTAGATTCATTTAGGAAAAAAACTGTTAAAGTGACTTCCAGAAATGTCACTTTATAACTTCTTCAAGTTGACGAGAACCCTTTTGTTACCATCAACTGGGATTTGGTTTCTTTTATTTAGGTAAATCCATTCCATATTTCTGTTCTCAACTCAAAGCAAAATCCTACGATTATACAATGATCTTAACTTGACATTTTTTCCTGTTCGCTCCTTCAGCCTACTACCTGAAAAGTGATTTCTAGGTCTTCCATCTGGTCTGTTTTGCACTCTTTGGTGGTCTACTCCTCATTGGCTTTGGATCCAACTTGTCAGTTGGAAATATCATATCACTGATTAGTTTGCCTAACAGCCATGCAGGCATGCTTCTTCCCTGGAAGAGGGCATCCTATTTTTACATTTGCTTAGAAAATTTGCAGTACTTCCGCAACGGTGCCATGTTGCTGAGTACAACGTAGCCGGCAAGAACTTGTTAAACATGACTTTTTGTCATTTTCGCCGCCATGGTCAAATAAAACTATTCTCACTTTTGAGATAGACATTTTCATGACCACTTTCACATTTTCGCTTCACTTTTTGATACCACTGGCTAGGTTAACTAAACCTCTAGAGTCGGTTTTGAACGTATGTAAGTTTCCCAAAATTTTTATATTTATTATTTCTGTCCGATTATTAACAACTGCATTTAACTTGAACTTCCATTACTTTTTTAAGTTTAATTCTGCATTTTATCTTCATTGTAGCTATCATTCATTACAATAGGTTTTTCACATCATACGTATTAGATTTCTTATATGTTAGTTTGTTACCAACTTATTAATTAGTATTGTTTAATAGCTGCTCCGTTTGTTGACATTATTTTTCCTCCTTCGTTTTATCTTCCGACTTGTCACTGCCCGTGTTCAATATCACTACGATAATTGGCAGCTAATCAACTCAAACGTCTGATTCCTAGTGTTATGGATGGATGGATGGATTATTGACGACATTTTCTTGAGAATAATCAAAACAATTTGTTACAGGACAGTTAAAACTTAACTTTAAGATTATCTCTAGCTTCCACCAGTTGAAATCTGACGGCGTTATATTTATAAGTAAGGGTGGTATCGCAGAAGATCAGCTATCTTCGGTCGGTCCTCATGAATGCCCAATTTCAGATTATTTGAGAATTGATCATAGAAAGTCATATAGCTATATTTGTCATCAGCAAGTTCTTCAAAGAGTTCCAGGCATTTATTCACCAAGTTCTTGCCTATGATATTTTTTTCTGTTGGGGCCTTTCACGGAAAATATTCAATGGCAAATCTTCAGAAACAACTATACCCTTGATGAAGTTGAGGTATTTAGGAATCAAGTCTTCACAGTTGTCCGTGATTGAAACTCTTCTCACATAGAGGTTGATACTGTTTTTGTGTTTCTTGTTCACTAACAAGGCAGACAGCCAAATAGTGTTAATTTTTTGAATAGTGCCTTTTTTCATAGCTTCTTTGCCAGTGACAACGGGGTCTAAACTAAACCCCGAAACGTTTGGAAATTGTGGTGTTATTTCCCAAAAAGTGCCTAAATATTATATAGAGGATGTCAAAACCCAAAATTTTCTATAAGTCAGCACATCCATATTGTCACTGGCAAATCTGCTAGTATCTGTAGAATCTAAGCGTTGCTTGTGATTAGTAGTGGTTTCATATGTTTAACCAATTATGTAGTAAAATGGTGATTATATATATGCTAATGCATAGATGAGACTAACCATGCATTTATCTCCTCCAAAAACCCTCATTTATCTACCCAAAAATAATTTCTGGCTGTTTTTATAGTTAAAAATTCATAATCTACACAAAACTCATGAAATTTCAATTATTTCAATCATTGAGCATCATTCAGCCTGTAATCGTCCGCTGCTGGCCATAGACCCCATAAAATGCTTCTATCTTCCTCTATATTGTTACGTTTGATATCATCGGCCCATCTAGTTGGTGGTAGTCCTCTGTTTCTGTATGCATTTTGCCAACATCTCCACTCTATAATTCGCTTGATCCATCTGTCATCCGGCATTCTTGCTGTATGTCCTGCCCAGTTGTATTTTAGGTTTAGGATTCTCGTCACAGCATCGGTGAGCCCAGTTCTTCTAATTATGCTTATATTTGTGATACGATCTCTGAGAGTCAATCCCAGCTGTTCATAGCTTTGTGCCACTAGTATTTTCTAAACTGTTTTGTTAATGTCAGTCTCAGCACCTTTTCTTTATAGATCGGAATGTCGGCTTTGAATATGTCCCAGGCTTCCAAATGCAACCCACATCAAACCTACGCGACTAAATAGCTCTCATGTTTGATTGTCGCTATTGATACCGATTTCATGACCGAGGTTTTTATGGAAGCAATTTTATGTTCCTTCTTACAAATTATAGTTTTCATACACGAATCTGTCATACCGACTCTGGAGCTGCCATCAGGATCACCAAATCAATTCCACATCGAACACATTTCGGATAATCTATAGCGACGTCTCAAGCAATGTTAGATGGCTTCTTGCATGTCATAAGGAGTATCTGCATGAATATTCCTCAACATGATATAGTTCCCAGTTCTATCAATGCTATAATTAATAAATTGCCAGACGGTCGCATTGCGTTATTTTACCATATTCTTTTCAGAGAAAATGCGTTTAATTTTATGTTTTTTTCGGACAAATGGTATTTGTTGTCCCTCTCAATAAAATTTATATTTAAAGGGCAATTTCAAGAAATACAAATTAACTTATACTGAGAATGGGTTTACTGAAAATAAAATAACCGTGATAGCTCTTCTGGATTTGACTCGTTTCATTCGGAGCATTCCAAACGTAATCGAAATTAATCACTGTCGTCGACGGAGTCTGTTTATTGAAACAATGGCAAAAGTTAAGGATATCTAAAATCAAATTAACCGTTCCAATGCTTTACGTATACAGCCCGTTGGAAAGAATGTTATGGAATTAGAATTAACTTCTTCTCCCGCATGTTAAAGTTTAAAAATAATAATTCCTCCCACGGCATAGAGTAACGCAGGTTGGCCACCAAAAGTAGTAATATCAATTTTTGGTAACGACTGTTTGCGTAATTCTTCCCTGAGAACTACACCAAATGAATCAAACTTCTGTAGAATTGACATGGGGCTGGTTTATTTATCTGTCATATTCAATTTCGTAAACGTACGGTAGATCTTATAATGTACTATAAACTTAATAAAACAGCACTTCTACTACGAATTGATATTGCTGTGTTTTTCTGTGGGCTAACAACAAACATAATTAACTCCTAAAATATATTTTCTTTATTACATCTTATCGCAAAATAACACAATTAAAATCTCACTACGTTTAGTAGTGACCAATGTCACTGCACTATCACTTAGTCCAAGGACCATGAATACTGCCATACTGACGAACTGGACTTGCTTTAATTTTGTTTCCTGCTCGAGTACAGTCCGAAAGCATTCCCTATCTCTTAATATGTATTACAATGATTTATTGGAACAGTTTTGATCATAAGTATAATATTATTCATCGCAGGCTGTTTATTCGGAAAGATAGTTTTTTATCGCAATGATTAATCTCGAGTAGAGTTACAATATTAAAGGACAAAATAGGTAACCTGATGCCGACAGGCTTGCAGGAACCATAATTCTATCTACTCTACATTGAATTTAACAAATCTACATTAGTCTGAATTTTGATATTTAGTTTTGAATTATTGAAATTTTGGTTGTCGATAACTTACATATATCTCAGATGTCCCTATTTTTTTTACGGGGCTCCCTTACGTTGGATTTCATTGAATTGAAAACGGTAGATCAGATATTCAAACACTTATTTGGGGTACCATAACTTGAAAACTGATATTTTCAGATAAACTTTTGAAGCCCGACGGAACTCCTTCTACTTGATACTGAGTGCACCAGATCCCGTTTTTCAAAGGTTGGATAAGGCGAAAAATAATTAATGATTATGAAAAATTAAAGATGATAATCAGGGTAGGTAGAGAGTTATTAAAAAAAATTGGTACATTAATAAAACCAACAGTAGTTTCTAAATGATTGAGGAGGTAAATGATTATTTTGAATGTTCATCTGGGATTTTCTGAAAAATACAGATAAGATGAACATTCAAAATAAGAAACCAATAGTGCTGGAAGAAATAGGCCCAAATAGATTTTTCTATAAAGTTTATTAACCGTACATTTTTGTTTACATGTTTATTTTATTAGAGTAAAAAAAATAATGTTTTGATAGGATAGGACCATTAGAATATGACATTATATTCTTATTGTCTATCTATTCCATCGATTTTCTTCTAAACAATCTCCTCCCGTATTAGCTGTACCAATTAATAAATTGCCGCTGGATTTTGTATAAGATGGGGTAAATTTTGCAATCAGTTACCTATAATATTCCATATATATTTAATGATATGCTCCGACTATTATCTTGTTAAAACACTGATTTGTTTCAACCAGGTCTCAAATTTAAAGATACCTTTTTTAAAAGTCTTTCGTTCCCACGTTATGTAGGACCGTTCCAATAAATTAAATTCTTACTGAACCCAAAAAAGGTTTTAGGTCTTAACCAAAACAAATATAAGTACAAAATATTATTGAAATAAATTTTAATTAGAGTAAAAGATTTAATAATTTCTTACTATCAACACATCAAATAACTCCTTACAGTTGACATTTGGAAAAAACAACTAAATAAGAAAAGAACATGGTGCTACTACAAATTATTTGCTACAGTTCAACTATTTCATATCTGCTAAAGTAATTTTCTTAATAAAAAAAGGCGATAATTAAATATAACTTTGAGAAAGTTAACAAAAAAAAAAGGAAACAAGAATAGCGAAAGGACGTATGAGAGATTAAAACAATTATGATGCCATATCCAAAAAGAGAAAATACAGCATAAATTTAACTGGTATAATGCTTGCAGGGATATAGGCCTGTCAGGAATCTATATATACATAGGCAAAGACAAAACGATTAGGTACGATTTTCTCCTCTGTCTCTCAACCGATTTTCTTCATTTTTGTTTTGTTTAGTAGTATTACTGACGACCGTCAGTGCAGAATGCTAATATTAATTTATAATATTGGTTCAGTCATTATATACAATATAATAAAAATTCATTATTTAGGTCCATACTGTCAAGGCCAAACAACTGACAGTGCCGCCGCCGCTGCCAGATGCTCAAAACTCAAAACATTCAGTAATTATATATAGAGCGATCGTTATCGTTAGATGCTGTTATATTCTTAGAGCATATACTTCTGGAAGTGGCATGCAAGCGTTGTTATTGTTTAGTGGTAAAATAGTCAATTGATGTCAAGTAGATCAGTATTGATTTTTCGGACGCGTTCCAGTAACTTTCATATTAAATATTCTGTTTTTGATGTGAATTTAATTATTTGATTAATATATTATTATCACAACCTTCCCGAAGATGTTGTGTAAAAAATTGTCAGACAGCGGACAGTAGAAAATGTATTAAATATTTAAGTTCTCCTAGGGTAGTTGGTACTCTCTTTTCTTTAATATTCCTGAAATTAATTGAAACAGCAAATGTCGAAAACTTTTAGGTTGCACCGAACAATCTTCCAATTATTATATCGAATATTTTGCTAGGAGCGGTTCCAGCCAAAAATTTGGGGGGTCATTCATTTCTCGAAAATATTTCAAATACCGATATTTGATTACATTTTTATTTTCTTTTTATTACAATAGATTTGTCAATATGAGCGAACAATTTTGGTCATTAAATCTACTTCTCCACAACTCTGTTTCTTATAAAAATATACTTTTTACAATTTTATGAAATAGGGTCGAATTTCGATCACTGGGCGACCACTAGTCGATACTAAATGAGTCAAGTGAAGAACATCTAAAAACATTAAATGGAAGATGTTTTGCTCTTTATGCAAGCAAAAAAACATTAAATAGCAAAAGAATGCAAAATAAAACAATATTAAGTATTTTCAATTGAAAAGAGAATATTATGGTGAGTGATAGATCAAGATGTGCAACGAATGTTTTGTACTACTAACAAAATTGTGAGAAATGTTATTTATATGTTCAGACTAGGTTTTTTTATAGAGACAATACTTCATCTTTACGTGATGCAGTAGTTACGCTTAAATTGAGAAAGATTCGTGCTTTTGAAACTAATATCAAATCATTCCTTTAGAGTTTCAAAGAAAATATTTTGTAAGATAGTCTAAAATAGTGTAAAATTAAAATACTAAATCTTCCTGTTCATGCTTTACCCCCAAAAATGTGAAACATAAAAAATGAAACGTCTCCACATTTTATTAGTTCACTGCATCAAGGAGAACAGGAAATTAGAATTAATTCTAGATAAAATCCATTAATACAAACTCTAATGTAATTATAGAATGTTTATTTAGTTTAAGAAATTCACACAATAAGCTAAAATAAAGTTATGAATGACTTTTCTAGAAAACTTAATTAATTCACGAATTAGTTTTTCCTTATTTTAGTAGTGCGCCTCTAAGCAATAGATTTTGATTGACAAAGTTTATTTCGACAGCACGAAATTGGAAAAGATTGAATTCAATGCAGAAAAGGAAATGCGGAATGAATTTAATTGAAATGTTGTTTGAATTGCTTACTTGAATTATTAGTGGAATTAGAGAGTGAAAGAAAAGGCTAAGACGTGTCAGCTAATAAATTCTTGGGCACTGCTGAACCAACCAGGTTTTATCGATCTACAAAAGGAAGTAAGTCACTTGACAATTCTGGTAATACCTTGGGTTTGTAATAATTATTTTTAAAATAAATTCAATTCAAACTCTGCGCTGAACAATCTTTAGAGTCAATCGAACAAAATTTGTTTATTTATATTTATATTTAAAGGTAATAAATAACGTTCTTGAAAATCTTTCATAAAATGTACAGATTCATAAGTTTCGAAGTGTGGAAATTCTTTGGTTAGGATCACTTCTTTGGGAATAGCATGACAGTAGGTGAATGTAAAGGAAAATCTTCATTGTATGGAAAATGGCTTCAAGAAAGGACCAGGCACCTTTTTTATAGAAAAATGGACTTCAGTCAAATTATTTGAATTGTTGGTATGTTGTAGAACTTGATGTTCTGATAAAAAGAGTTCATGGGTTCAAACAAATTCTATAGCTAGTTTTCGAGAAACAGAGTGTTAAACACCGAAAATCCCTCATTTTTGATATAAGATTTCTCATGATAGACGTGTTTTATTTCCGGTTATTGAAGAAATAACGATTTGTACCTTATAGGGCATAAATATTTCACCAAACAATTGATATAAATTTTAGTGGATTACAGGGTAGGTATTGCAAAAATACATAACATGTTTTTTTAAGAAAAAATCATTTTTGAATTACTGCATTGAAAACATAAGAAGATGTTATTGCACAATTAATATATCGTTAAGGTAATAAATTCTTGGACGTTCTTCATATAATATACAGTGTGAGTCATAAATGTATCTAGAGCGAGTATATATAATTTTGTACTATTAATGAGTCACTCTGTAGGAACCATTCGTGCTGCAATTTTAATAATACTTTAAACAGATATATAATCCGTCTCTTTATATCCTACAGGATGTTAAACTGATCGCAATAGCTGTACATATTAATGAAGTCGGTTACAAAAAATAGTTTTTTTATACTACCCTGTAGTTCTAAATTTTCTCCGTCAACTTTGTATGTTATTGAATTTTTACGTTAAAAAATGCTCAGTGTTTAACTGAGCGAAATATTATTAAAATTTTGTTACCGGTTTTCAAGATATACGGTGTTAAACATCGGAAATGGCTCTTATTCATATCAGATTTCTCATAATAGACGTGTTGTATTTCCGTAAAACGTTATTTGCACATTATTTGACATAAATATTGCATAAAACAATTACTATTATTTTTGATTACAGGGTGTTTCCAATATACGTGTTTTTTTAGAAAATTCATTTTTTTTATTATACAGTTGAATACATAAGAAGATCTAATTGCACAATTAATACAATGTTATAGTAAAAAATTCTTGGACATGTTCATATATTATACAGTGTGAGTTATAAATATTGCTATAGTGAACAACTATTATTTTTTCCATTAATGAGTAACCCTGTATAAACCATGCCTTCTTTATTTTTTATATTAAATTAAACTAATCTACGACCCGTCACACTGTATTCCACAGGTTTTATACAGGGTTACTTATTAGTGGCAAAAATAATATATGCCCACTATACAATATATACTGTAATCGAACATAATTACTAGTGGTCTTCTAAACGTTGTTTGTGGCATATTCTTGATTACTTTTATGTTTTTTTTGGGGAATACCACCACAATAGAAATAAAATTACGTAGGTATATTGCAGGAATACCAAACGTTTCAAAGTCTATTCTGACTTCGTTGTCAATAGCTTTATATTTATTGATGTGATTGCAAAATGAAAATTACTAGTAATTGTTTTGTTCAATATTTTTGTCAAAAAATGGGAAAATCACGTTTTCGGCAATAAAAAACATTTTTTAAGATATACAGCTTTTACAATCAGTTGAACATCCTGTAGAGTATAAATAGTCGGATTATATATCTATTTGTTTAATGTATTATTCAAATTGCAGCAGGAATGGTTCATACAGGGTGCCTCATTATTAGTAAAAAATAATATATGCTCGCTCTAGCTATATGTATGGCTCACACTGTATATCATCTGAAGCACGTCCAAGAATTTATTACTTTAACTATATGTTAATTGTGCTGTAATATCTTCTTACGTTTTCAACGTAGTAATAAAAAAATGATTTTTTCTAAAAAAACATGTTACGTATTGTTGCAATACTCTGTAATCGACTAAAATTTAAGGCAATTGTTTTGTGAATATATTTGTGTCCAATAATGTACAAATCGCGATTTCTTCAATAACCGGAAATAAACCCATGGACTCATTTTGTCAGAACATCAAGTTCTAGAACATTTTTCCATTAGAAAGGCAAATTGAGATATAAAATTGAAAGATCTGCTAATGAAAAGTACCAATGGCCGGAAAAGGCAATATAGGAGGCTGCAAAGAACTCCTTGGAAAAGGTCGAAGTAAATAACTAACTCCTATAAAATAATTGGGCCAGTGAAGAAATAAAATTATGACGTAAATTATAAAAATAGACAGAATGTTCCATTCATGCAATAAGTAGGTTGAGAAAAAACTGGGAAATAGTATCAACGATAATGCAAAATACGTCAGACACCTACAACTTTTCGTGAAGTTAGATTTAAAATCGATATATTTCTATTACCTTCGACTTTCTATAACAATCAGGGTTTAGTGTGTTCTAGTCTCTTATTACTTTCATATCAAGGAAGGGCATAAAATTATTTTAGAGCGACTTCAAATTTATATTGTTTTAGTACCATTCGACCAAGAAGAACTGCAACGTAGATATACCTATAGGCTATAGCTCTGCGAAGTCACACATGACACTGCTTCCCATTCATGTTCGGCATATTGAGCACTGGCACATATTTCTTATATTTTTTTTCTGAAGCATTTTCTCCACAATATGCGGTATTTGCTGTATTTTTAATTATTTATATAGTCTATTTCGCTTTATTAAAGTGCTCAACTAGGAACACAATTCTGCTATATATGACGTATCACAATTGAAATTGGAGCAAAAGCTGCAAAATATACGTTTAACATCCAATATAATATTGATTTATTTAGGAGAAATGCCATTACAAATGGATCGATAAATAGCTTTATTAATTAATAAATAGAATTTTTAATTACAAATCTGTAGTTAAGTTGTTTATTTTTTGTATTTTAGTTATGCAACCTAAGTGCTTTTTGTAGTTCAATTTTTGTTTTTTAAAACTGACTTATTTTTCCAATTTTTAATGATATAATTGCATACCTGAACGCAGTTTTGTTAAACCTCGAATATTATTGAGAAATGTGACATGGTTTCAAAATATTTTATTACAACTTGAAAACATTTTTCTTTTCAAATAATAATATGCTATAAAAAATGTTTCCATCTGAATCCAAATTAAATGGACACACTATATATGCAAAGAAACCTATACTTTTAATAATAATAATACATTCTTTGAAAAAAATTATCTAAACTGGTTCATAATTGATGGAATTCAAAAAAAATATAATTGAGAACCTCCTCTTTTTTTTAAGTCGGTTAAAAAACAGTAGAGCAAATACTGTTGCTCTACTGTTTTTTTTATTATTATACTACCAACGAGGTTTTAAATGAAACCTTGATATGTTTCGATTTTAAAATATACAGTTTTTATAAATGTTTGTTTTGAAAAAGAAAATATAATCGAAAGGAAAATTTAAGCTAGAACATACAGAAATTGATAACGGTCTCAGTTTTGAATTGAAAGCGTCTCCGAACACAAATTAATATAACACATTATGCAAAACAATTACATATTTACAGGAATACTGGTCGATCATATTTTAGCCACCTTTCTATGCGAATATCTGCGAGAAACACTTTCTGTAGATACAACCAGTAATCCTGGCAATTTATCGAAATTGAGTCACAAGACTTTGTTCTTCATTGCAAATTTCAAATACTGATCTCTGGCAAGAAAATTTTAAGAAGAAAAACCCTAATTTACAAGCAAAATAATATTTTGTCATAAATTTGTCAAAAGCTCTCCTACATCTGAAAATATAGAAGTACATCAAGCGATTGATTTACACATTCATATATACATGTTTCCTTCAACTCATGGCTATTACCTGCGGCAACTACACAATTCAAAGAATTCTCTGTTACACCAAAATTGAATTTGACTATATCGGAAACCGTTATTGGCATTGTAATGAAAGAAAATAAGAACGAGATATTGGTAGGAAATTGCGATTTCCTTTACAAAGAAACTACGATTTCAGATTCTGAATCTACGAATGAAATCTTATGCCATGCCAATACGGCCATTTCGAATGTTTCACAATAGAAGCGATTCTGTTCGGCATTATCCTTAGTACAAAGAGATAAACTTTTATTGGTGCAAACAATTTCATTTAATATTATTCGCCGGACTAGAATCACACATATAAACTTTATTTTGTGATACCAAAATCATAAATAATGCGAATTTACATCCCTATATTGTGCTACCAGATCTTGCAAAATGGTGGTCACATTCTATCTCCTGAGAAGTTCATCTGTTTGTCGGTAGATATTTGGATTAAAATTCCTCTAAAGTTTTGGATTTTCGTATTGCTCGTTTACTTGTAGTTGGATATTGTTGGCATGGAATACGTTGTGGAATACGTATTCTTGATGCTTAAGTTAATTTTGAACAAAAGTGATACTTGGATAATTTGTGAAGGTATATGTGGGAATGCACTTCATTTGAACAATAGAAATTGTTTTATTGTTATTAAACTAAACACACTAAGCATCACTGGAAACTAAACTTTGAAAAAGACTATTATTTATGAAAAATTAATAAATAGGCTACAGGAAGAACGCTTTGTAAATTTATATAGAATAAAAGACATAGAAATAGCCAGAAATACATTAATTAAATTACTCACAGATGGTACAATCTCTTCAAAGGATATTAAAATTATTGATGATAAAGAAAAAAGAAACCATTGTTAACTCTCCGCATATTGAAGTTAATAAAAATAGAGATAAATTATATAAAACCGTTATATGAACTAAAAATCAGGAAGACTATAAGAAATACCAAAATGTTAGAACTAAAATAATAATATTATGAGATGGCACCTCAGTTGAATCTATGGGTGGAGGCCACACTTATAAATTGGAATAAAGCAGGCTCAACATATTGATCACTTGACCATGTAAAAGGACCTATCAGCAGAGTTTAATAGAAGGGGAAGACGACTGTTGAAAACCAAACTAAACAGTAAAAATATCTTTCAGGCTATTAACACCTACGCGTGCTCAGTACTCAGTTACTCTTTCGGTGTAGCTAACTGGTGCAAGACTGACATTGGCCAATTACAACGAAAAATTCGAGTTTTACGAACAAAAGCTCACCATCCAAACAGCTCTGTCGAACGTTCAACTTTGCCACGGTATGAAGGAGGAAGAGGATTGACAGATCTAAGCAAACTATTAGATCAACAAATTTCTATTATGCGTAGTCATTTCCAGAAACTCGCGGAATTTTCTGATCTACACAGAGTCATGTGCCAGGTTGATGACTCAACACAACTACGACTGACACAACAAGAAGTCCAATTACACCACCAAACCACTGATCAGAAACTGCTGAAATGGAAAGAGAAGCTCCTTCATGGAAGACATATAAATGACGTCAACGAAGATTATGTCGACAGTGCAGAGTCCAATTAATGGTTGATCTCTGGTCATATGTTTCCTGAAACGGAAGGCTTTATATTGGCAATACAAGATCAAGTAATTCCAACTATGAACTATCTAAAGTACATCATTAAAGATCCTTCTATTAAACCGACTAATGTAGGTACGGTTGCCAAACATCTGAATCTATCTAGCATATCACAGGATGTTGTCAAGCGTTCGCTGCAACAGAATACAAAGAACGACACGATGCTGTGGCAAAAAATACTACACCAGGAACTAGCAGTGAATCTTGAACTGTCACAGTCGCTAAGAATACCCTACTATAGATACAAACCAGAATCTGTTTTAGAAAATAACAACTACAAGCTGTACTGGACGATACTGACCGATCTGACTGTTGCTCACAATAGACTAGATATAGTTTTGGTAGATAAAGTCATCAATTCATATCAAGCAGGCTGAGAAAATAACCAAATATAGTGATTTGGAATTTCAAATAAAACTCAGTGGGATATGAACAACACACGAACTGTATCAAAATTGTTATGTCAACGACAGGGCTAGTCCCAAAACATCTATTAAACAATTTAAAATACCTCGGTCTGGACGAACATCTTTACCAACAAATGCAAAAAGTTAGGGACAGTCCGGACGGTCAGGAAATTCATGGGAAACTGTCGCCACGACTCCAACCACGGGCCTGAAAACCTGGCAAGGGCTCCCATAAAGCTAAACCCTTTTGATATCTAGGATATCTGCGGTTTAGTAAATTTTCCAACTAAAACATATTTTAAAAGATAATTGGCTAAAATAAATCCACAGTAAAAAACTATGGAAAACATTGTTTAAATATATACAAATCAGCCTAGAAAAATCTACCACAATTACAATCTTGCAATTTACAGTTTCCAAAATATACTTGAAAACATCCCCGTCAGATATATTTGATATTTTTAATATCTATTATAGTATCATTGGGGCAAGAATGGCTGATAATTGACCTAATCCTAAATTTCAATGTCAATGAAAACAACTTTATAAAACATCATAATAATTCTACACTATTTCCTACTTCAGTAATCAACTAGAATCTAAAACAACAAATTCATCGCCTGATTTCCACAAAATATGTACTATAACGGTAAAAAAATATAACATTACTGATAGTAAAACCACTAACACATATTATAAGCCTAATATTTCTCTGGCAACATTTTTCCAAATCATTTTAAAACAGCAATTGTTAAACCAATTAAAAGAAAAGTGATAAATTTAAGGTCGAAAATTATGAATTGATCAGTGAAGTATCCCCGATGGAACACTTCATATAGAGTGTATGATTTACTTACTGCCGTTTTAGAAATAGTGCTGGTCCAAGCAATATGTAATTATAAAGGACGTTTAGCAAGACGAGGAGTGAGTATAGAGTTGAGTTGAAGCCACAGACCGAAGCGATCAGCTGTATGTTAGTTACCTTAGTTCCGTAAATAAGTGAGTTTATTTTGGTCAAATAAAGACGTTTATAGTGAGTATATAAACTATATAATCGAACCCGCCGAATAATACCTTGTATTGATAAACTCCTTTTTGTAAGTTCATTACAAGAAAATATTTTTAAAGCAAAAAACACCAGATAAGCTAAAAATGTTAACATTTCCTAAAAGCGACAATGATCAGATGGTTTCAGCCTCCAAACTTACCTTCACTGGTGAAAATACTAGTAATAATGAATGCTTCAATCATTTACCAGCTTTATAAAATTGATAGAATAGTATAAAACAAACGATAATATATTTAAATACAATTTTCATATTTTAAATTATATTAAAAACTCTTTTAGAACTAAATAACTTGGAATTATATTACTTCATTTTGTAGTATCTTAAGCATTATTTGTTTTGTAAATATACAACCACCAGATAAAAATCAAGGCAACGGTAATAAACAGATATCATTCTATATATTTTAACCATGCTCTATTTGAATAAAATAATATTCCATTGGTAAGTTTAACTACTGAAACTTTTAACAAGAATATAAATAACTTCTAAATTAACTATAGACTGCAGTACACTTTATTCACCTTCCCTGCATTATAGAAACGTTTAAGTATTAAGTATCCATATACAAAATGAGCACCTTATAACTATAAAACAAAATGTACCTGCTTAAGTACAAAGAGTAATAGAATAAATATACTCGTAATAACCTACAAGAGTAATAGAATAAATATAATTTATTTAGATCTTCTTTTAAAATATTTAACTTGAAATCAATATTTGTGTAACAAGTAATTATTTATATAATTACCAGTTTTTGTAGCCCAATGCAAAGCAATAACTTGTAAATAAAAATCTTTTGTTGTCAAGTAAATGCATTTAATCCAATTCTGTGCATGTTGTATTATTTGCGATAATATGTAAAAATGACAGTGTCTTTGCTGATTAATAACAGTAAGTATTGCATGTTTAACATAACCAATAGCAGACTCACTTTTATCATTAATCGATTTACAAGCAGTTACGCTATTGGTAAAATTTTCAGGTTGCATAGACCTTCGTCATAAAGAACTTCAAACTAAATCAGGAAACTTAAAATACATCAACCGGTTTTATACACATTCAGTATTACATAATATAATTACATTTATTTTAAATATACAGGGTGTAAATAGTTTGACTACATATATTTTAGTTGCAGATAGTACCCACCAAACAAAACAAAAAACTCTTATGACACTATGGTCTAAAGGCCTTAATAAGCAAGAAAATTTGAAATACATGTTAAGTAAATTATTGTCAATGTGGCAACGTCGCGCTAAAACTCAGATTTGCTTGTACCGTGAATAATAAAGGAATGAGTCACCACAACGAAATGAACACCTGTTATTTTTTTGTATTAAATAATTTATAGTTTCGAGTGCCGGTAGATTTATTTAGATACATAAAATTTTATGAAATATTATTTTCAAAAATGTACCCTTTTAATATCTATGTATTGAAATGAATATTTATATTTGGCGATTTATTTTATGCATCAAGTTGAAGAAGGGAGGATACAAAGTTGTTTACCTTATGATTCAAAAATAATGGGATACAAAGTATATTAAACAAAACATTTCTTATATGTAGTTCTTTTATGTGTTAAATTCTTCGAGAAATAATTGTTACTAAGAAATTAATATTACTTACCTTAGACAAATAAAAACCTTTGACCTGCAGGATGTCATTATGATAGAGCAAACGGATTATTTATAGTAAATATTCAAAATTCAAAATTCTTGTTATTACATTTGCTTTCCCCACAAATTAATAGCATGTCAGGTCTTTACCTAATTGTATAATTGTCACTGTTTGTCACAAAATAATACACTTGAACTCACAATTCACAACAGATTTTATTTATTTTTCCAATTTATATTTTAAAATGAAAATCAAATAACTTACGTTATGTCGAATGTCACGCAAAAATCACTTTCGCTTTCTTAAAAGAACCGGGCAGCAAAAAAGCATTCATGGTAGCGGCCAGCTGTAGTACTGAGTATATGCTATGTTGCCACATCTGATCGGAGAAACGTAGGGCAAATTATAACAGAATATTTAGAGTTTAAATAATAATTTTCTTTGTTAATACAGTTATTAAAGGTGTATACGCTATTGAATATTTACATATTTAGCTTTACAATCATTTTGAAGCCGGAAATAATCTATTATACACTGTAATAAAGGCTACAGAACTTCTAACTTTTTCATTTTTTTTTTGCAAAACTATAGTTTATTTCTGAAAATGTTATAAAGCTTTTTGATTTGTTTTGACCTGAAGTATTGATCCTCAAAATCTTTGCACTCAAACCGTTTACAACCTGTATATTTGAATAAACAACTTTTCCACCTGTTCGTCATAACGTTATAAAATGGATTAGCAGCAAATCACAGTTTAATTCAGTCAAGAAATACAGTGGAAGAGTATGAAATTGGAACCGTTCTTAAGCAATCTTAGGGTTGATTTTTCAAAGACTCCACAAATGCGTACAATGGAATAAACACCTGGGAGATATAGGATTCCGCTTAGAGAGCTTTTAGAGATTTTCAACGATATAATACTCAATATAGTTATTCTTAAAAATAAAGAAGTTATGGATGCTTTTCTCTCATCAATTCGTAAGATTGCGGCAGAAGCTGGCACATCTCAACGAACTGTAGTAAAGGTACTGAAAGCGCACAAGTTCCACCCGTACAAACTTTCAGTTTCTCTAACTTTGCATGAAACTAGATTTACTAACTGCGGTATGTTCAATAGACACAATGAGCATATCTCGGCTAAAGAAAACCCTTTCCATGTAGAACAAAGACGACCCCAGATAAAATTTGGATTTAATGTTTGGTGTGGTATCATAGGGTCTACTATTCTGGGGCCTTTTATCTATGACGAATCACTTACTGGGGAGCGCTACTTGCATTTCTTGCAATACACTTTTCAAGAAATGTTGCATAATTTGAATTTGAGAACTCGCTTAGAAATTGAGTCGTTCCAATATGATGGAGCACCTGCTCTTAACTCGTTATTAGTAAGACAACACTTAGATAATTATCCAAACTCTTGGATAAGAAGAAATGGCCCACGCGAATGGCCACTCCCGATTTGGAAGTTATAGACTTCTAGTTATGGGATGTGCTTAAAAAACAAAGTATACAAAAGAAAGTATGAGACAGTTAGTGACCTAAGGGAAGCGGTATTACAAGCAACTGAGGAAATTGATAGGCGGTCTGTGAGGATAGCGGTAATGTCAATCTTAAAGAGATGCAATTTTTGTCTAAATAAAAATGGTGGACTTTTCGAACATAAACTCTAACCATTATTATGTACTTTAATTTCTTAAGTTTTTAGTAAGTACCTACTTATTTAGTTTTTTCGTTATATCTGATATACCTAATAAAAAATCGTTCAACGTTTTTTGGAATAGTTATTAATAAATCAATACGTTAAAAGTGAAAATAAGAGAGAAAAGCATCCATAACTGCGTTATTTCTATGAATAACTATATCGAGTATTATATCGTTGAAAAGCTCTAAGAATGTCCAATTTTTTGAGGTCATAGCCAACTATGGTTTCGATTCAAAAAAAGGAAAGTTTGTGTCATATCTTGAAAACGAGCGCTATCACGCAAACGAGGACATGGCAATCATATTCGGGATACAATTCCCTTCAATTTTAATATTTACACTTTTTTTTATAAAATCAAAAACAAAGGAGGTAGAGGGATTTGACTAAATCGACAGAATTTCGTTTTTTTTTTAATATCTAGTAAGCCATGACTTTTTACAAAAATCCGAAAGTATCATTAAATTGGGCCAGTAAAACTGCCAATCTTTCGCAATTTAACCATTGCTCTATCTCCGGTAGTTTCCGAGATCCCCATACTGATCATCAAAAAAACTCACCCTGTATATAGTACTTTAACAGGATTTTTGCTTTTCATAAAATCAATTTGGCAGGTATATAAAAAAATTAATGCATTGAAGAAAAATTTGTTCCTTCAGTAATCTGCATGGAATGTTGCTCATCCATGTTGCTAGTAAAAAAAAATAATCCCATATTTAGTTTATACTATTAATGAAATGTAAATGACCCAAAATCCCACTTTTAACTAATAGATCTACTGAGATAACGCCTCATCGTACATACAGTCTAAACCAATTTCAAAAACACTTTACGTTAAAATGAACCCTTACACAGTCAAAGGACTAAGCAACAATTCAAGTATTCAAAACCTCTAAGTTCATTGACCAGAAAAGACTCTCAAATAAACATCATGACAAATTCTTTTGTTAGCTTCACAGCAATTTGGTTTCCGATTATTTTTTACTCCGAAACTTTTACACGCAAAACTTCTATTCGTCATTGAAAGTTCTATATAGCGATCCCTAACGCCCATTTATAATGGAAAACTATTCACGGCGATAAAAAACGAGATGCTGCTATTATACTAGATTGCAGCTATTAGTTTCCGCAGACACACCGTCTGGAGTGTAATTGCTGCACTTCGACTGGAAAATCGCGTTTCTACCAATTCGGATAATGAATTTTTATACTTCGTTGTAGGAATATTCTGCAGGAAATCTCAACTGTACTTAACAGGGGAAACCAACGATACACATTAAAATCGTAATTCTCTAACATGACAGCTACAACATTGAATAAATTTTATTAACCCGGAGAAACCCCCTTCCATATTACATGACGATCGTGTGCTAATTATATAGTGTGGAACAGCCAAACGGAATAAATTCGATAATGAATAAAGGAAGACGTGTTGGGAAAACCCTTGGACATGTCGATTTGTATTTTTAAATGCTAATTTTTTTAACAAAAAAAAATATGTGACAGTGGCCAATACCAACTTTATTATTTTAAATGCAAGCCCCTGTATATTAATTTTTATTTTGAATTCTCCTGAAAATTCTACACATAATTCATGCACAATATCCTACACCTGTCTGTTTCGGAAATATTAAGTGTTTTCAGATTTATTTCAAAAATCAACATTAAATATAGAAAAGTATTTTATTCTACAATTCTCTACATTACGTTAAAAACCTAATATGTAATACTGATAATTTCTTTATAATATAAAGAAACAAAAAACCATTAATGTCAATGTAGGAAATGTGCAAAATGCTCACCGCGAACGTCTTGACAACATGCTAATCTGGTATAGTCTTCTAATGCTACTCAACATCTCAGGCGTAACTGATCTAATCCCAAGCGTGATTCGTCTTTTTAGGTCATCTAAGTTTAGGGGTGTTGTTCTATATACAGTACTTTTGACATAACCTCACAAAAAGTAGTCCAATGGTGTCAAATCAGGAGATCGTGCTGGCCATTCTATCGATCCGCGCCTCCCTGTCCACCGATTTGGAAAAATTTGGTTCAGGTACTGTCAGACATTGATTTCGTAATGGGGCGGTGCTCCATCTTGTATTGACAGGAACTTTGGGGGTCTACTGGATCAGGGTATAAGTTTGTCAAAATTTGTCGACATTATTTTTTCTAAACATTTATCTCCATTCAAGTTGCCATCAATGAAAAAGGGACCTACGATATGATTTCCAATAATTCCTGCCCAAACATTAACTTTTTTAGAATATTGCGCATGTTTCTCTGTCATCCAGTGACGATTCTCAGTATAGCGGCAAGTTTGACGATTAACATGACCCTGAAATGTAATTGTGCTCTCATAAAAAAACATTTTCTAATTAGATCACATTATTATCTAACCTTACCATCATTTATTCCCAGAAATACGTTCTCCTATTGAAATCGTCTTCCAGGAGCTCATGACTCGGCCTCATTTTATAAGAATGCATTTTACTTTTCTTTAATACTCAAAAAATTGATGTGTGGTTAACGTTGAACAGAATTTTGTGGGTTTTCTTAAAACTCAACAATAATATCCAATTTCGTATTATCACTTAAAGCATTGGCAGCTACATTTTTATCTGTCTTACATGACCAAGCTCGCGAACCTGTTTTTCTATTTTGGTAATTGTTCCTTGGGATACAGGCCGCAAATTTGGAAAATTTTTGTGAAATAACCTAGAAATATCCATTTGTGTCCCTGTGTTATCTCCATAACCAATCATTTGTAAAATTGTTATTTTGTGCATTACGACAATAACACTGACACTGATTACCAGTCATGCAGGTAGACAACAAGATGCTAAGGCTATGAGTTTTTACAAAAATAAACAAAACTGTTTTTTTTTTCAAATCTGTAAAAAGGAACGCAGGAATGATTTGGCTTACTATCTCAATATCAAGAGCTAACTGATCGGTCTTATTTATCTTTAGCTGAAGTTTTCATTTGTGATAAAAAGTGCCTCAATTATACAGATCAGATACCAGGGTGACCTCGGTCTCCACCAATGATTGGGTTCTAGTTGATAGAGCCCATTCCTCGGCGGTTACAGACTTCTTGAAATGTGTATAGAGGTATGTCAGCGTTATGCAGGCTCAACAAAAGAGGGACTCTGAGGCAGTAAATTATTTAATTCCCTCTTCTCACTAATTGTTCTCCCTATAGTAACCTGGAATGTTCTATCTGTCAGCATGTTGCCCATAAGTCATGACATATTCTTATACGAGATAACATGGAAGAGCTTATAGAAAACAGCCTACTTCAAGACAGCATCATATATAAATGAGACACATGTTTTTAAGTTTTTTTCAAAACCGGTTCTATAAAGTTAGGTATCGATAGCACTTAGTCGGAACAGCTTCTTCCTGGTATAAAACCAGCTGGTTGTATCCAAGTAGAATTTTTAAATAATAGGTATGTATACTCAATGCCAGCTCGCAATTTTAATGTTGCTGAATTCTTAAAATTTTAACGATTATTTGATTTAATGATTTAATTTAATGATTTAATTTTTGGTTATAACGCTCTTTTTCAGAATTATTGAAATTTTTAAATATAGAAATGAAATAGTTCATGAAACTTACCATTTCAAAACCTGAATCTGAAGGACGTAATGTATTTGTTGACCACCTTCCTTGTATACATGAATGTACCACAAGAAAAAACTACAGCCCAAAATTAGATTTAATTTATCTGGATGTGTTTCTAATTATAAGGTAATAATTCCCAGAATTTTAAATAAATTTGTTCCAATCCACTCGTACTCACTCTATCGTTTAATAACCCTACTGTAATCCAAGCTCAACTTTCATAACAAATTCACGAAATCGAATAGCCCAATTACATACCATAATGACCATGTATTCGACTTTGCATATTTTACATATTTTATACAAGGACACAGGCTTCTTTGCGTTTCGCTGTCTAGACCTCTTCCTCATTTGAACAAAAATCAATTTCTGTTTTGCTAGCATACAACATAGATACACTTTACCACTTTTCAACAGATAAAGGTATTTTAATGGAAACTACAATATCAGCACCTTTGTGCATTTCCCTTTATTTTAGCTGAAACATTCCTTTTAATTTATCTTCTAGGTCTGATGAGTGCTTTAAATTCTATCACGGTTGTTTTGTCTCGTCTGTACTTTAATGAGATATAGTGATTGCTAATTAGTCTGCTGCCTGGTCTGAATATTTTCGTGGAGACAGTATTGAGTAGTTTTTAGGACGTTTTTTAATGAAAAAAAAATAGTAAAACTCTGCACCCAAATCTTGTCATAAATAATCAGGGTTTGCCTTATTAAGATTCTCAAATCGTCTACAATTGAGTAGCTCCACCTAAATTGGAATCATATATAATACTTTATTTATTTATTCTATTCAATAGTCAACAAGATTGCCCAAATAACGGATGTTGTTTAAACATACCTTATTTTTGCAATATCAAAAAAGTTAATTAGATTTGGAAACTGCATCCAATTAAGCCATTAGTTTACACAATAATTTAAGCTAAATCCGACTTCAACAAAGTAACTTAATTAAAAAAACTTTTTTTTCTGTAACAATTAAATACTTTTTCTGAAGTCGGTGCCAAGTTAAGGTGGAAATATTTTGAGAAGTACATTTATGATTGTTTTCTGTGACAGCTCTGGTTTTTATTTTTTCAGAATTGTTTGGGAATAACACCAGATAAACTTCAAAGTCTTTATATTTCAAAAAGTCCAAACATTTATGAGTTTTATTTTGCAATTTTGATGATCAACTTCACACCGACTTCAGAAACAGTATTTAATTTTTGCAGAAAAAAAGATATATCCCTAGAAAAACTATTTTAATTCCCATAGCAACCATCACCACCGTTAATAAAACAAACAAAAACACATAAAAAAAAATGGAAAAAAACTTTATTATCACATAATTTTTAGAATTTTCTTTGTTACTCTGTATATTATCAAAGTAAATTTTCTAAGTTACGTCATATGTCATAAATAGTGTCAAAAATTTTAATTTTAAATTTTACAATTGAAGACTCTGGTGCAATAACGGGATAAGTACTCTGTAAAAGTGAGTTAGCTGCTTATTCAAATTTAAAAAGTTGCTTTATTTGTCTGGTGCAACTTTGGGACACGTACAGTTTATAGATTCTGAATTACAATAGCAAACCACTTATCCCCTGGTATGGTCTGGCGCAATAACGGTGTAAGATTTGTGTAACTTATCTCGTTCTTGCAACAAATGCTTTATACTTCAGTAAACTCTTCCTACTAGCTGTCGCCCAGTGGTCGAAATTCGACCAATTTTGTCAATGTCTCTGGCAGGTGAAGTACCCTGAAAATTTTATCGTGACATTCTATCTTAGGACTTAAGGGAGAACAGCAATTACACGGAACGGATCCAGATTCGGAACCTCTGTGTCGGTCTTACATCTCGCTTCTACAAATAAGTAACGAAATTCAAGTTCTTTTTCAGATATAATTGATAGGACTTTATTTGTGTTCAAATTCATAATTCTTAATTTAATATCACAATTCAACCGCTAATGGGCTACCCTAGATAATTATTTTTTCTAACCACCCTGTATAAATATAATTGCACTCAATTCTCTAACATTTATATATAAATACTCATTATAATAATTCCATCTCATTATATATTTCAACCGCCCTGTATATGCAACTGCTCATGGACAACGCATAATATTTTTTTAACATTTTTGAACCACCCGGTAAACCATTATGTATATGCGACTGCCTATAAGCTACCTTGTTTACTCTTTTTGTTTATAAACTTTTTAACTATGTTCTGTAACTATACTTCTACTCCGATCTATATTTCAATCTTCATATATATGGAACTCATCAAGGGCTACTCTATAAATCATTTCCTTTTCTAACATTTTTTATATTCATCCTGTATATCTATAATTCCTATATTTCATCTACCCTATATATCCTACTGCTTATGAGTTACGAAATGTTGCATTTCCATTTTCGCCACCCTGTGTATGCATCTCGGTATAATATTTTTTCCACCACCCTGTATAACTGTAATGCAATTGCGCCCTCTATTCCAAGAACCCTATAAATTCAACCGCTAATGGGCTTTCCTATATAATTATTTTATTAATTATAATTGTATTCTACTCTATATTTTAAACACCCTATATATGCAACTGCTTGTTAGTTTTTCGTTTAATTTAGTTTGTATTTCTCATTCGAATCAATCCGTCTTACGATTTTCTCTCCACGCAATCTGGCGGCACTGTGGACGTAAATTATTATTTTTTATTTGATTTTATTTAATGAATGAATCGATATTATAAATATATTTTAGCATTCTGCACTGAAGGTCGTCAATAGCCACTAAACAAAACAAAAATCAAATAAATCGGTTGAGTGACAAAGGAGAAAATGGTACGTAACCGTTTGGTCTTTGCCTATTTATATATAGATTATGCCCTACTGCTGCACCAGGCATTTTGTTTACATCAGGTGACACGCATGTACTTGTTCTCTATATGATCTGTAGTACTTGTCACCTCAAATTAAGTATCGAACAGTGGAAATAAGAAATTGAATAGTGTGGCTTGTGGTACGTGCAGTTTTAACATGAATACAAGCATCGAAGAGGAACCATTTCGAAGTTCAGGGAGTGAGATTGTGCCTTCAGATAATGAATATTCATTTAGTGGGCCTGAAAATAATTTAAATGAAAAGCAGGAGTCGGTTAACAACAAAAGTGTACGAAAGAAAACACGAAAACCAGAGAACTTGAAAAGAAATGTGCAGAAAATAAAACTAGCCAGAGGTGAATCTTATAAATCTGTTTGTGGGAAAAATGGTGCCGGGAGGAAGACACGGCGATGATTGCAAATGCAACCAAACATCCATTGAAAAACTTTCGGAAGTAGAGAAGCAAGAGATAAAATCAGCTTTTAATAAACTTTCAACTCAAGAGCAACATCACTCATATTTGTCAAGTCTGGTACAAGTTTCGCTGACCACTTTTTGTTCTTGGTTCACATTTAAAAATAAAGATTTTTACTGAAAATGGTTTAAATGTAACTTATCCCCTTCTTACACCTGTTGAAAAATTTATTATACATTTTTTTAAAAAAAACCCATTATTGCACCACCTTTTTTAAATTCTTAATAGCGTTGTTAATTGGTTGTAGAATGTTGTTAAAATCATATATATAAGTTGTACTAGTTGGGGTGTTCTTAGTGACCAACATAAATTACAAATTTAAAATTGAAAATTATTTTCTTTCTCCCGAAATATTTACATATTGCTATTTATCCCGTTCTTGCATCAGAGTCTTCAATTATAAAAAAGCACTTTTTATACTGTTTATTCACTAAGAACTAATTGTTCACTTCACGGTAAAACAATAAAACCTCTATAAAAGAAAAATTTGGCATAAAACCGGGGTGCAAAATTCAGATAAGAGCTTCCTTGGGGTGGTTGAAATAAAATTGGTAGACATTTCTTTCTTAAAGATTTTCTGATGAGACGTTTGCGTCATTTCGTGAGAGATTACAAACTCTAGATAATTAATTCCTTAGGAACTCCCACCTTTAAAAACGTGCTTTGCTATTTTTTTGCTAATTACGACGTCCTAAAGAAGCGTAAAGCAAATAATTATAAAAAAAATATGAACTGCTTCTCAACAGATCTGTCCACCAATTCCTTTAAATATTCGGTAACTTACATAATTTATCTCTACGACCCAACCCACTATCACAAAGAAATCATTTCTATTTCTTTCCAAATTTAATTAATGACTCGCTAATTGAAAATCTTTGTTCGCCATTTTATCCTGATGTTCGCTCTTTTCGTCGCTTAAATATATACCATTCTGTGTTTAACTTTCTGTCTCATTTCAAATTTAAATTCGAAGTTTAAAACTAAGTTCGCTCTAACTTAAAATGCCATTATGATAATTAATGCTGAGCTTTTATATTCAGTTTATTCAAGTTCCGAATTCATATCTGATTTGCAGCCTTGGTCTAAGATTAACAGAATATTTCTAATATCGATATTGTCATTGCATATTCCTCACGTCTTTTTAGTGTTAGTTCTCTACACTTTCTTCGAATGTTTTAAATTCCTCTGCCTAATTTATGCCATCTCATATATAAAGTCTGTTTCAGCATGTTATCATTTTTCATATTACTTATATGAAGAATACTTTTTGTTCAATTAGTTGGTTTACCCACCGATCATAATTACCTCGAGTAGGCTATATACGTTGTAATTGTTAGAAATGCATTTTAAAATGCCCTTTCAGAGATTTTCTTCATTTAACTCTGTTGTTGATTTATTTCATACATCAGTACAAAACCAGTGACTCATCTTTTTCATTTCATAAAGAGTGTTTTGAAAAATTCTGAAATTGTATCCACAAAAACTATTTCCTAACCATTACCTAATATTTTTCATGTTCAGATAATTTATTGTTGAATTTATTGTATATTTAATTCTAATCTCTGTTACTATAATTCAAATTAATATTTAAATTTATTCAAAATCATGTTAACACTCTTAAAATACTAATTACCTACATGATTTTATTATGCCTTGATGACATTACTTCTGTGAAAGAAGTTCTTATTTTTCTGCTAGGCAAGATTCTGCAAACAAGTTTGTTAATAAATATGACTACCATTATAATTTTAAAATGACACATTTATTTGAGTAAAATCTATCAAAAAATAACGCAAAAGGACATCTTGTAACACAAACATTAACATACCTAAAGGTTTGGTTTTGCCTATTTTGTCCGTTTTATAACATTTACCAGCCACTTACAGCTTTAACGGATTTTTCAGAGGCAGTTTCTCTCCTTTCTTTTACCAAACCGTTTTTTTTTGGGTTCTTTACTCCAAAACAAATATCACTTAAGACCTGTTTCAAAATAATAAACAAAACTTCTGTCCATACCATACCTATAAGCTTCATGCAGGCTACAAATATGCTTAATTTCTTTCAAATTTTACAGCGCGATGTTTTTTTATGGAAATATGACAGAAGAAAACAAAAAATGATTTTACCACATAATTTTCTGGGAATACGAGTAGGCACATAAGTTTCATCCATATATCGAAAACAACATTTATTGTAGTTTGTTTGTTGCTGCAAGAGAGTTTCAAAATTGTATCGACAAAAACCATTAAGTAGTATTTTTCATGATTCAGATAATTTATTGTTGAACCAGATTTTCACATTTATTCTAAATCATGATAATGCTCCCAAAACAGTAATTACCTACATGATTTTATTAAGGCTTGATGACATTACAACAGTGAAAGAAGCACGTTAAGTTCTTCTTATTTTTCTGTTAGGCAAGATTCTGCAAACAAGTTTGTTAATAAATATGACCACCATTATAATTTAAAAATTACACATTTATTTGACAAATTGGAGCAAAAAATAACGCAAAAGAACATTTTATATCAAAAACACTAACTTACTTAAAGGTTTGATTCTGCCATTGTTGTAACTGGCCTATTTGTGCCCGTTTTATAACATTTACCACAGGCAGTTTCTCTCATTTCTCTTACTAACTCTTTTTTTTTGTTCTTAACTCCAAAACCAGTATCACTTAGGACCAGTTTGAAAATAATAAACAAAACTTATGCCGCCAGATAAACAAGATCTCGACTTAGACTCAATTTCCACTTAGGGTCATTTGAAGGTTGCACGCATTCTGCAAATATGCTTCATTTCTTTCAAATTGGACCAGGCACCTTTCTTATGGAAAAATGGACTTCCGTCAAATTGTTTGAAATTTTGGTATGTTGTAGAAGTTGACGTTCTGACAAATAGAGTCCATGGGCTCAAACAGATTCTATGACTAGTTTTCGAGATACAAGGTGTTAAACTTCGGAAATGTCACCTTTATCGTATCAGATTTCTCATTATAGGTGCGTTTTATTTCCGTTTATTGCAGAAGACGTGAATTACTATTAATTATTTTTTATTACAGGGTGTTTCCCATATAAGTAACATGTTTTTCTAGAAAACTCATTTTTTTATTATAACGTTAAATATAACAGAAGATCTAATTGGTCAGTTAATATAATGTTAAAGAAATAAATTTTTGGACGTATTCATACATTATACAGTTTGAGTTGCAAATATTGCTAAAGTGGGCATCTATTATTTTTTCCATTAATAGAAAACCCTGGAATTTTTATATTAAATTATACAAATCTAAGACTCGTCACACTAAATTCTACAGGTTTGCAAAAATTGTACAAATTAAATTATAGTAGTTTATACAGGGTTATTCATTAATGGTAAAGAATGCTATATCCCCACTATAGCTATATTTACGACTTACACTGTATAATATACGAACACGTCCAAGAACTCATTTCTTATTAACACTGTAGATAATTTGGTAATTGTTTTATCCAATATTTTTTCAAATAATGCGAAAATTATCTTTCCTGCAATGTACGGAAATAATCCAGGTCTGTTATGAGAAATCTGATAAGAAAAAGGAAACATTTCCGAGGTTTAACACCCTATACCTCGAAAACTCGTCATACAATTTTAACAATATTCTGCTTAGTTAAACACTGAACATTTGTTAACGTAGCAATGTTATAACATACAGAGTTGACGGAGAGAATTTAAAACTACAAGGTAATATAAAAAACTACCTTTTTCCAATATGTATAGTTTTTGCAATGAGTTTAACATCCTGTTGAGTATCAAGAGACGGATCATATATCTGTTTATTGTCGTATTAAAATTGCAGTACGAATGGTTCATACAGGAAGACTCAATAATCGGAAAAAACAATATATGCCTTCGCTAGCTATATTTATGGCTCAAACTGTATATTGTATGAAGCATATCCAAGAAATTATTACTTTAATGAGATATTAATTGTGCAAAAACATCTTATGTTTTCAACCTTGTAATCAAAAAATGATTTTTCCAAAATCACATATTGTGTATTTTTTAAATACCCTGTAATCCACCAAAACAATTGCAATTGTTTTGTGAAATATTTATGTCCACTAATGTACAAATCACAATTTCTCCAATAACCGGAAATAAAGTACGTCTATCATTGGAAATCTGATATCAAAAAAACAGCATTTTCGACGTTTAACAAGTCAATTTTCTGGGAATACAACGAATATAAACATTAGCTTCATCCATATATCGAAAACAACATTTATTGTAGTTTGTTTGTTGCTACAAGAGAGTTTCAGGGAATGACTCTATTTTTATTTACATAATAAATGTAAATAATTACACGAGTTTAGTCTCTATTTTTGAACTACGTGATGTTGTTTTCTGAAACAGTCACATTTTGAAAACCATTCGCCCCGTCATGTTGTGATAAATCGTGATCACTGGACCTATGTGGTAGAAGTGAGTATCGGATAAAAAAGAGGCTAAATAGTCTGCAATATCTTTCAGATCAATTAGTTTTGACTTTTGTAATGAATCTAGAAATGCAATCCTACGTTTTCGAATCTCAGGTCGCTCGCAATCTTTCGTATTTGCTGTTACGGATTTCTATACAGACTTTGTTTCAATTTCATCATCTGTAGTTTATAATAATTTTGCTATACTAAATTTGTGTTGCTAGCCAGAGCAATATTTAATTCTTTGTGCCAATTAATTTCTTATATCATGGAGGGTATTTCAAAAAAAAAAAAATTAGTCTGTACTGTTGGACCATTAATACATAAACTCTATACTGTTATGCGAGAATATCTTAGCCAAAAAAGAAGGTGCAGTATTTACCGTTTAGCCGTTTTCATGTGATTGAGTAAAAAATATATCATGGGAACCATTCATATATTTTAATAGTACACAAAAATAATCTACTAATCGGTTGAAGCAAAAAATATACCAATGTAAAATGTAATAAATAACCTATTTATTTAATACCTTTAATAGTCATATATATTTGAATATTATAAAATAAAAATTACAAGTCTTTGTATTACTGTGTTGGACAAAATTCACTGCGAAACTCGCCATTAGAAACAGACATGTGATGTTTGCTTCTTGCAATACGCTTGCAGGAATGAGTTCCTTATATTTCGTATGAAAGCAAGCGTACAGTAATGGAAAAATAACGAAAACGTTCATATGAAGCAACGCCACGTGGACAGTAAGCGTCACGCTGGCACTTAGGACCTTAAAACATAAAGTGATACTAAACCATGTTGCCAGTTCATTTTAGAGACAATGAATAGATTTCACACACTTGGTTCGTTTCTTAAATCATTGTCGATTGTACATAGAATATGTTTATGATATAAACTCGTTTTCTCAAAAATGGCACTAAGCATCTTTTCTATATTAATGTCTCAATCGCTAAAAGCAAACTAATAAACATACTATTTTGTTACAGGATGTACTGTATCTGTTGGAGTATGGACCTTGGTGGTTATATCAGTGGAAAGATACTACGCCATTTGTCACCCCTTACGTTCACTCAGATGGCAAACACTTAGTCATGCCTATAGACTCATTTTCGCAATTTGGATTGGCAGTACTATTTGTATGTTGCCTACTGGAATTTTCAGTCAGTTACAGCCGACAAAAAGGGGTAAGTTACATATCTACACATCCAACTCATAGATATCACTATTTAATAAATATTTTAATGACAAGCAAAGCCTATTGAATGAATTTTGAATAAAAAAAATCTCCAAAGTAGGAAGAACTTTTACTAATAGAGGAGTAAAAATTTTATAAGCACATATCCGACATATTCAATAGCGTTTCTTAATACTTTCCAATTTACCAGTATTTTTAGGAAGGAACTTTAACGGGGTAGTAAGGCCGTAGCCAGGAGTCTGGGGGTTTAATTCCCCTTCTCGAATATCCTAAATTTTGGAATTTGGGTTTCAAGATTCAATTTTAATCAGGAAATAGGGAGTGGGTGGGTTGTCCCTAAAATTACTATGAAGATTTTCTAATATTTTTTCTTATAAATTTCAATTGAGCCTCAGTACCCCTAATTATTTTCAAAATTTTAGGTAGTATGGTTTCGGAAATAAAGCGAGATTTGAGATTTTTTTTATATCTTTATGTTAATATCTTGTAAACAATAAATTTTAAAAATATGAAAAATATTATTTATATTCCTCATAATGAGCCCTTTCATTTGATGTATTGCATGAGGCGTTAAAAAATATATTTTTTTCGTTTAATTCTGTAATTTGGCCCCCAATATTAATATTATGGATTTCTTCGTATTTTTCCTGTAAACAAAAAAATAGGTCTTATAGTTTGGGGAATAACCGGGGGAATGGGTATTTTTTTAATATATTTTAAAATGTTCATTTAAAAAAAATTAAATAAACATTTGTATTTGTCATAATGAGCCCTGTGATTTGATATATTACATGATCCGTTAGAAACAAGTTTAATTTTTTATTATTCATTTAATTCTGTCATTTGCTCCCCAAAATCAATATTAGGGGGTTTCTCGTTATTTTTCAGTAAATTTCATGTAAGTGGCTACACCTCTATTCTTTTTTAAATTTTTGCTTCTTATGGTTTCGGAGATAAGGGGGGAATGGGTAAATTTTTTAATATTTTTGACAATATATTTTAAATTATTTATTTTAAAAATATTTAAAAAATAATTTGAATTCGTCATAATGAGTCCTTTGATTTGATATATTACTTGATACGTTAGAAACAATTATAATTTTTTATTTTCCATTTAATTCTATAATGTGCCCCTCAAAATGAATATTAGGGGTTTCTCCTTATTTTTCGAGTAAAGTTGAGGTGAGGAGCTATACCTCTATTTTTTTCAAAATTTTACAGCTTATGCTTTCCATGATAAGGGGGGGGAGAATTGGTATTTTTTTATATTTTTGTTAATATCTTTTAATTAATTTATTTTAAAAGTATGAAAAATATATATTTGTTTTCTTCATATTTGATATATAACATGATGCGTTAGAAATAATTTAAATTTTATATTTTCCATTTAATTCTGTGATTTGCCCCCCAGTAAACTTCAGGTCACACCCTATACCACTAATTTTTCTCAAAACTTTACGTTTTATAATTTCAGTGATAAGGGGGGGATGGGTAAATTTTGATATATTTTCGTTAATAACTTTTTAACTATTTTTTTAAATATGTAAAAAATATATTTGTGTTCCTCAGAATGGGAACTTTCATTTGATGTATTACATGATGCCTTAAAAAAAATTATTTTCATTTAATTCTATAATTTGCCCCCCAAAATCAATATTAATGGTTTCTCCGTATTTTTCCTGTAAAGATCGGGCAACTTTCTGGATTTCCTATTTTTTTCAAAATTTTAATCTCAGTAGTTTCGGAGATCAGGGAGGGAACGGTCGATTTGTTTAGTTTTCCCCCCAGAAGTACCCCTAAAATCAAAATTTCTTCTTTTACGATATGTACTCATGTCACCAAACTATACACTGGTACCAAATTTCAACCTCTTCCGTCCAGTAGTTTAGGAGAAAATTGCTGTGATATGACAGAGGCAGAAATCCAGGCAGAGTGATATTATAAGGGTATCCGTATATTGTATATACGGAACCCTAAAAATAAGTTGATAATAATATTTCGAAGAGAACATGCCCACTTGAATTTGGTCCACTCAATTGTAATAACACAACAATACCCAACTGCTTTTAATGGTAAAAAATAACAATAATGAATTGTGTATGTGGCACATTAAACCCACTTCAAACACTCATCTCCAGAAAAGCGATGAGTGAAGCATTAATGACGAAATCAAGTTAAGTCTCAATTAAAGTTTTTGCTTGTGAAATTCGGTAATCGTACAAGTATTCAGTAAATCCGATGTTCTCCATATGAAAGCACTCGAGAAATGCTCAACTGTCATTCCTAAATGTTGTGCACCGGTATTGTTATTGTGTTACATGCCTCGAAATGAATTACTATTCAGAGTCCGGAAATTTGTATAATGCTGACAGTCAAATAGCTTCATTTGATTAAACGCCTGGAAACATACGAAAATCAAGGTGTGCTCTTCTCCGGTATATCTAATTAGACGCTTAAAGGATTGAGAGAATTATTACAGTGTAAGACTGCCTTAGGTATAACCGTAATGTGTTGGCCTTCAAAAGCAAACGTTAATTAAATCTGATTAAAATCAGTCAGATGATGGACAAAAAATTTAATAAATTTTACAAGAAACTGCACTTTGCTGTAGCCTGGAAAATTAATTGAAAACGCGCTAGGAACAAGTTTTCACAATTCTTCTATGTAACTAAACCTTCTAGTTACTATCCAAGGTTGGTAAGTTTACACATTTTAAATTTTATTACTCTATGAGACGGAATTGCCTCTTTGTAGCGCTATAAAGCTCGCCCAAGAAAATAATTAATTTCTTAAATTATAAATAGTTAACCGGATACACATATTTACAATAAACGAATAATCAAAGAAAACATGATAAAAAGAATTATGCATTTCACCGTGTGCATTTAGGCAACGACCCACTCGATGATATATTTCTGGCCTGTCGACATAACTAGGTTCTTTAAATGGTATCACAACATGAAATTCATTGGGGTCAAATCTGAAAATCTTGGAGGCCACTCAATGAACACATCTCTACCAATCCGTTCTTCATTAAAGGTGGTGTCCGAAAATTTAAATGTTGCATATCGCTGAGATCTAGATGTCCTAGAAGATGTAAATATCGCTCAGCTATTAAATTTTCATAATTAGTAAGGTCATATTAATCTGTTGTTTACTATACCTGCCCAATTATTGATTTTTGTGGATTCAGAGTGTTTACCTTTTGTAGGTCTGTGGTTTGTACCCTACATGAATTTTCCTGAGATCAGTATCGAAAATTGTGGCGACTAACTCAGTCATCGGAAAGCACTACGATATTTTAAAATTAAGAGAACTCTTCACATTGGCCAGGAAAATCTTGAGAAATTTATAGTCGTCAATCAGGATGGTCTTGCATTTTCCATTATTGTAGTGTAAGGGTTTTCTCATAATGTTAATAAAGCAACTAAGTTTGTGGTATCGTTCATATTAGATCTTCAGAACTTGTTAAGTTTTTGCTTTTATGTTTTTTGGGCAATAACACCACAATCGAAATAAAACGAAGTATATTGAAAGAAAACTAAACGTAAAGTCTATTCTGACTTGTCAATTTAAATGTCATAAATCAAATTTTCATTTTGCAATTTACATCAATAAATATAAAGCCATTGACAACGAAGCGTTAATAGACTTTGAAACGTTTGGTTTTCCTTCAATATACGTCGTTTTATTTCGATTGTGGTGTTATTGTCCAAGAAAACATACACTTATCTCCAAAATTCACAATTATTAAAACTTATATGTCTTCACCTTCTGATAAACGAGAGCTGTTTTGACATGTACCATTAGCCAATGTCAAATAACAAAAGATATAGAATAGTGTAGTTATTAATCAAGAAAATATCACTAGTAAATTTCGTTCTGTTAGTAAAACAAAATGATGATCTCTTCTTCTTCTTCGACAAAATAATTAATAAAATGATGTAATTCCGGTTAAGACAGCTCATCAATCACACTTGTATACAGTTAGTGAGTAATATAGAAAATTAGACATAAAAGTCTCTGGTGAGGTCAATAATGATGTAAAGGAACTCTAGAAGAGATTATTAAGTGATAAACAAATTTAGTTTCAGCCCGAAATCCAAGCAATTAAGGCTCTCATAGGTTTATATAAACAAAAACTAATTTACTGGTAAATGGTATCAAGGGTTTTTATCAATAGCCACTCTAACAGAGAAGAAGATAAATTTAAATTCCTGAAATAAAAAAAGAGCGGCAGTCATTTGAGACTGAACGATGGAAGCGAAACCTTCTTACCAAATATGCTTCATGTTTCTCGTTATCTCCCTGTCTGTGTTTCTCTTTCTTTGTGTCATTCTTAGTAATAAATATAAATTACACGTAAATTAAAATAATTGTCTCTATTTTGTTGCGACTCAACATCAATCCAAATGTGGAATTATATTCTTAATTTAAATATAAATGCACAGAGAAATATAACATGAATTAATTTTTAATTAAAGTATTTGTTGAAATATAAACATAATTCACCTATTTAATATTCTGGCAATATATAACCACGTTAGTTTTACTGAGAACATTATTTAGATGGGTGTTTTTTTAAGTAGAACAGCATCTCCAGGCTATTCATCAAAATAGCCGCTGTAATATACAATACATATAATATTAAATAGCCGTCATAAAGCTTTAAATTCGTTCTACACTAGAACCATTCTGGTCACTTCTGAAATTATTATTTGTTGCTTTCAGCTGGATACTTTTGCAGTTTAATCACTATAAAAGTTTGTTACCATTGTCTCCACTATCTATAAACTTGATCTTTCTTGCGCAGTTCTTGTTTGGCATCCTTGTCTTGTCGCTACCATCTATAAACTTGCCCTCTTTTGTGCTGTTCTGACATCTGTCAAGTCTCTGATTTAAAATATCGCAAACAGAGAAATGGAATGTTTATAAAACGAAAACCAAATTGAATATAGGTATTATATCTTTATATAATGTTTTATTTGTTTTTTAATTAATTTTCTATAAACGAAGAGACTTTTATTATTTTACCCGGTTCCTGCTTCTTACACAGAAAAAACTAAATCATATGGGTATTTCAAGATCAAAGTAGTGTAATGTCGGTCGGAAAGTCTTGTCGAAAGAAATGCAATTTAATTTGTTGGATTTCATTATCATACTCAACTAATTTCATATGTGTATGTATGGACCTACGTTAAAAAGCTTCCGCTTCAATTAAACTGTTTATAAAGTTTAAATGTATTCCTCTCTCAAAAATTCTTATGTAGCCTCCTGATTCAAGTACGTTGTCCTTAATCGCGTAAAGAGAATTATAGCTTACTATTTAAAGAAAAATCCCATAACTTTTACAAAATATTTTTTAAAAACATGTCGTCTGATACGTAAAAAAATCAACGGCTAAATATTACATAGTTTTTCGAAAAAGAGAAAATCCTCCGATTTATGAATTTTGTACAGAACTTTATCTCACAACGGAATATTTATTTATTGACAATTTGATTTATGCAGGCATTTTCACATTTAAATTTTTGCTGAGTGTATTGATATAACCCTCCAACAATGACTCTAAACTTCCGTTAATTAAACAAAGCTGCCCCATAAAAGCTGCAAATTATTTTGCCATTATCTTCCTCCAGAATTTAGTTCCCCATATATTTCTCGAAATAACACAATTATCGTATAGGTCCCTCATGGATTTATTCACGACGAGTTCAACGGATTATTCGCTTCAGAACGTATTTAATTGACATATAATAAAATCCACATAGAAACAAAATTCAAAACAGTTGACATGATTTCAATACTTCAAACAGCACTTAATTGACATTTAAATATTGACTTTAAATTCTTGAACTTCTGTAATATTTACTTCCTGTTCTGGTGAGATTGAATTGTAAATAACTTTTTTACTTCAAAAGGGCAATAAAAAGAAGGAATTATTTATAAAGAACTTTCTTTTAAGGTGTACCCTATTGCTTTTATATAAAAGATTTTTACTTTGTATGTTGCTTTGAATTGATTTCATGATGGAGACTCTTGCACTTTCAAAACCATCCATAAATCATGAGAAAGCGTATTATTCAAGGGATACAATAATAAACATTGATCGACCACAAACATCCAACAATTTTTCATTTCGTTGCCCCTGCTGGATATCTGATTCTTAATATTTTTCAGGTTTCGGTTTTGGATATTCATTTCGCGACATAATAAATAATGGAAATATTGAAAAAACAAGAATTAAGTGTATTTTCTGTAATGTTCCTTTACAGTACTTTATGAATTCGATTGTCTGTTTTTGGACAAGAAGAAGCTTTCTTAAAAGTCCCGGAAAGCTTCATTAACCGACTTCCAATAGGGTGGAGAAGACTAATACTTATACAGCGCGGTTGCAACATCGTGGTGAGTGAAATTATAGTTGTACAGGGTGGTTCAGAAAATGATAGTCAAGAAAATTATATTTGGTGACCAATACACGTAAACATATACAGGGTTGTTGCAATATAGGGTGAATTAGAGCTACCCTTATAGAAAGTGGTCCAAATAATAAAACGAATAAAAAAGTTAAATAATATGTGGAAAATATACAAAAAATACAAATTAGGGAGAGGGAGAAGGAAAGAGAGAGATGAGAATACGCGAAAATAATCAATATGTCAGAAAATAGGGATTGATTGCACACGGTTTCTAAACGGTTTTTATTTTAAACCAATTGAAGTTCTTTTTAAAATATAAATTATTTGCATAGCATTTCATTTCGCAGTTGTAAATAACATAAGATTCGCTGATGTAGTCATCATTTAACAGTTTTCAAATTCATACAAATCTATTGCCGGAATAATCTGAGGTGAGAAAACTCTAATGAACAGGCAAGATAAGTGGTTATTATAGCTAAAAACCCAGATGTATTACTACAGATATTAGGAAAGCCAGAAGAGAAAAAAACATCTAATATAGTTCTCAAATTGCAGAAGAAAACCAAATTTATGTATAAGGAAGATCCTCAAATAACTGTCAAAGATTGCCACATTAAAAATGATCAAAACTACTTATACCTAGGTTACTAAATACAACTAGGGAGACACAATCAGGTGAAGTGATAAGTAAAGTCTTGCTCTGTACTTTGAAAAAAAAAACATTCATCTTCGCAGTATTTTCCTTCAGATTCCAGACATGGACATTCTCCAAACAAACACTCAAAAAAATAGCTATCACACAAAGAGCAACAGGAAGGGAAATTATGGCATAAAGATATGTAATGCTGTAGTTATAGGGTTAAAAAGAAAAAATGTTGAGGTTGGACAGCCCACCACCAACATTAATAAATAAGCGGTATAAAAACAAAATTATCATTCTCCATTGTAGTAGTTTTTGTAAACAATAAAAACCTTTATTGTAAAGAGGTAGATACTAAATGTATTGGATGTTCTGATATTTAGTAGAATAGAAAGAATAGAAATAGACGAACATGCAAAGATTGCACAAAATTTACATTGATATTTATGTGTAGATACAATGAATGAAATAATAATAGGTGGATATTATATTGTCTAGTTTGCTCTAAAATATATTTTGCTAATTTAGTACAAATTCAAAAATTTATAATAATTTTAAGAAAATATTATTCATTAACTAAGTAGGTACATTTAGCTTAACTTCTTCAATTTTTATATGTAGCTTATTTCAACACAGTAAAAAAATTAATTTGACTAAATTTAACTTACATGGAATTTTAAACAAAAACTGCATATTTCAATACCGGTGCTGATTCTATTCGGTCAGCACAATAATCAGCTTATTGGGTATAATCTTCAACAGTGATTTATTGTTCGACATAAAATGTGCATAAAATTGTGTAACATTCAACATTCAGTTATCAACTTTTTTAGCCCTCAACGAATTAATTTTAACTGATTTGTATTAGAATTAGTTGTAGAAAAAATTAGAGAACCAACTTACAAAATAGTAAAGTATTGAAATGGTTTCTTAGATTTTTTATAACAGACAATGCTTTGTATTTTTTAACCGACTTCCAAAAACGAGGAGGTTATCAATTCGTCGCGTATTTTTTCGCTTTTTTTTGTATGTATGTTACCTGATTTCTTCTCCCGTAGTGCACCGTTTTGAATGAATATGGTCTTGTTTAATAGAGTATATATCCGGATTGGTGAAAATTCAAATTTTGGAAAAGAATTCTATTGGTAAAGTGATAAAATTTGTGAATGAACACATGCGTGCATGGAAATCGACCAATATCCCTAATATTTTAGTCGATTTTTCGATAACTCCTTATGGATGTGTATAGTTTTTTAACGTTTAATCTAGTTTAGAAAATTCAGTGACAACATATGTCAAACTTTAAACTGCTATTTGGTACCTTTATAGACAGGGTGTTTAGTTATCGCAAACGAAATCACAAAGTAAAGTGATAGAAGGAGTTGCATTTATATGAAGATTGAAATATAGGACGGACTAGAATGATAGTGGTCCGTAGGCAGCCGTATATACAGGATGGTTGGAATATAGGGTGGACTGGAGGTTTGGTGGTATAAAAATGTTGGAAAAAAATGTGAAATTAAAATTATATAGGGTGATTAAAAAACTGTTATATGATGTGGACATAAGCAAATCATATATAGGATGGTTGAAATATATGCTGCAGTTGAATTGTATTTATTCAGTGTGATTAAAAAATTATTTCTTTTATAGCCCATAAGAAGTTGCATAAAGTGTGGAGAGGAATTAATGTTACGACAGACGATAATATAAAATTTAAATAATTTGGTCAAGTGCGAGTTGCACTCGCATTGTAAGGGTTCCGTATCACCTTCAAGATTCGCTGTATTTAGTTTTCTAATTTGGCCCCCAAAAATTAACATTAGAGTTTTATTTTACTAATAAACTTTCAGGGAAGCCTATTATAATCTATGGTCTGAATTTTGAGGCTCTATAGATTGGAAGATAAAGGGCAAAATAGGTCAAGTTTTAAATTATAAATTATTAAATCTGTTATTCAAATTATTTAAAAATACAAATAAAATATATTTTTCAAAATTTAAATAGTATAGTTTCTAAAATGGGAATTAAGTCGATGTTTAATATCTTTGCTAAACAAATGATTTAAAAATATGATATATTTGTAATTCACATAATGAGTCTTTTATTTGATATATTACATGATTTGTTTGAAAATTGAATTTTTATTTTCCATTTAATTGTATAATTTGTCCCTAAAATTACCATGGAGGTTTTCCAATAATTTTTCTTATAAATTTCAAGTGAGCCCCAGTACCCCTAATTATTTTCAAAATTTTAGGTAGTATGGTTTCGGAAATAAAACGAGAAATGAGAATTTTTTATATCTTTATTTTAATATCTTGTAAACAATTAATTTTAAAAATATATATTTGTATTTCTCATAATATTTTTTATTTTCCGTTTATTTCTATAAATTGCCCCCCATTATTAGTATTAAAGATTTCTTCGTATTTTTCCTGTAAATAAAAAAAATTAGGTCTTATAGTTTGGGAAATAAAGGGGGGAATGGGTATTTTTTTAAATATTTTTTTAATATATTTTAAAATATTTATTTAAAAAAATATAAAAAAATACATTTGTATTAGTCATAATGAGCCCTGTGATTTGATATATTACATGATACGTTAGAAACAAGTTTAATTTTTTATTTTCTATTTAATTCTATAATTTGACCCCCAAAATGAATATTAGGGTTTTCTTCTTATTTTTCCAGTTAAGTTCAGGTGAAGCGCTATACCTATTTTTTTTCAAAATTTTACAGCTTATGGTTTCGGAGATAAGGAGGAGGGGAATAGGTAAAAATTTTTATATTTTTGTTAATAACTTTTAATTAATTTATTTTCAAAATATGAAAAAAATATATTTGTTTTCGTCATAATGAGCCCTTTTATTTGATATATAACATGATGGGTTAGAAATCATTTTAATTTTATATTTTCCATGTAATTCTATAATTTGCCCACCAAAATAAATATTAGGGGTTTCTCCTTAATTTTCCAGTAAAGTTCAGGTGAGGAGCTATAACTCAATTTTTTTTCAAAATTTTCCAGCTTATGTTTTCGGAGATAAGGGGGGGGGGAATGGGTAAATTTTTTTATATTTTTGTTAATATCTTTTAATTTATTTATTTTAAAAATATGAAAAAAATATTTTATTTTCGTCGTAATGAGCCCTTTCATCTGATATATAACATGATGGGTTAGAAACCATTTTAGATTTATATTTTCCATTTAATTCTGTAATTTGCCCCCCAAAATGGAAACTAGATGTTTCTCCTTATTTTTCCAGTAAACTTCAGGTCCGAACCTATAAAAGTATTTTTTTTTCAAAACTTTACGTTTTATAGTTTCGGAGATAAGGTGGGGGGAATGGGTAAATTTTGGTATATTTTCTTTAATATCTTTTTAATTAATTTTTATTTAAATATGAAAAAAATATATTTGTGTTCCTGAGAATGAGACCTTTCATTTGATATATTACATGATGAGTTTGAATTTTTTTTTATTTTTAAATTTTTATTTAATTCTATAATTTGCCCCCCAAAATTAATATTAATGGTTTCTCCTTATTTTTCCTGTAAGGTTGGGGCAACGTTCTATATTTTCTATTTTTTTCAAAATTTTAGGTTCAGTAGTTTCGGAGATCAGGGGGGGGGAACGGTCGATTTTTTTTGTGTTTCCCCCCAGAAGTACCCCTTAAATCAAAATTTCTTCTTTTGCGATATATGTTCCTGATCAAGTCACCAAACTATACCTTCATACCAAATTTCAACCTCTTCCGTCCAGTAGTTTAGCAGAAAATTGCTGTGATGTGACAGAGGCAGAAATCCTGAGTGATATTATAAGGGTATCCGTATACTGTATATACGGAACCCTAAAAATGAACTTATTTATGGGCTAGCCCACAAGGAGTAATATACTATGGTTGAAATATAGGATGGATTTTACTCCGTAAATATGGGATGGATTCTACTCCGTCCTATAGTTTACAGAAGGCAGCTAACAAATGTATGCTTGTCCGTGGGCAGTCGTATGTACAGGATGGCTGGTACATAGGTTGGAGTGGAATTATCTATAGTTATACAGGATTGTCAAAAAAAGTAGAAAAAAGGTTACATGGCATAGTCCATAAGGCATAAATATATTTTGGGCTTATTAAGTCAACGCGTACTAGTACATTTTGTTCGTAAAGTCAACCTGTCAATTTAAATGAGAAAGTATCATTGTGTAATGTTGAGGCTTTCGATGTTACCTGGTTCTGTCTATTAAGGTTATACATACAAAATAAAAAATAAATAATGAAAACTACCTGAGTTCAAAAATACTAAAAAGTTGAAAATAAAACATTTTTAAATAAAATATAACCGACTTCTACCTATAACTAAAAAGCTAAAAATAATTATAACAAAATACAACTCTAGCAAACACATTCAATGTTGTTAGGTACCTACCCAGGAAATAAAAAGTGTAAACATTAAAAGGTGCTGATTCTGTACAAATTAATTACCTACCAATCTAGTTTATTTTTGAAGTCGGTGCCAAGCAACAATCAAGTTTGATGAATTAGTAGATAAGTACGCAATGAAGGATTTTAGATTTGCTTGGCACCGGCTTCAAAATATACTAGATCGGTAGGTAATTAATTTGTACAGAATGAGCACCTTTTAATGTTTACATTTTTTACTTCCTGGGTAGGTACCTAACAACATTGAATGTGTTATTTATTTGCTAGAGTTGTATTTTGTTATAATAATTTTTAGCTTTTTAGTTATAGGTAGAAGTCGGTTATATATATTTTTAATGTTTAATTATAAATATACTTTTCATTTAGTTCACAAACACTCAGGAACTATTCAATGTTTTGCCAGGAAATTTTCTCGTAGAAATTTTAGTAATAAAATTGTAGTTGTCAAAGCAAAAGTGACACTCCTGAGTTATTCAGTTTATGATGAATTTATTTTGGATAAACAGGTATTTGGTATTGCTGTTGATGTATTATCTATGATCCTTATATATGAAAGAGCAAAACTAGTTTCATCAACAAAAGAAATTTTTATGTGAAATTTATGTTTTCCAAAAGTAGTTTTAGAACAAAATTGATATTCAAGGAATTTTATAATCAAATCAAGAAAACGTAAAGAAACCATCATACTACGCAAACAACACAAAGTAATTCTGACTTAATCAACAACGCAGAAAGTGAAATTAAGTTTCCGGTCTATTCGAAAAAAAATGAGCATGTTGGAGGTAAATACAAAGTAAAACTAAAAACGACGTTTAAACAAACAATACACCTAGATCTAATTTGACAAAAATAAAATCGGAAAATGCTACTCAAAGTTCGATTGTACAGCCTGCCTTGTACCTGCGAGAACATATGTACTTGTGAAAGATCAAGACCAAATAAGGAAACAAATCACCAGCACAATATCTTGAGCTGACATCCAAACACATCAAGATTGACAAACCATGTACTAGGTAATAACGGTATATACAAAGTGGAGAGAGACAAGGGAAATTATTACTTAATGAAGATCATACTAAGGAAAACGTGTTTGTCTGCAGTAGTAGTTTAAATTAGTAATATTTTTTATTTAGTAATAAATCATGTACCTATTCACAAATTTAAAAGTTATACATTGTTAAAAATCATTTATTTCTTGTTTATGTATAGTCAGATAGTGTGTCTGGTAGGACGAATAAAACTGAGTGTTATATGACGCTTGTGCCGGCAAGCGCTATAAACACCCCGGTACGTGCGTGTGTTGAATAAAGTTCAGCAACGCTCACAGATCATACCATAAAGAGCACCGCTGCAACTCATTAAATAGTACTGTGCTCTGTGATAGCCGAAAGGAAGACTCGAGTCACTCGAGATTGAGTGCCAAAAAAGTGCACCATCTCGCTCGGCATTGTTTAATTCAAACTGTGTGCTTTCTTTTCACATCAACAAATTTGTTAAAAAATGTTTTTACCTTGAATTTGTGAACGAAACTTTTGTCTTTAATTAAATATATCCAATAACTTTAAATTTAAATGATTCGTGTTCTATAAAATTTATAATTCACTGAATGTTAGGCTTAAGACAACCCATAATTAGAGTATGCGTAAATGTTGTTGTCTATATTTAAGGTATGTAGTATAGTTTTCGTAATTCGAAATATAATTGATTGTAGATGTTTTCGTTTGTTTTTAAGGTACAAAATAGGGCAAGGAAAGAGTATAAAAATACTATACGCGAATGTATATTATCTGATAAATTATACTGTGCCTGGAAAGACAAATGAGAGTAATACAACCGGGTTATAATAATCGTCAGGTATCAACTCTTCTATTATGCTATATGGCACAATTGCGCCATAACACTGTACAAACACTGAGCCGTATATGTGTTGAGGTGTCAGCACTCCAAAATCTGAAGTGGTACCCATCACTAGTCTGCTGCTAAGCAATGAAGAAATTGGAACACCTATAGAAATAGATTTATCATGACGAAAATCATGTCGCATGAATATTGAAAATTATCAAACTATATTGACAATAATGATTTCTCAGAAGGTATCAAAGCTTCACCTAACAGCTATAATTATCTTACATGATAAATTCAAACATATCTGGGAAACATATTGAGAAATCCATTGACATACTTTCACACAATTAATCCTGCTATAGAGTTTTTCTAAAAGAAGGTCACTAGTATTTCGGGCAAATTCCACAAATTGCTCTTACTACATTTTGATTTTCAATTATTTAGCTTATCTTTTTCAGAAATCACTGGAGGAAATAAACGCCAAATGAACAATCAAAATAGATATTTACCTTGTAAATAATTGAAAAACTATTTACAAAAATTATACCCAATACGATAAAATATTTACATCATTTTTCAATTTTCGTGAAAATAAAGACGACTGCCACTTTCAAACTAACACTTTAAAATATCACGTCCTTTCACTTTCCTATAAAGCACCGGTCGCTTTGGGAGTCATCAGACAGTGCCTCTATAAATTTGAGTCCTTCCTATATTAGTAACATCCGAAAATCCACTTTTATACCTGATATGCGTCAAGATTTGTTGGGGAACCATGAACTTGTTATCGGTCTCAGCTGAGTAGAAGAAGCCTACACATGTTGCTATCTAATATTTATTATGGATTTATTATGTCTCCCATTCTTTGGAAGCAACAACGCGATGTGGAGATGTCCCTTTCTGTTACACATGATTAACTTAATTTAAATTCATATAAATATTTTTTTTTCATTTTGCTTGGGAACTTTTTAAGATATTATTTAATAGAATATTAAAGTAATCTAAATCTTAAAAATGATGATTTTCATAAAAAGTAACAGAATAAAACTTTAAAAAATATATAACCGACTTCCAAGTATAACTAAAAAGTTTAAATTAATTATAAATCTAGACAATACACATTAAATGTTCTTAGGTACCTACATACAGGGTGAAAAATGTAAACAGTAAAAGGAGCTCATTCTGTACAAATTAATTACCTACCTATCAAGTATATTTTTGAAGTCGGTGTGTGTGCTTATCTACTACTTCATCAAACTTGATTGTTGCCTGGCACCGACTTCAAAAATATACTAGATAGGTGGGTAATTCATTATTTCAACCATCCTGTATATGTATTTCTTTATGGCCATATCATATAACAGTTTTTTAATTACCCTATATAACTATAATTCCACTTCAACCTATACACTAAGGGACTACCCTATAAGTATCATATTATTTTAACATTTTTTAACCACCATCTATAACAATTATTCTACTCCGCCTTACATTTCACTGTCTAATCTTCATGGAGCACGTTTTATAACATTTTTCGACTAACAAACGTCCATTCCAATCATCCTGTATATAAGACTGCTTATGGGCCACCATAATTTTTTTAACTGCCTTATATAACTATCATTCTACACCGTCCTATATTTCAACCATCACATATATGCAACTCATTTTGGACCGCCCTATAAATCATTCATTCTCTAACCTTTATTATTATCACCCTGTATTATTAAAATTAAAACAACTGAATAAGAAATTTAAAAATTAAAAAGTTCGCAATGACAAATTTAGTATTTCACAATTTGACAATAATACTGATATAACTAAAAAAATTTAGTACGAATGTCCTTAGTTACATATGTTTTATTCAACATTTAATGTTAAATTTTGATTTACTAAATTTTTCATTGCAAGCCTTTTAATTTTCAATTTTCTTATTCAGTTTCACTATTTTTTTCCGTTAAAACGGGTCTGATTTAGACCCTGAAACGTTTGAACTAGCTGAAATATACAGACTTTCCAGCAATTATTATGGTATTAGTCCGAAAAAATCAGAAAAATACAAAACAGAGATCTTTCAGAAAACACCATAAAGGAACTGAGCTAAAAATTTAATATCGAACGTCCTTTGTTAAGATATATTTTTTTCATTGTCCCAAATTTTATTTTTAAAATAATTGGGTCAAGTGCGAGTTGGACTCGCATACTAAGGGTTCCGTACCACTTTCAAGATTCGCTTGATTTTTATAAGAATACATATGGATTTAGTTTTCTAATATTTGGCCCCCAAAAATTAACATTAAAGTTTTATTTTACTAATAAACTTTCAGGGAAGCCTTTTATAATCTACTGACTGAATTTTGAGGCTCTATAGATTGGAAGATAAAGGGCAAAATAGGTCAAGTTTTAAATTATAAATGGTTTTGGGCGGGGAATGGGTAAAAATTTTTATATTTTTGTTAATATCTTTTAATTAATTTATTTGAAAAATATGAAAAAAATATATTTGTTATCGTCATAATGAGCCCTTTCATTTGATATATAACATGATGCGTTAGAAACAATTTTAATTTGATATTTTCCATTCAATTCTGTAATTTACCCCCCAAAATTAAATTTTTCCAGTAAACTTCAGGTGAGACTCTATACCTCTAATTTTTTTCAAAACTTTACGTTTTATAGTTTCGGAGATAAGTGGGGGGAATGGGTAAATTTTGGTATATTTTCGTTAATATCTTTTAAATATTTTTTTTAATATGAAAAAAATATATTTGTGTTCCGCAGAATGAGGCCTTTCATTTCGTGCATTACATGATGCGTTTTAAAAATTTTTAATTTTTAAATTTTTATTTAATTCTATAATTTGCCCCCAAAATTAATATTATTGGTTTCTCCTTATTTTTCCTGTAAAGTTCGGCAACGTTATATATTTCATATTTTCTCAAAATTTTTGGCTCAGTAGTTTACTAGGTCAGGGGGGGACACGGTCGATTTTTTTAGTTTTCCCCCCAGAAGTACCCCTAAAATCAAAATTTCTTTTTACGATATGTACTCCTGATCGGGTCACCAAACTATACATTAATACCAAATTTCAAACTCTTCCGTCCAGTAGTTTAGGAGAAAATTGCTGTTATGTGACAGAGGCAGAAATCCTGAGTGATATTATAAGGGTATCCGTATATTGTATATACGGAATCCTAACAAGATGATTTCTGTAACTAAATTAGTTTTCGAGACTCGTAAATATAAAATTTTAAAGATGGTGAAATATTAAATCTACAATAATTTTCGATGTATTTAAATGTCTTCCTCTGGCAAAACTTCATTTTATAATAAGATAAATTCTTGACAAAAATTGGTCTAACTCTAAATTGGTCGATTCCAAGCATTGGTTGATCTGGTATGATGTGACCCAGATATCACATCCAACATACCAAATAAATTTTCAATTCTCAACTCACAGCTTTTCTATTGGGACTTTTGTGGCAGAAACTACGAAACTTATATAAAAAGTGTTTGTATTTTATCACAGGTAAGGACAAGTAATACACCCTCTTCACTAATAAGAGAAAAATACTTACAAACACTACAAATAGTAGACAGCCAATATAGTCAACTGCTTTACTCTATATCTTGCTCGCTATACAAGTTGCTCAACTAATTTTTCGTAAAAATTATCACAATATAATGAATATGCATAGTTTTCACTAATATTACCTGACCGCTAACAAAAGTTTTATTTAACTTTATAGCCCTATGGGTGTTTGCTTTTAATTTGTATAAAATGATATTCCTGCATGCATTATACTAATTAAAATTCAAGTACTACAAACTTTGATAGCTTTATTTCATAAGTTTATACACACTTCATATTGCAAAACTAATTTCGCATGAAAACTGTCCATAGAAAAACGGTAAAAGCAAACATACAATTTGTGCGGAACCACCTATATTATGGCCCGTCTATAATGGAATATTTCGTCCTCCTTCAAAATGTTTGAAGTTTCTGACTAAACTTTATTCAAATGAAACCTCTGAGACTCTGATGTTTATTTGCCTTTGACAGTTGTTTGAATTTCCAGACGGACATCTCCCAAGGCGATGCTGCGGAGTGGATAAAACTTTCAAGAGGCCCTTAGAAATGACAAACAGAGCTTCAAAATACGGCAGTGTATATCAACCGATCATAGCACTGTTTGTTAAGCTTTAAAAGTACATATCCTGTAGAATTTGAATGGTCGATTTGCCAGTCTAGAATTATCTAAGTTTATGATAAGAAAGTCTTTGGTGAAAAAAAATATTCACCCGTGCAGATAAAGGTAATACACTAATTGCTATAAAAAACACTGATTATATAGACAAAACAATAAATTTTTTGAATTCAGGTACATATCAGGTCCTTATGAAAGACCCCACAGAATTTTTTCAAAGGCAAATAAAATCTTTATACAAAATACCACAATATTCAAAGATATCTCAAAATTTAAACTGATTCAGATGAACCCACAACCACCACAACTGTATTCATTAATCAAACTCCATAAACAAAATTCCCCTATTCGTCCAGTGGTATCATATATGACACCTCCAGCTTATAAAATTTCCAAAGTTTTAATAAATGTTTTAAAGATTCCTGCAACTTTCTTTCAAAATTCAGTGTTAAAAATTCTTTAGAACTTGTAGAGAAAATTAAAAATGTTAGTCTACCATCTAATGCCAAATTAATTTCTTTTGACGTTCAGAATTTATTCCCCAGTATACTTCCATCAGATACTATCACTATAATTTCCAACATATTAGGCAAAAACAACATTAACCCAATAATAAAAACAGATATATTAACAGCATTAGAAACATGCCTTAAACAAAATTATTTTCAATTCAATGATGTTTTTTACACAAGTCACGAAGGATTGATTATGGGGAACCCTATGAGTTCCATACTCGCAGAAATCTTTATGGCTAATATTGAAAACAAAGTTGACCAAAACGTATTCGCTAAAAATTTTATTTATTGCTTTAGATATGTAGACGATATTTTAGCTTGTTTCGTAGGGACGAATAGAGAACTAGAAGCGTTTTTCTCAATTTTATAAACAATATCAATTCAAATATTAAATTTACGATAGAGTGTGAACAAGATGATAACATCAATTTCCTAGATCTAACAGTTAACAAGGTAAATGGCAAACACGAGTTTTCAATATTTCACAAGCCATCTCAAACCGATCTAACGATTCACCGCACTTCTATACACACATATCAACAAAAACTTTCCGCTTACAATAGTATGGTTCATAGATTACTTTCCATAAAACAATAATTTTCAGAAAGAATGAAACATAATCAAACAGATAGCGGGTTTGAGGCCGAATTAATAAAAAATATTCTTGGAAATCAAAAACTCAAAAAAGCATTAAGAGAAGTTTACCCAGACAGCAAAACCAATAATGATTCATATAATAGTATAACTTATTTTGGCAAACCAAGTTTAAAAATAGCATCCTTTTTAAGAAAACAGAATATTAACCTTACATTCAAAACAAACAATAGTCTTGGAAAATTTATCAAAAATAACAAATCGAAAATCGATCCAAAAAATAAATCTGGAGTCTATAACTTATCATGTGGGTCATGCCATAAAGCCTATATAGGTCAAACCGACAGAACGTGTAAAACACGTATCTATGAGCACCGTAATTCTTTCATTAATCAAAAAACAGATTTGGATTATGCGGAACATTTAGTAACAGAAAATAATCTTTTCCAGGAAAATTTTGAATTATTACATTCATAAAATAAAGGCAATAAATTAAGCCCTTTAGAATCATTGGAGATTAATAAACTTAATAAACCTCTTTAGTTAATCCTTTTACCTATAATAAAATTAAATAATCCTGTTTCAAAATTAAGTACCTGGTAATTATGTCACTCGTTGAATATAAATACAACTTCCTTAAGAAATACACAGTTTGTCTAGTTCCTTGACAAAGACATTAGTCGAAACGCGTCGGACAGTTTTTTTAAAAAACGTAAATTGTGGAAATTGCAATTGTAGTATCAGTTAATTAATAAAAGATAAAATCATGATAGTTCGAATGAGTCCAGCGATTATGACAGATGAAGGTGAAAACAACTTCCGGCGATTAATACCACGAATATACACTGAGAAAACCTAAATCTTATGTATTCAACAAATATAAATATGTTTGTAGAACTCTAAATTTCATGTAAATAGAGAGAATATATTTCAGTTTAATAATGATTGAATGATAAATATAGCGCCTTAGAATGTAAAAATACACCTATATAAGAAACTTGATGTCGTTTTCATTCCTATTTTCTCTCTGCACACTCATTTATGAAACAAATGTAAATGAAAATGATTGGGAATAAATACATTTAAACAAACAAAAACCGATTTCAAAAAGGTAATTTAACTATAAACAAAATATATTTTCTTCTGTAAAAATTAAAAACAAATTTGCAAAGCTATTTCCCAATTTATATTCACTTTAACTGGGCACAGATTCAGAAAAAGTATTTACGGATACCCTCATAATGTCACTCGTGAATTCTCTGTCTTTCGCATAACACCAATTTTCCTCAAAACTACTCGACGGAAAAGGTTGAAATTTGATATCAGTGTATAGTTTGGTGATCAGAAGTCGTAAATGAAGAAATTTTGATTCCAGAGGTACTTCTGGGGAGGAAAATATCGACAAAATCCCACCCTTATTTCCGAAACTAGTGAGTCTAAAATTGTGGAAAAAAATCGTTTTAATAGAAAGTTAAACGAAGTTTACAAGAAAAATAAGGAGAAATTGTAATTTTGCGGGGCAAATTATAGAATTAAATGAAAAATTCAATATTTTTCAAACCATTATATAAAAAAATACTAATATAATTTTTTCGTATTTTAAAAATAATTAGTTTAAATGATATTAACAAAAATATACAAAAGTTTACCTATTCCACTTACCTCTGAAACTATAAGACATAAAATTTGGAAAAAAAAATTGGAGATTTAGAGTCTTACCTGAATGTTACCGTAAAAATAAGGAGAAACCCTTAACAATAATTTTGGGAGACAAATAACAAAATTAAAGGGATAAGAACATAAGAGAGTATGTGTGTATTTTTTATGTGTGTATATACAAGTATATGTTATTACTGATATAACGTAATTACTTAAATATAGTAAGTAGCAAGTAGGATCATTGGGCCATGTTTGCCTGAGTAGGAGAGTATCATTTGTCTAATATAACCTTTTGGTGCTCATAAGAAATTAATCTTTTAGCCTGTAAGTCAATTTTGTATTAGTTTTTAATTTTTTTTGTATTCTCCTAGCTCCTGTATACAGAGAGTTCATCTCTCTCTTACAGTATACATTACATAGTATTATTGCTTAAGTGATTTTCTATGTATTGTGTAAGAACTACTAAATAAATAAATACAAAATTGAAATTGTTTCTAACGTATCATGTAAAGAGCTCTTATGATTTTAAAATAAATTATTTAAAAGTTATTACCAAAAAATATATAAAAATTACCCATTCTGCTCTTTATTTCCGATACCATAAGACCTAATGTTTTAACAAATATTAGGCGTATATAGCCTCACTTGAACTTTACACCAAAAATAAAGAGAAAAAAATTTTTAAACGCATTATGCAATATATCAATTGAAAGGTCTCATTATATACAGACGTTTTTTTTCAAATCTTTAAAATAAATTTCTCGTTTATTCTCTTAACTATACAACTTGAACTTTATACGAGAAATAAATAGAAACTTCTAATATTAATTTGGGCGGGGGGCAAATTATAGAATTAAATGGAAAATAAATTATTTTTTATGATAGGACTCCTTATGAGAAATACTAATATATTTTTCATATTTTTAAAATCATTTGTTTAAAAGATATTAAGAAAAATATAAAACATCGACTATTATTCCCCCTTTATCTCGGAAACTACACACCTTAAGATTTGGAAAATCAAATAGAAATATAGAGCTTCACTTGAACTTTACAGGAAAAATAAGGAGAAAACCCTGATATAAAGCTGGGGTTCAAATTACAGAATTAAATGAAAAAACCAATTTTTTTTCAAGCGCATCATGTAATATATCAAACGTGGAATGAGGAATACATGTGTATTTTTTCATATTGTCAAAATAATTTGTCAAAATTCGACCCATCTAGAAAGGTAAAACACAAATTCTAACAGTAATTTATGAACCTAAATGGAAAATATTTTTTAATTTTAAAGTACACCCGTAACGTAATGTATGAAATGAAAAGAATCATTATAATAAAAGTATATTTTTGTATTTTTGTAATAATTTGTTTAAAACATTTAATAATTTATTATTTAAAATTTGACCCATTTTCTCCTTTATCTTCCAAATTACTGAACCAAAAATTCAGACAAATGATTATATAGTGCTTCACTGAAACTTTATTGGTTAAATATAGTGCAAATCCTGATCTTAATCTTGTTGGCCAATTAGAAAATTAAATAAATATTTATATAAAGTAAGCAGAAAAATACGAGAATTATCGCCAACAAATTGACCAAAATTAGCCAATACCATATATACCAACAGTCAAAATACTAAATTAAGTAAATATAACCATGTTTTATAAGATCTCTTTGAGGTAGACTATTTGTTAAATTCCAGAACTTAGAACTGATAGGATTTTTCAAAATCGAGTCAACATACAGCATCCACCAAATTTTGGAAAACCTGAGTTGTAAATTAAACATTTGCAAAATTATAACAAAAACCAAATAAGCAAGCTTTTATTTTTTATTTGTTATTATGAGATTAAATTTGGAACTATCAATATTATATAATTTTATCGTATAAAAATACGTTCTCTATAACCCATAATTTTACCAATGTTATAGATTATTCCACCTTTTGTTCATATAAATCAAACAAATTGTCAGACTGCAATTTTGTGAATTATATATACACTTATTATGCCAGCCTCGTAGTTGGTTGTAGTTTCCTTGTGGGCATTACCTCTTCTTCGAATACTTTTCCATAAGTGAATTACTGTCTTCTTTATCGTTTGTGAAGGCGGCCTAGCATCCCGTTTTGCACCAGCGGTCTCCACCTTATTAATATGCCACTCCAGTAACTTTGGTTTCGAGCACATATCCTATCCAATTCCATTTTAGTTTTGCTATTCTTTTTACATCATAAACTTGGGATTTTTTTCGTATTCAGCTATTTTTTATACGGTCATGTTAGGTGAGTATTTATTTTGGGTCTATTTTTCTCTTTTCTGTAAAATTATGGAATACTGATTTCATGAACATGAATTTTGTGGTCAGTGTATTATAGTTCTTTTATACTATATGTTAAAAGAATGGAGTAAATTCATATATTGTATATGTAAAGAATAAAATAGACGTTTAAATAATTAAAATATCACCAACAAATATTAGTTTGCCCGGAATTCAAGAAATCTATGTTGTAAATAAAAACAGAAAACTGCAAAACTATATTTTGTTACAACATTCCGTGATTTCAAAAACAATCTTTACGTTTTATTATCATGCGATAAAAATTCACAATGACACAATTTCTCCCATACTTGTATGGGGCTTTTTTAAGGATGAAAAATACAAATGTTGCTTACCTTGCGTTGACTACATTCGTTTAGTCTTTTTCTCACAGCACACTTAGAAACTTCACTTTATTAAACTCCTCACACTAAAGCACAAATTGTAAATGACTACACATTGGATATAACCAAGGACGGTACTTAATGGGATTATTTTTTTAGTGTTTTATGGTTGTGATGATATTTTGAATACGTTCCTTGAATTCTATTAGTAGGTAATGTAAGTGATTCATTTCCTTGATGAGATTTGTGTTGAAATGTGGATGCAGCGTTGCCAGATGGGCTAAAGTCCAAAACCTTTGTCTGATTTTTTAAACTATTGTTGCAATAATTCTTACCTTGGGTATTTTTTGTAACCTATAATGTAACCTTTTGTGAAACATATTTAAGAAAGTAATTTTATTATAAAGGGTGGGCCATCTAACTTTTTTTTTGAACTAGCGGTCATTTTCAACACGGTAACATTTATGTCAAATCTATTTTGACAGAAAATTAGTTTGAAGTTTCCCGTGAACGAAAATGGTTGGATATACGCTTGAACAACGTTGGGAAATACTCAAAAATTATTTCCAAAGTGAGTGTGTTGTTGCCGAATGTGGGCGAAAATGCCGTATTTCTATGGGCCAAAAAGAGGCGCCGTCCGCTCTGTATGTGAAAAAAGTGAGTGAAACTGATTTGCACATTGACAAACCAACACGTCAACGTGCTCCTACTGTGCGTACACGGGGGAATATTGATGCTGTAGCACAAAGTGTGACCGATACTCCGAACACATCAACTCGCCATCGATCGCAAGAATTGCACATTTCGCGCATTTTTTTGAGGAGAATTTTGCATAAAGACCTTGGAATGACACCGTATAAAGTTCATTTGGCACAGGAGTTGAAGCCAACAGACTCTTCAATGCGCTATCGCTTCGCACAATGGGCCAATGAGCACTTGAACGAAGACCCGGAATTTTACCGAAAAATCATCTTTTCGGACGAAGCTCATTTCCACCTCGGTGGATATGTTAACAAGCAAAATTGCCAATTTGGGGAACTGAAAATCCACATGTGGTCGTTGAGAAGCCAATGCACTCCCAAAGAGTAATTTTGGTCTGGCGGCATCATCGGCCCATTTTTCTTTGAAAATGAGGAAGACGCAGCTGTTACTGTGAATGGCGAACGCTACCGCGTCATGTTAAGCGATTTTTTTTTTCACGGAAATTGATGAATTGGACATGGACGGCATCTGGTTTCAACAAGATGGTGCCACGTGCCACACATCGCGCCCATCAATTGAGTTATGCCACACTCGATTTGAAAATCGTTTAATTAGCCGTTTTGGACATGTGAATTGGCCATCAAGAAGCTGCGATTTGACACCGCTGGACTATTATTTGTGGGGCGCTGTTAAAGACAAGTGTTATGCCGATAATCCAGAAACAATTGACGCGCTCAAAAACAATATTCGTGCTTGCATCGCCGAAATACAGCCGCATAGAAATGTATTGAAAAATTGGACCGGCCGAATTAGCTACTGTGAGGCCAGCCGTGGAAGCCATTTTAACGAAATTTTTTTTCATAAATAACCGGAAGGATTGTACTTTCGAATAAAAAATAAAAAGCAAATTGAAAAATATTTACTATTTTTTTTATAGCATTTTCAAAAAAAAAATGTTAGATGGCCCACCCGTTATATACATATATTACTTCTTTAATAATAGTTGCCTTACAAACATTTATTTTTATATTATTTGCAGGTAAACAGAAATGCAGAGAAAACTGGTCTTCTATTGAATACGAACGAGCCTATAGCATATTCCTCGACGTTGTCCTTCTTGTAATCCCGCTGATAGTTTTGACAATGGCCTATTTCATGATCGCCAAAACTTTGTACAGAGGCATTCGAGTAGAGAAATCTCAAAAGGACAATAATGGTAAGAATCGTCTTTCTGATTGATTCATATCTCAAATCACTTCTAAGGTGTTGCATGTAATCATTATAATGCCAATAAATTCTTTATTTGAAAATCATCAATGGCTTCAAAAGTTGCCTATGTGTGCACATCAAGTAACTTAAATGTAACTTGTTATTGTTACAAAGCTTTATTTTTGAAGCCGCCTTTTCAAAAATCTTCCAAACTACGATTAATTAATTAACTACCTTAATTTAATTAACTACGCTACGCCACTGATGGTGACATATCTGAAAGGACATTCAATACAAAAACCAACCTCTCGAGCAACAGTGGATGACATAACAGTGTTTTTCGATTTTTTTTTTTTTTGAAAAAGAAAGAGAAATCAAGTTAGTTACGAGTTAAAGTAAAAATAGCCTTAAGTGATGAGAAGTGATTGTAGTTATATTCATACGTCTTAAATAAATATGATTTTAGTAGCGATATCTAAGAGTTTCAGAGAAACGAGACCCACTAGAGGCTTCCGGATAGGATGTAAATGGTAGACTGTTATTGGATTTTTGATTGGTTACTCGGGTTTTTACAAAACACAGACTTTAGTCGTTCCCCCATCTGTGCAGACTTCAGTTATGGTCGGCAAAAGTCCGTGCGAAATTTAGTTCAGACTTACCAGTTTGAGCACGAGAAGTCTCGTTATGTCTCAAATTAATATCACTAGGAATATTATTGTAGTCATTTCATTGCTTGCAACCCTAGTTCCTTGGCTATATCATTGCGAAGGTTAAACTAAAAAAACACATCTACCAATTTACCTACATTATTCCAACTCTATTAGTGCCGACAATTATTTTTTAAACTGCCAACTTGCACAGACTTAAAATAATAGAAGAAGAAGAAACATATAGGCACTGGTGGTAAATACGCGGCATCTCGTTGATGAATAGAAGTGTTCCTTTGAAATTGGGTTGGAAAGTTTCAAATATATGTAAAGCAAAGCCTTTTTCATCAGATTTCATTTTATTGGATATATTTGACAGGCGCAGCGCAGTTGATTTTATTTTTCACAAACGCATAAGTGGTTATTTTATAATCACCAGCGCTTAGACATAGGGTTGTTATTAGTTTTGTGCATTGTGACCAGTTTCTAATATTTCCAACGGTTTGTAAAATTGTGCACCATTCAGCGATCTCGGCAGTTCGCTTTGCCAACATTCTATTTATTTGCGTACAACTTTTCAAACAGTTGGAATCTTTGGCAACTGGTTCCAAGAAGTATCTAGTGCCAAAGAAGAAATGTTGAAAAAGTTTATAGGAAAGGACATATAAAATTCCCAACACTTTTTGTTCCTTACAGTTACAGAAATAGTCCAAACTAATTGGAGTTTCTAGCAGAAATTGAAGAAAATGGTGGTGTGTACAGTATAAAAAAATACTGAAAAAGTAGTGGAATCACTATTTATAGCCTCCTCAGAAATGGATCTAATTTATAATAACTCTCAGAGCCCATTTACATAAATAAAGGTTTCTTTAGGGTATGATATTGGAAATTATAACCTTCTATAGAATTTTGTTATTACCCTAGTATAACTGACAAATCGGAACTGCCGCTGTAGCATTTATTGCCCAAACACCAGATTCGACATTCATATATTGTATGAACGAATTTTAAAAAATATGTATGACCAATCCGTCTGTTATTACCTGACAAAGATTTTGCCGAAAAGAAGCAATAAAAGAAATTCTTTCCGGTGAAAAGATTTTACTTCCCAAATTTCATGTTATTAAACATATGAAAAGGTTAGTTTTTGCTGCCTATAATTGCCAAATTGATAAGAAGCATAAAATATTAGATAAATCCAAGAAATACTTATATTCACAATCATACGAAGAATATGAAGAACAGAAAAGATATTTTTTGGATATTGGTAAATCTAGAGAAAGCTTTTATAGGAAGAAACAAGTATCACTTAATCAATTCCTTAAAAATTAGGACAGTTGTAAAGGGGTCGTTCATAAAGTACGTTCGCATACAAGGGAGGTGGGGGGTCCTCAGTGAGTATGACGGAATGTGAGAAAGGGGGATGGGAGGTCTAAGGAAACGTTTTATTTTTTTGTTATGATAGAAAGTCTTACGTTTAATCTTAGTAAATATATAAATACTTTCACGTTTATATTTTAATCACAAAGGCTTATTATTTGGTATATTTAATTATGTTTTTCTTTCAAAAGCGACTTATAAGTCCGTCACAATCGATTACTCTGTACATCCAATATCATAGAAAAAAAAACTTTCCACGGATTTTGCCCTCTCTATTCAATAACAAATGAAAGCAAGACTGCAGACGGCGGATGATAAAGTAAAATTACATATATATAGTGTTATTATAGATACAAAATTTCTCGTAACAATAGAACCTGTTTAACTCGAATTTCAATGGAAATGCTGAAAATTTCGAATACATAAGTTAGACTAGCAAGTTTTTCTAGATATACAAAGGTTTCTACTACTACAATTTAATGTTACAAAAGCATATATATTGATATCAGTGCGGTTGTTAGAGATATCAGAATTAGCAGTAGTATTTCTTGAAAGAATAAATTTTTTGAAAAAATCAACAAGAAACAAATGATCATTACTTTAATTTGTTAATCATTTATGGAGAACCTTTCTTCCGCGATATCAGAATAGACCAAAATATACTCATAACACCATCACGCAGATCATTCCCAAGTGTAAAACACAGGCAGTTTGTTAAAAAGCAAAAAAAAATATCTCTCGTAGACAATGGATGAATGCACCACAAGTAAACCGCACAGATTGAAATAATCTTCGTTACTAAATCCTTACCGCGGCATGACAAATGCTTTCGATATAATTATGCTTTATAATCAAATTCTTAGCAAATATTTTTTGTAGACACTTCAGCATTTGTTTTTTGTCGATTCTGACAAAAAAAGGCTAATGATAATTCAGATATCTCTAATAACCACATGGAAATTGTAGTTTTTCCAAGTTCACAGAAAAAACGATTGAATTTGGTATGTGGTTGTAACCTTAACTCACCCTTCCTCTATTTTAGCGTAGAATCCACTGGCGTTAAAAAAAAGGGGTAGCGAAGTGAAAAAAATTAGTTACACAATTTTCAAGATTGCCGAATTCGGCGCCAATTTCTGAGTACGCAGTATTATTTTTTTTGAACCGATTTCAAAGTATTACGGCGCTTTAAGTTTTACTCAGGCAAATTCTGGATATTTTTGATCTGGGCATCTTCGTTTCCAAAAAAATATCTTTTTTGTTGAGGTCTGTCAAAATTTTCAAAAAACAATAAGTCATTTTCACCTGGAGCCCTTCAGACATATGATGTTTTCAATAAAGTCGTATTAAAAGTCATTGCAGATTTTAAAAATGTTGTAAAAAACATGGTGTTCTATTAAAAAAAAACAAAGTTGGGGTCCACTTCCGTCCACTGAAACTCCCAGTAGTTTCGACTTAGCTAATCGTGGTACACCTTACTTGCATGCGCAGTACCTACTGTTCCCACGTAGGTAAGGCAGACTACCAGTACTCACTTATCTATCCTATCTATACCTCTATGTAAAATATTTATCAAACACTTCATGAAAAATGTGTGACTGGCTCTCCAACTATATTTTAAATTTCTTTACCTACATTTGACTGAATAAATGATACTTCATAGATTATTGATTACTTATTGAACAACATTCTAAATGAACGTTAAAACATAAAACTAAAATTATTTATAATAGTGCAGTTATAAATAATGTGATGTTGTGATTAGCAAATCGGTGAATTAAATTTATTTTTAATTAAAAATTACAACAAACATTTTAGGTGTATTTTGGTGGAGGTGCAAGGAATACATTTAACCCCTAAGGAGGTGTCTTACGCGGGACAGTCATTCAGGAACTCCAAACCCGCTAGTGTCAGAAATTGTTGCTAATTTGTTACACTATACTTAAAGCTTAAATTGAACTACAGAGGCTACAATTGCAACTATGTAACAAAGAGACTCATCAAAATTCTGAAAGCTGCAAATTTTGTATATATTGTGTTGATAAATGGCTTAGTTAAAAGAAATTAGAGCTCTTCCCAATAATAGTAAACTGCGGTTGGACAAATCAAATAAAATCAAAAAATTATAAATATGGATACTAATGTCGCAAACATTTTTGACCTACCAGTTCTTACATTTCTATATAATCATGAAAATGTTGAAAGTGAAGTAAAATGAAAAAAAATAGTCACCTCTGTTTTCCCTACCCATGTGAAGAGAACTTAGACTACTCTCTTCGAGGTGTCATTCCGTTGTACGCAAGACAATATATATTATATATAATATATATTGTTTCTGGTCAGGGAACCTTCATCAGTTGCACTTCCCACAATTGAATGTCCTCTCGAACACTTCTTTATGTATTTGAAACATTTCGTTAAATTTGAAGACGCGAGATCTAAGACCGACATTTAGGATTTTGGAGAGAATCAACACACAATATGTTTTATATATAATATATATTGTCTTGCGTACAAAGGAATGACACCTCGAAGAGAGTATTCAATATCTCTGACAGGTGAAGTAACCTGAAAAATTTTATCGTGACATTCTGTCCTAGGAGTTAAGGGAGAACAGCAATTACACGGAACGGCTCCAGATTCAGAACCTCTGTGTGCTAATTCACTCGAAAATCCTAGATGTCGGTCTTACATCTCGCGTGTTCAGAACTTAGACTAGTTGATGAAGTTTCAAATTTTGAGTAGGAATTTTTTTGTAACTTAACCACAGCCAATCACAACAACGTCTGGCCATGTACAGCTAGTGTCTTATAATGCACAAAAATATTAAGACGTATTTTCCTTGAATTGAAGAATTATGAAACAGTTTTTTCTTAAGAATTATACGCATATAAACATGCACTCTAAAAAATGACCTAATTATTAATAATCATTAACACGACAGTCTCCATATCTTTAAAGTGATTATTAAAGGATATTAATGAAAAACTGAAAAAGTTAATGAAACAGATGCTCCCATTAGCGCAATTTTTAATATTCATTCAAGAAACTCATCACGATAGAATCTAAATTTAATTAGTGCTTTTGTTGATGTTCGTCTACTTTTAAGTTTCTGATTGTACTATTGTATATTTTTATAAGTATTTTTTTGACGAATATACTTGTAAGCTGCTTAAATGTAGATCAATTTCAGAATACATATATATAATATTCGTTTGGACTGCCTCGTTTTAAAGGTAGAACTCATCAAAAATAAATTGTTCCATTTCAGTTTAATCAACACGAGCTTTATGACTGTGATTCCAAGCAACTGAGCCATAATTTACAATTGAGCGAGTATACAAAAAACAAAAGTGTAGGTGTAGGAGGGTATCACCAGACAGGTGACTCTACAAATAAATTGTATAGAAGATGGAATAAATATTATTAATTAGTTTTTTCAGTATATAATTTTTACACAAATATTTTATCTACCAACAATTTTATATGTTTTAAAATGACAATCCCGTATTATAAGCAATTGATAAGTTGAGTTTATACCTACCACTAAGTTAGCGGTAGGTATAAATTAGAGAAAATTGTAATTTCGATTTAGTTTGGTTTACTCCGTGATGATGACAACTTAGAGTTGTTGAAACGGCGTTGAGTGTTTGAAATAAAGGTTTGGTGTTAGGGTGCAAAACTGTGTTTTTAAATTCTGTATATCAACAATTCTGATCAGACCCCGTTGTGAATGGCAAAACAAAAACTTTAAGGGACGGAACTATGAGAATTTACTTTTGATAATAAGCATAGTACCACAGAACATATAACAATAAGTTTGTTTCAAACTGGAAGAACTTTAAAGTGTTATTTTCAGAAATTTTTGTGATACTCCTAGGTGTGATTTTGATATAAAAATATGACACAAATGTTCCTCGAAGTTTCCTTGGACTTCCAACGTCTTGAAGTGGTTGAGCACACAACGTTTCAATAGCTGTGTATCTGCTATCATTATCAGCCGGTCATGTGTCTCCCGTCATAGTCATTGTGTCTTATCTCGTACCTGGCGGTTGGTTGCCGGTGATGCGTAGCGGCAGAGGTCGAAGAAGAGCTCGGCAAATATTTTTGATTTGGACGCTGGGCTCGCTAATTACATTTTCTTTCGAGATTATATATGCTGTCTCTATGAATTTTCTTTTGTACCAGTGCTATTCCTAGTGAATTGCTCTGGTGTCCAGCGGTCGCTTTGTCTCTCCAATGTAAAGATTGCCACATCCACATGATATGCTGCATATAGAGTTATCTGGTATTGCTGGTGGGTCGGGCCTCGTGCTTGTTATCATGCTCCTCAAGGTGTTGTTTTTGAAGATCATTCTGATTCCATAGCTGTGTGCAATTCTTCGAAGTTTCGCCGACAAGCCTTTAGTATAAGATAATACGAGTAGTAGAGTTGCTGCCATGGTGTCCTCTTCCTGCCTAGGTGGTGTGTTCAGCTCTTCAATCGCCTTGGTAATTATCGTTTCCGGATATCCATTCGCCAAAAGGTCTTTTCTGAGTTTCGCTTGTTCTTCTTTAATGGCTTCTGGTGTGCTGCAGATATTTTTGGCTCTATGGATTAGTTTTTTGATGATGCCAGTTTTCGTTGCTGATGGGTGGTTGGAATTGTAGTCAAGGTATAATCATGTATGCGTAGCCTTCCTGTAGACTTGTTTGGATCCTGGTTCTAGTCCTTTGACACTTTACATCAAGGAATGGTAGGCACCCACTCTCTTCCATCTTCATGGTGAATTTAATGGATGGTTGGGATTGGTTCCATTCCATCTAGATGTTGGCGACGGTTGGTGATAACGGGGAACCCATAGGCAATCCATCTTCTTGCATGATGAACCGGTCCTTGGACCAGAACATCGCTTAGTAAATTTCGACGTTAAAAACCCTGTGACGAACGTACCACTAGACGAATCTCTCAACATAGTAAGAAAGAAACTTACTGAGAACGAAACCCTGATGGAAAGGACGGAGCTGCCAAATTATGGACTTACTTGAATGTTGCCTCCAGAACTGCTACTTTCAGGAAAACGAAAATGTAATTAGCGAGACCAGCGTCCAAATCAAAAATATTTGGCGAGCTCTTCTTCGACCTCTGCCAACTGCCAGGTACGACGACGCTGATTGGACCGGATAACACCCAATGATAATCTGAATTCTCTATCATTCACCTGATGACGATAGCAGATACACAGCTATTGAAACGTTGTGAGATCAACCACTTCAAGACGATGGAAGTCCAAGGAAACTTCACGGAACGTGTTACATTGTCTACCAACTTCAGACTAGCAATGCCACAAATGTGATCAAAGAATTAAGAAATTTTAGTGATGTCATGAAAGTCATGAGGGAAAACTTAGAAAAAAGGTGTGTAAACTATTCCGAAATAGAGTTACTCCAAAAGATATGGCCATTAGTAATTTCTTCATTAATTATATGCAACCAGGGACGACTGAGTACTACAGGAAGAGTGTAATATAACTTAAGTTAAATAGAAATATTTGTAACCAAGGTCCCAGGAATTCTCACAAATTCTGAATTACCTAATCGTCGTTTCTTTATGCAATTTATTCGTTCACGAGAGAAATAGAAGTTTCTCTAATATAAACTATTATATTAGCCAGATATTCCGGTTCCCTGTTACACTGGAAGTTTCTTTAATAGTTTAATCTGGTTTGGAGCTTTTAGCATATATATATATATATATATATATATATATATATATATATATATATAGCATATATCGAAAATACCTATAGAATTTTGATTATCTTGTGGTTTTTCTTAATTTTGCTTGGAGTCTGATTTATATTTGTTTATTATTATGTTTTCTTTGAAAATAACACCACAATCGAAATAAAAAGCTGTATATTGAAAGAAAAACCAAACGTTTCAAAGTTAATTCTGACTTCGTTGTCAATGGCTTTAAAATATGTATTCAAAATGTAAATTTTAAATTGAAAGTTTGATTTGTGACATTTCAGTTGACATAAGAAAAATTTGTTTGTTTCTAGATATACAGTTATACAAAAAATTCTAAAGATCATGTATTAGAGTTAAACAGCTTTCAAGTTGGAAAAACTTGAAAGAGTTGTCTTTAGAATTTATAAGTGGCGTTCCTGGGTACGACTTTGTTATAAGATGGCGCATTCGCCAAAAATGCGATCAAAGAATTCTGCTGTTTCATTAATACCATTAACGTCATAAGGGAAAAAGAAAAATCTTATGAACTATCCCGATACTGGGTTGTTCAAAAGTAGATGACCATTAATAATTTCTTCCATAATTGTCGGTAACCAGATACGATTGAATTCTACAGAAGTAGAAGCGATACACTCGTCTTCATTCAAAAGAATTAAGGCAGACTCTTTTATTTTTCGTTTTGTGTTATGTTGTTCTTTAAAACGAGTGGGCAACAGATTTAATGTTAAAACAAAATTCCAAACAAGAAATACACTGAAATCACTAATAACGAAAACAAAACCAACCAACAAAACACAGAACTCAAAAAACGGCATGTACAAGATTTCTTGCGAATGCAATAAATTTTATATTGGGGAAATATCGAGACCATTAAACGTACGAATAAATGAACACAAGAATTACATAAAGAATGGACAATTTGAAAAATCGAAAATTTGTAAACATGCATGGGACCTAGGCCATAAAATACAATTTGATAATTCAACTGTACTTCACAAAGAACATCATAACACAAAACGAAAAATAAAAGAGTCTGCCTTAATTTTTTGAATGAAGACGATTGTATCGCTTCTACTTCTATAGAATTCAATCGTATCTGGTTACCGACCATTAAGGAAGAATTATAAATGGTCATCTCCTTTTGAACAACCAAGTATCGGGATAGTTCATAAAGTTTTTCCTTATGACGTTAATGGGATCACCAAAACAGCAGAATTCTTTGATCGCATTTTTGGCGAATGCGCCATCTTATAACAAAGTTGTACCTAGGAACGCCACTTATAAATTCTAAATACAACTCTTTCAAATTCTTCCAACAATATTACATGATTCTTAAAATTTTTTGTGCTACCTGTATATCTAAAAACAACAAATTTTCCTTATTTCAACTTAAATGTCACAAATCAAACTTCCAATTTACAATTTACATTTTCAATACATATTTTAAAGCCACTGACAACGAAGTCAGACTCAACTTTAAGACCTTGATTTTCATCTCAATATACAGCTTTTTATTTCTTTTTTGGTGATATTTTCCAAGAAAACATAAAAATGATCAATAATATGCCACACATAACATTTAGAAGACTATATGTTAATATGTAAACCATCTTCTTCTCCTACTTAATGGTAGTACAACCAATCAACATTTGTGAAATCTGGTAGCAACTATCAAAGGGTGGACAAATATCCTAGCAGATTCTTTAATCCCAGATATGTGTAGATCTACCTCTCAATTTAAAGCTTAATTCTTATTTTCAAGACAATAAAGGAACGAAATGAGTTCGACTGTAATCTCTAAGTGTGGATACGGGTATGAATTAGGAAGTCAAGCAAGGGTTATACCATCATTTTACTGTTCGGCTATATCCAAAACTGAACTGACCCACCTTATACTGAGTGGAAGTTAATTATTTAAAATGTTATTATATGCTATTTTACCTGCTCATTACTCTTGACTATATAGGAGCGATGAAGATGGATAGCAAGACCAATATAACATTTCCCGAAGACAAATTTGGCAACCATGCATTGATCAGCACCCGCAGCCATAGGATCAGAATGGGGTAAAACAACGATTTTGTTGAAAGAATAAAATTCAAAAACAGAAAACTTAAGGAAGCTAGCTGTATAATAGCAAACAAGGCGAAAATCGGGTCACCTTAAATTGACCTGGATTTGTGATAGAGAAATGGGTTGGTAGAAGAGCAACAAAAGAGTTCCGTCAACATCAAGTTTTTGACAAACAAGAACATTTGTATTGAAGTAAACATTTAAGAATAAACCTCCATCTAGAACACACAGCGATTGACAACAAGTTCAGAGTTGGAATTGAAACATCTCCAAACACAGATAAATATCACATAATACACAAAACACTAATTATATACACGAGTACTGCTGGTTAATCACATTGGAACCATTACTACATTTTGTTCTCCATTTACAATTTGCAGAAAAATCTTTAACGTCAACTTTATTTTCAACTAATAGAGAGTTGACATTATTTTAAAAAATCACCGACTTCACCGCTATTCAGCAAATTGTGTACGTAGACAAAATTTCGTTGAGAGATGAACATACATTAAAAAAATACTCGGCCACTTAGGCTTTTTTCTTAAAAGGAATAATAAAGTAGTTATATAATAATGCACTAAACGAAGCATTAAGCACAATATTGTTTATGTTAACCACTATATGATCTGTTCTAACGTCCTATCAAAATCTGCGAAATTGCACTCTCATGAGGGATGAAATGAAAACGAAATTAGAATATAGAGAATGCCAGATCACGTATATTTTTGTACTGCGCTTTTGCTGATAATTTATGTAATTTATTTGAGTTATGTAGCTAAAGAATAACCGTCTCTTTTAAAAATGGAATCTGTCGCGGTAATACTAGCACACCTTAATTTATTAAACGTCACTTACCATTATGAAACAAATGATGGTAGTTATATAGGTTTATTATAATTTTATACCCTCAAGCTATTTTAAGTAAATTAGTATACCTACATTGTGTTCAAAAAGTCCCAGTACGGGGAGATAACTTGAAAACTAGGTGAAGGGTAAATATATTTTAGAGAAATATTTTAGGAATTAAATACTGGACATAGTAATAGTTTTGATGTGGAGTCCACAGCGTTAAGTCCATTTTTTAGGGTTCCGTATATACAATATACGGATACCCTTATAATATCACTCCGGATTTTCTCCTAAACTACTAGACGAAAAAGGTTGAAATTTGGTATCAATGTATAGTTTGGTGACCCGATCAGGAGTACATATCGTAAATGAAGAAATTTTGATTTTTGGGGGTACCATTGGGGGGGAACTAAACCGTTCCCGCCCCTGATCTCCGAAAGTACTGAGCCTAAAATTTAAAAAAAAAATAAGAAAATAGATCGTTCGCGAACTTTACTGGAAAAATAAGGAGAAACCATTAATATTATTTTCGGGGGGCAAATTATAGAATTAAATGAAAAAAATTTTTTTTTTCAAACGCTTCATGTAATATATCAAATGAAAGGTCCCATTCTGAGGAACACAAATATATTTTTTTCAAATTTAAAAAAAAATAATTAAAACGATATTAACGAAAATATACCAAAATTTACCCATTCCCCCTCCCCCTTATATCCGAAACTATAAAACGTAAAGTTTTGAAAAAAATTAGAGGTATAGGATCTGACCTGAAATTTATTGGACAAATAAGGATAAACCTCTACTTTTAATTTTGGGGGGCAAATTACAGAATTAAATGTAAAATATAAATCATGTTACATATCAAATGAAAGAGCTCATTATGACGAAAACAAATATATTTTTTCCATATTTTGAAAATAAATTAATTAAAAAATATTAAGAAAAATATAAAAGAAATTACCCCTTCCCCCCCCCCCTCTTATCTCCAAAGTCATAAGTTCGAATTTTTTTAAAAAAAATACAGGTATAGCGCCTCACCTGAACTTTACTGGAGAAATAAGTAGAAACCCTTAAAATTCATTTTGGGGGGCAAATTATAGAATTAAATGGAAAATAAAAAATTATAATTGTTTCTAACGGATCAAGTAATATATCAAATCAAAGGGCTCATTATGACGAATACTAATTTATTTTTTTATTATTTTTTTTAATAAATATTTTAAATTATTTAAAAATTACCCCTTTCCCCCTTTATTCCCCAAACTTTAAGACCTATATTTTTTTGTTTACAGGAAAAATACGAAGAAATGCCTAATATTAATATTGGGGGCCAAATTATAGAATTAAACGGAAAATAAAAAATATATATATTTTAACGCATCATGCAATACATCAGATGAAAGGATTTATTATGAGAAATACAAATACATATTATTCATATTTTTAAAATTAATTGTTTACAAGATAAAGATATAAAAAATTCTCTTCTCTCGCTTTATTTCCGAAACCATACTACCTAAAATTTTAAAACTAATTAGGGGTACTGGTGCTCACATGAAATTTATAAGAAAAATTATTAGAAAATCCCCATAGTAATTTTAGGGACAAAATATACAAATAAGTGGAAAATAAAAATTCAATTTTCAAACGCAACATATCAGATAAAAGGCTCATTATATATATTACAAATATATCATATTTTTAAATCATTTGCTTAAACGATATTAACAAAGATATTAAACATAGACTTAATACCCACTTTAGTGAATATTTAAATTTTGAAATATATATTTTATTTGTATTTTTAAAAAATTTGAATAATAGATTTAATAATTTATAATTTAAAACTTGACCTATGTGTGGAAAATAAAAGTGTATATTTTTTATAAATTTAAAACGCTCCCTTTAAAAGATATTAGGGCAAATATAAGAAAATGCACTCATTTTCTGCTTATCTGAAACTGGAGTATTAGAATCTTGAAGGTGGTACGGAACCCTTAGTATTCGAGTCCAACTCGCACTTGACCAAATTATTTACATGTAGCTCCATATTTTTGTCCACGGAAATAGAAAGAGGGGATATGACCTTGAATGCCTTTATCACGGGCAAATCACAAGATCAACGAGTTACGGGAACATTAAGAAAAAATCCAGGCAACTAAAACAACGTTTTTTTTTTAATTTAAAGCATGTAATAGGAAAGTTTTTCATTAATAATTTGACAATGTTTGAAGGACCGATAAACCATTTATTGCATTTCGAATAATATCTAAATCGATATGTGGTCTCTTACATGTGACGTCGATATACATAGCCCCATAAAAGGTAATCCAAACAGGAAAGTTCTGGAGATATCGCTGGCCCTTACATTTGAACTTTTTCTCTTATTCACCATACAGGGAACACGTCATTGCAATATATTCGTACAATATGTCCATAATGAGGAGGCGCATCATCCTCCTTGAATTAAGTATATTCTATAAGGCGCACTTTGTAACACTCAATTAATTTCTGGTTCGTAGCTGTTGCAGGACGATCTGATCTCAGAAGTCTTTCACACTACATATTAAATTGAAACGATGAGTTGTCTTCTATATCGTAAATTTGCTTCTTTTTCTAAACGTCGATTAAAGAAAACCCGTACAACCTGAATTGATTTCTCATCATACTTGTTCATTCTCGTTTAGTAAAAAACATTGGTGTTTGTAAATTTTTTCTCAACAAACACTTTTTACTATCTTTACAAGATTAAAAACTAATCGACAAAACACTAATGCCACATCCAGACTCTCCAGGCGGCTACACTAGGTAACCCGAGTGCGACATAGTGGACAGTGCGGTTGTGTCCCCTCGTGTGCCTTACCTGGTTCTATTTTGTGTCGTTTTGTCGGGCCGAAGTGAAAGGACGCGAGAGAGTAGGGCGAGAGAATCAATAGGCCGCTCAATTTAGGCCTAAATCAGGAGAAATGCTTCAAAAATTGATAAGAAGCTGTAACTTGGTAAAATTGCTCAAAATACAACTATAAACGAAATTTCAAAAGTCCTCATCGCTCAAATTTGTGTAAAAAAATTGGCTGAGGTCAAAGGTAAATAAATGCAAAATGTTTTGCGATTTTCAGCAAAACGGTGAGTTTTATCGCAAAAAATTGTAGATCATGAACTAATCTACAAAAAAATATATAAATAATGTCACCGTTTTAAAGATTAACCCTTTAAATAGTTGAATAATTTGTAATCTTCATAATTTGCAGACGTTTCCACGCCCCCTATGAGGTAGTGTACTTAGCGCGTTTTTTATCGTGTTTTCCACAAGAGGCCTATACCACGGGTCTGTTGTGATTTTATTTGTTTCGGAATAATTGCAAAATAATAACTATTAATAAGGGTTGGTAAGAATAAAAGCGGTGTAATTACAAAAAAAATTGTAGATTTATTCATCTGAATCATAATTTTCGAATATTTCTGCTCCCTCTTCTGCTACTTCCACCGGCAGAGAAGCTTCTGAACACAATATTTTGCAACTGCAAAAAGGGATGTAACGCTAAATGTGGTTGCAACAAAGTTGGACTGTTTTGTTCCCTGACGTGTATACATTGTCAAGGCCGGTCGTCCTCTAATGTTAAGTCAACAACTGACGAAGAATCGCTATTAGGGCAATTTACTTGCATCCACAGTGAAGAAAAAGAAAACAAAAACAAGAAGAAGAAGAACGAGAAGAAGAAGAAGGAGAAGGAGAAGACGGAGAAGAGGAAGCAGAAAATTATGATTCAGATGAATAAATTTAGCGACAATTTTGTAGTTACACTGCTTTTATTTTGACCAACCCTTATTAATAAATATTATTTTGCAATAGTTACGAAACAAACAAAATCACAACAGACCCGTGAAATAGACCTACTGGGGAAACAACGTAAAAAAAGTCCACTACCTCATAGGTGGCGTGGAAATGTGTGCAAATTATGACGATTATAAATTATTCAACTAATTAAAGCGTTATATCTCCAAAAGGGTGAAAGTTCTTCCAACTTGAAAGCAATTTGACCATTTTCGTTGTTCTTTCTTTAGAATTCTTTGTGCAACCCTGTATATCTAAAATAATTTTTTGGTTATGTCACGTAAATTTGTCAAAACGATTCCCTTCAATTTCAACTTTATAGTTTATTTAGCTTTTGATCTATTGACAGCCTTTTTTATCAATGTTATGTTTCCCAAGAAAACAAGTAAGGGAAACTGGAAGGTGCCCCAATTAAGCTTCGGTGTACAACTATAGCTATGTTGTCATGTTTGTGGGATGCACCAAAAAAGAAACAAATAAATAACAACTCAACGTACCCAAAACTTCTTTGTAGTCTTAGTATCTTCTTTTATAAACTAGAATTCAATTTTTGTTTATGACGGTTTGAAATCCCTGATGCACTTTTTCTTGTTGGAGTTTTCTCTCTTATTTTCCTACATATTCTACGGGCTCAAGATTATTACATTTGCGAGTAAGTAATTTTGATAGTATTCCCTTTACACGGAATTGTGTTAATTAATGCAATTAGTTACCCTGAAATAATTCGGTTATAAAATATAGGTCTAAGGAATGGAAAAGGACCAAGAGACTGACATTACTAAGGAATATATATTTTATGGCTGTCCCATTAACAGGAGCATATTTACTTATCCTAAATTAACTATTCGGAAAAGACAGATTTATACTGGAGAAAGGAAAAGGGTATAACCTTATTTATTACCGAGAAGGTCAAACATTTTAAAGGTTGTGGTGTAGAAGTCTAGACTCTAGACGAAGTAACAATTCCAGTATAGTCTTAGTTTCGTACATATGTGGATTTTTTTATGAAAACGATGTGGAGAAACTGATAATCTAGAAAATGAGCCTTAATAAATCCTGATCGGCATATTATCACCAGTTAAAAACAGGAAGAACATGTAAAACGTAGATATTGTCAAAAAATATTTAACTTTACTATCATAAAAACTGGTACATTAACATGGGTCCAAATGGTAGCTTATGACTTTAAGGCAATAACTGGGCTCAACATGAATATTGTCGGTTTTCTAGTTTTAATAGCGTGTATCTTAACCAATGTCGTTTGATTGCTATATGCATACCTACCAAAGAAATTTTGAAAGCTCATAAAATGCACTTTACTTTATATATCGTTTGAATGGCTGACGATTTGTTAAGCACATAACCTTGGGAAAACAAATGCTTGTGACATTGTATTTAACTAGCAACTTTTATTTTACCTAATATCGTTGACAGTTGCTGGCATTACTCCACTGGCTGCTTGTTTACAAGGATACCACACAGGTGATTACCATTGGGGCAACAACTAATATTCAAAATAATATAAGAGTCTTTGTTACAGAACGCAGTTGTTAAGCCACCTGTCAACCCATGATCAGATCCCGTCGTTTTACTTAACAATAAAGATAACACCAACTGGTTTTGATAGACTGTAGGACGTTGACAGACGGACGGGAGACCGGAGACTGCATAACTGTTATTTTACATCTTATACACTTTTCCGAATTGATAATCCTAGCAGAGCCCCGTGGATTCTGCATTCTGGACACAAAGGTTGAATATAGTTAAGTTATACTTCATAAAAGTTACGAAGAGAAAACAAAATTTTCCACCAGCAAAGTATTTTTTAATTTCCATCTTGCCGTTTAGGTAGTGGCGAGAAATAGTTCAGTAATGCTCCCACTACTTATAAGAGATTAATGAAATATTTACTAAGAAGGTTAACGCGGAAGACCTCATTAATAAAATATTTACTAAGAAGGTTAACGCCTTAATGGCATTCTGATGGTGGCCATTTGAAGAACGTCAGCGAAAAATTATCCAGAAATACGATCGCCAACTTCAAGTTCAATCCCAAGAAAGAACAGGCCAGTCCATAAAGATAAATATGAAATATGAAGTAATCTGGGCTTTGATCATTATTATTATTATAGAAAGGAATTCACCACCATTGACGCACACTTACATGCTGAGGAATAAAAACAGAACATTATTCAAGCCCAATTTTAGCGTTTTCAGTGCAAAATGTTTATCCTGGACATCAACGCTAGAAACACCGATTTAGGAGTCTTTGTTTAGCAAATTTGAAGAAAGTTAGGAGCAGATGATCGAATACTAAAGTCACAGGTTTTCAAAGTCATAAAATAACAAAAAAAACTACTAGCAATGATCATTTTCACAAATATATCTATGGTCATAACTTCATAAACAGAGCCCTCTGAAAATACAAGAGGGACCAGCCAGGTGAATGGAGTATCTCCAACAATAGGATGCTAATATAGAATATCTTTCCGGCCGTTTACACATCAATGCTGATGCTTTAGCAAAAAGGCCCTGTCGAGTAAATTGCAGACAATGTCGGAAGATAGAAAAAAGGGGAGGTATTTCCATTCGACATTTTCGAGTTGGGATAAATGCAGATTGGATAAAGGAAGGCTCAGGCATCGACAGGTGGAATTAGTCATGCGTGCATTCTGAAGTCAATGTGGGCCCAATTGGATTCATTTAGAATAGAAAATGAAACTGTGTAGAGAATTTAAGAGAGCACTGATACGTAGAGAATGTAAATCCCAACTGGTAGTTCTAAAGCAAAGAGTACCCGCCGTCTTGATAGTATAGGACTTCATGACATTACCGTATTTCATCTGGGAATGAATAAAACTTTGCCAAGATACGGCAGTGATTTATTGTGACATCAGCCAGCAGGTAAGAGCCAGACGAGTCTGAACAAGGAAAAAATTAATCAGTCAACGTGGTTCTTTCTTTTAAAAGAGTACCTGATGATGTAGCCGGGCTATCCCCAGAATACAGAAGGGTTAACAAATAACCAATCAGGAAGGAATCACGATGGTAACAGATTTCGAGTGCCGCTAGAGTTGCATTCTTATTAGAAACAAAACTTTAACGTCCAACGTATTTCAAAAGATCTGTGGGATTTTGGGTATCAAGGAAACGAAAACCCTTACATGCATCGGACTGCATATTGGAAACATTTAACAGAAACTTGGGACAACACCTATCTAAGATCGATAACAGCCAGCGTGATTGGGATTAGCATAAACGCCCTTTCCTATTTGCCGTTTCGCTTGTTGGAGGGACTTTCTAACGAAGTTAACGATTATCGGAACCAACTTAAGCAAATGAGCTACTACTAATGCAGATATTGAAGCAGGTCTTCATCGGCTGGGTTCCCACAAGGAGCTCAGGACAGAGAGACTCAAAGATGTGGTACACGCTATCCTTCGGAATCCGACGGCCAAGATTAAGATCCAGCTAAACTCACTTGTTCTCTACAAAGAAGAGAATAAACCCGATTGTAGCTAACCGAAATAAATAGCAATTTTACTAAGTAAATTTCTGGCCACCACTTAAAAAAGTCAGGCTCTAAGAAACATCTATTTAAAGCCCAAACAGTGGACAACGAAGGGCCTTTTAGTGGTTCTACTTTATAATATCAAACACTGGAAGAGCTATAAATTTTTTTTAAACGGCCAGATAGGATTAAGAAAGTGGAAAAATTGATTGGAGTGATAAGATAATTATAGTGATTTATTCAACCGTGAAATTTAAAGTATAGGAGTTGTAAACAACTAGGCATGATAAAAATCCGATATTAAATTAACTTGTGGTACCTTCATTATATAGTAATGAGTAATATCATAGAGCACGACCATACAAACATCGAAGAGTAATTGATATTCCCACAGAAACGTTTCCTTGTCACTGGATAGGCGAACAGGTTCAACTGAGTGACCCTTTGGCCACCCGATTTATGTCATTTTTTGTGACCACACGCTATATTGGATGAACCGCAAGGAGGAATCATTAACCTACGTCACGAAGACAGTCTGTCCCATTATATTGTAAATAACATTTTCAACATTTAATTCAACTTTACATCTCATAAAATTTGTATTTATAAAGTTTTTCTATTTGTTTAAAATAGCACCTCATACTCAAATTCTGTAAACAGTCTCACTTTACTGAAGATTCCAGAATATATTTTCAAGTAGATTGGTCTACTGCCTTCAGTCATCACTAAATGTTGAAACTAATTTAGTCTGAATATTACACAAAGAATAATGGCTTAAGTAAAATATTTTCATTAATTTGAATTACGCCCTAAGCTAAAAAACTTTTTAATATAGCTCTTAATGGATGCTATTACCTTTTAACTTCTAAAAATGAATAAAAATTTACAGTCTTCTCTTAATACTAATAACTACAAAGTGTACTTAATAAAACCCGACAATTACTGGAAGAGCTTTGTGAGCAATATTAAGGAGTTTCAAAAATCTTTGTGTTCGCAAGAGCTGCCGCAATCTTTACACTCCCATGAATCAGGATCTTTGAACCTCATAACAATTTCCCCAATATGATCTCAGGGCCATTAAGTTTTCCAGTCTCTAAAGTGGAATTGGAAACGGAAAATAAAAAAACGGATAGAATATAATATCCAATCTAGCTGTCTTTACGATCGTGGAATTCTGCGATGATAGCTTTTAAAAACCCTTTAAGTGTCGAATATAAAGGATTATTTCGGATTATTTCGTCTCTGGCAAGAAAAATTGCCTTCTTTGTCCCATTCATATCGTATAATAGTCTGTTCCTACAGAAAACGTATGGAGCGAAATCATTAATCGATTGATATTAGATTCCACTTGGAAAGGTCTGGAAGGAAATTACTATGTTGTGTAGGAAAACCGCCTGGCATGAGCCGAATAGTAATACAATTTATTACAATTGTTTATGCTGAAATATTGATTTACATAACAGTCGTCCAAAACAAAAACATAATGTTCCAATAATAATAGTTTGAAAAGTACAGATTAAGTTAAGCCATAAGCCATACAGCTATATTTTTAATGATTCTGCTAAACTGAAAACACATACTTTCAAATGGCAAAGTTTCTTGCTAGACATGCCTCACAAGGGGTACAATTTTGTGAGGCTGTATATTCAAAACAAACACAGAAGATATGCTCATAAAACTTTTAATCCATTCACTTAGATTGTTCAAATGACAATGTTTCAAAGTATTAGCCAAGAAAATCTGTAAGTAACCTAGAAACTATTATAGGATTACTAAAATCATCAAATAATTCTAACCTGAACAAGGAATGGCCCATTCTTTAAGTAAACAACAAAATAATGTTGCCAAATTCTTCTAGTAGTCACAATATAAATAAAACTCAATGTTATTCACAATCTCCTAATCATAATTATAAGTCATCTAACGATTCCAATGTAAAGTATAAAATTGATTTCACTAATAAAAGTATCAACTTGCATGAATTGGAAACAAAAAAACATATGAATAAAATAAATCGTCTTTTTTCTTAATGCCTTCTACATATAAATGACGATAGGTCAACTCAGTCAACTATTGATATCTCAAACAAAATCGGGGGCACTGATGTAAGTGATAAAAATTCTTTCATTGGCGATAGATCATGGATTTATGTGTGTATACTGTCGATAAACTGGAATCCCCCTTAAGAAAAATAAACCTGATTGCCAATTTATCTGCTTACAATTAAAAAATTATTGGGGTTTCAACTCATTTAAAGTCGACTTTGAAATGTTTGTTTTTTTTAATATTCAGATTTTTATTTCAATTTTGGTGGTACTCCCAAGAAAACATAAAAATAATGAAGAATATGTCACAAATAACATTTAGAAGGCAACGAGTTTACAGATATTTAAGCAGTAAGATCTATAACTTACTCCCAGAGATGTACAAAACTTATATGCTAACAATTAATTCCCTTACTTTTATGAAAAAAAATATTAAAGAATTATCTGAGATAAGTGGACCGAAAAATTATTCATATTATTGACTCAAACATGAAAGTGTATATCTTAGACATTAAATAATTAGTAGATATATAAAATAGGTTTACTACTTAATATTGGTTTGTTTAGTTCATTTAATTTAAATATGAACTATGTACTAAAATGTAGAAAATAGGTCCATTAATCCGACTGTAACTATCACATTATAATAAAATAATTACGCTAATTAAACACTGACGAATACGTATAAAATTATACACCGATGCGCAACCGCTTGAGGGTCTTAAATGTGTGGAGTGATATCAATAACAACGGAATGAAAATTATTTAGGTAGGTCGTGTTTCACTAAACATAATTAAACTACTATTAGTAACTTTCAAATTAGTTCAATAAAGATTATTATTATTATTATATGTAATGCTTTTAATGAACATTTCGTAGACATAGAGTTTTCAGTTCCTATATATGAAAAGATTAAACTTTGTGACTTCACAAAATCGTTTTTTTTTACCACCTTCTACACCGGACGACTTTAAATATTTAATTGTTTTCTGAATGATATTTGTGGCAAATTTTTCAATGTTTAAGTACTTTTTGAGTAACAACACCACAAGTCACGAAAATTGCTGTATATTCCAAACGTTTCGGGGTCTAGGTAAGACCCCGTTTTCAATGGTTAAGAAACTATGAAAATGATTGACAAATCTATTACTTTATAATAGATATGACAGCGGCGTATGATGCTGTCTGGAAGCCGGGTGTTCTCTACAAGCTCTTACGTATATATCTCATGACTGCCAGACTGCCTCAGGGGTCAGTGTTAACGGCACTCCTCTTCAGTTTGTACATCGCTGATATGCCTGAAACAAATTCCAAGAAATTTAAATTTGCAAACGATTGCGCACTTGCAGCTAGAAGCCAATCAATGGTGGTGACCGAGGTTAGACCAAGGTATTATGTATGATGAAATTAATAATCTAACATATAAAGAACTAGCATCACAAGACTCAACTAAAATATTTAGGAGTTACCCCGAACAGAACTTTGCCTTTTAAACAGCACTTCAAGCAATTAGCGGCAAAACTCAAATCCAAGAACAATATAGTGTGGCTAAATAGTGCCCACACCAGGTTAATCGAAGTACAATTAAATCACAGCATGTGGTTCCTGTACTCTCCCAGATTTTGCCTCCTGAACACCGCAGTCGAGATGATTTCCTTAGGGGACACAGAAAATAATGATACACCTAATGCGAGCTGTAATGAACCTCAGACCAACCGACTTCGCTCTCGACATCGACCCCTTAAAATAGCTACCAACTTCCTGGAGAACAATGGACAGGAATTAAATCATACCAATCCTCACAAGTCCAATCAAGCTAAGCCATAGGTCACGCTAAACTGAATTAGAACCAACCACCCCAGATGTGCGGATTTACTTTTCCAATGGAAAAAGGCTCCGTCCACACTTTACCACTGTAGAGGTGAACCCTAGACTGTTCACCACATTATAGGACTGCCGTTTCAGAGCGTACAGTGCCCCCCCCCCACTCCACCTGAAGACTTCCTGTTTCCCACACCAGTGTCAATTGAATTTATAAGATATTTACATCTTTTAACTTCCATATGAAATTTATTTTAATTGATTACTTTTAATGTTATACTTTATACATAACTTATAAGTTATGTAATAGTCTATAGTTTTGTGTCATACGCTAAATAAATAAATAAATTCAGCAAGCAAGATTTTGTAGATTCGTGTCATTTAAAATAGTTCTACGAAATAATAATTTCTGTTAATTGCAAAGCTATTTAGAAAATGGGCTATTCTAAGTAACTTTGAAAATGCCAAGACGAAGCTGGCGTTTCTCTAGGAAACTTTGCTATCTGATTTTGTGGTTGTTGTTCAGCTTATTCGGGAAGGTTGCGCGATGCGCAGGAGACCAAAACCACCTTGTTGAAAAACAAAGTTATTGTCCAATTGTCCAAAGTTCAGTTTATCGATTGCTACCATGGCTACGAAACATATTGAATGATTATGTACTCAATCAAATAAGACGTACAGAAATTATTAGTCACTAATAAACTCACCAACCTGCCTACCTAAGTTTCTTTCCGTGCGTTCTTAGTTTTAGAACCACCTAATGATGGTTATTTTCCTGATATCATGGTCAAATCTTATATTAGTACCATATCTTAGGTATTAGACAGATTAGTAGCAAACGTATTGAATTTCAGTTTTTTAGGGTTCCGTATATACAATATAAGGATACCCTTATAATATCACTCAGGATTTCTTCCTCTGTCAGATCACAGCAATTTTCTCCTAAACTACTGGACGGAAGAGGTTGAAATTTGGTATCAATGTATAGCTTGGTGACCCGATCAGGAGTACATATTGTAATTGAGAAAATTTGATTTTAGGGGTACTTCTGGGGGGAAAAACTAAAAAAATCGACCGTCCCCCCCCTGATCTCCGAAACTACTGAGCCTAAAATTTTGAAAAAAACAGGAAATGTACAACGTTGCCCGAACTTTACAGGAAAAATAAGGAGAAACCATTAATATTAATTTTGGGGAGCAAATTATAGAATTAAATAAAAATTTAAAAATAAAAAAAATTTCAAACGCATCATGTAATATATCAAATGAAAGGTCTCATTCTGAGGAACACAAATATATTTCTTTCATATTTAAAAAAATATATTTAAAAAGATATTAACGGAAATATACCAAAATTTACCCATTCCCCCTCCCTCTTATCTCCGAAACTATAAATCTTAAAAATTTGAAGAAAATATAGGTATAGGTTGTGACCTGAAGTTTACTGGAAAAATAAGGAGAAACCTCTACATTTAATTTTGGGGGGCAAATTACACAATTAGATGGAAAATATAAAATTAAAATTGTTTCTAACCCATCATGTTATATATCTTATATATCAAATAAAAGGGCTCATTACGACGAAAAAAAATATATTTTTTCCATATTTTTAAAATAAATTAATTAAAAGATAGTAACAAAAATATTTAAAAAATTACCAATTGCCCCCCCCCCTTATCTCCAAAACCATAAGCTGTAAGATTTTGAAAAAAATGGCGGTATAGCCCCTCACCTGTACTTTACTGGAAAAATAAGGAGAAACTCCTACTATTTATTTTGGGGGACAAATTATAGAATTAAATGGAAAATATAAAATTAAAATTGTTTCTAACCCATCATGTTATATATCAAATGAAAGGGCTCATTATGACGAAAACAAATATATTTTTTAATATTTTTAAAATAAATAAATTAAAAGATATTAACAAAAATATAAAAAATTTTACCATCAACCCCCTAATCTCCGAAACCATAAGCTGGAAAATCTTGAAAAACAATGGAGGTATAGCCCCTTACCTGAACTTTACTGGAAAAATAAGATAAAAACCCTAATATTCATTTTGTGGGGGCAAATTATAGAATTAAATGGAAAATATAAAATAAAAATTGTTTCTAACCCATCATGTTATATATCAAATGAAAGGGCTCATTACGACGAAAACAAATATATTTTTTCCATATTTTTAAAATAAATTAATTAAAAGATATTAACAAAAATATTTTAAAAAAATTCCCCATCACCCCCCTTATCTCCGAAACCATAAGCTGAAAAATTTTGAAAAAAGTGGAAGTAGGAAGTATAGCCCCTCATCTAAACTTTACTGGAAAAATAAGGAGAAACCCCTAATATTTATTTTGGGGGGCAAATTATAGAATTAAATGGAAAATAAAAAATTATAATTGTTTTGAACGGGTCATGTAATATATCAAATCACAGGGCTTATTATGACGAATACAAATATATTATTTTAATTTTTTTAAAATGAATATTTTAAAATATATTAAAAAAATATTTTAAAAAATTACCCATTCTCCCCGTTATTCCCCAAACTATAAGACCTCAATTTTTTTGTTTATAGGAAAAATATGAAAAAAATCCCTCATTCTGTTATTTGGCCCCCAAATAATAGAATTAAACGGAAAACAAATTATTAGAAAACCCCCATAGTAATTTTAGGGACGAATTATACAATTAAATGGAAAATAAAGATTCAGTTTTCAAACACATCATGTAATATATCAGATAAAAGGCTCATTATGTGAATTACAAATATATAATATTTATCACTTTAGAAACTACACTATTTAAATTTTGAAAAATATATTTTATTTGTATTTTTAAATAATTTGAATAACAGATTTAATAATTTATAATTTAAAACTTGACCTATTTTGACCTTTATCTTCTAATCTACAGAGCCTCAAAACTCAGACAGGAGATTATAAAAGACTTCTCTGAAAGTTTATTGTATAATAAAACTCTAATGTTAATTTTTGGGAGCCAAATTAGAAAATTAAATACATATGTATTCTGATAAATTTCAAGTGAATCCTGAAGCAGATAAAATGAAAAGTCTATGTTTGGAAAATCAAAGTATATATATTTTTTATAAATTTAAAACGCTCCCTTTAAAAGATATAAGGGTAAATATAAGAAAATGCACTCATTCCCTGCTTGTCTAAAACTGGAATATTAGAATCTTGAAGGTGGTACGGAACCCTAAGTATGCGAGTCCAACTCGCACTAGACCAAAATATTTTTACATTTACAATAGTTTAAGAAATAATCATGGGGAAAATTCTTTATTTCAACACAGTATAGTCTGCTTTTGGAGGTTTAGCGACCTCGGAAATCAAACCTAATATATATTAATAAATCATTAATTATAGCTTATATTTTAGGATAGTATACTAAGATAGCATTTAAAATAAACATATTAATATATGTTATTCGTTATTGATGTCCTTTCAATTAATCTCTCTTCTGTTGAGAGTGATTTATTACAGCTTCCTTTTACTGAAATTGGCTGTTTTGAATTAAAATAGAGACATCTGTCGCTATGAGAAGGGTTTCTGGGACCTTGATTTCGAATTTCGAATCTATCTAGATTATAGAGTTGTCTAGGAAAGGTAGCTTAATATCCTGTTCAGTTCGTAATGTTGAATATTATATAGGAACTTATTATTATACAAACAAGAATAACATCACCGTAAAATTATGAATTCAAAGGTTTGTTCTGTATTGAAAACATATTTGTTTCTCAGATTTCTCTATTTAATTTAATTAAGACAGTAGTATATTGTAATTAAATAAATTTAAGAGAGGAGAAGAGTTAATAATTAGGTCAAGTGCTAGTTGGACTCGCATACTAAGGGTTCCGTATTACCTTCAAGATTCTAATATTCCAGTTTCAGACAAGCATGGAATGAGTGCATTTTCTTATATTTGCCCTAATATCTTTTAAAGGAAGCGTTTCAAATTTATAAAAATATACACTTTCATTTTCCACACAGACTTTTTATTTTATCTGCATCAGGTTTCGCTTGATTTTTATAAGATTAACTTTTTTTTTTATTTTACTAATAAACTTTCAGGGAAGCCTTTTATAATCTACTGTCTGAATTTTGAGGCTCTTTGGATTGGAAGATATAGGTCAAAATAGGTCAATTTTTAAATTATAAATTATTAAATCTATTATTCAAAATATTTAAAAATACAAATAAAATATATATTTCAAAATTTAAATAGTGTAGTTTCTAAAGTGGGAATTAAGTCGATGTTTAATATTTTTATTAATATCTTTTAAACAAATGATTTAAAAATATGATATATTTGTAATTCACATATTCAGCCTTTTATCTGATATAATGCGATTGAAAATTAAATTTTTATTTTCCACTTAATTGTATAATTTGTCCCTATAATTACTATGGGGGTTTTCTAATAATTTTTCTAATAAATTAACTGAGCACCAGTACCCTAATTATTTTAGGTAGAAATAAAGCAAGAAATGAGAATTTTTTATATCTTTATGTTAATATCTTGTATAAAATTAATTTTAAAAATATAAAAAATATGTATTTGTATTCCTCATAATAAACCCTTTTCATTTGATGTATTGCATGTTGCGTTAAAAAATATTTTTTATTTTCCGTTTAATTCTATAATTTGGCCCACAATATCAATATTAGCGAATTCTTCTTATTTTTCCTCCAAACAAAAAAATTTAGGTTTACACTTTAGGGAATAAAGGGGGAAATGGGTAATTTTTTTAATATATTTTAAAATATTTATTTTAAAAAATAAAAAAATATATATTAAAATTCGTCATAATGAGCCCTTTGATTTGATATATTACTTGATCCGTTAGAAACAATTATAATTTTTCATTTTTCATTTAATTCTATATTTCGCCCCTCAAAATGAATATTAGGGGGTTCTCCTTATTTTTCCATAAAAGTTCAGTTAAGGCGCTATACCTGTATTTTTTTCTCAAAATTTTACAGCTTATGGTTTCGGAGATAACTGGGGGGATGAGTATTTTTTTATATTTTTGTTAATATCTTTTAATTAATTTATTTTAAAAATATTAAAAAAATATAGTTGTTTTAGTCATAATGAGCCCTTTCATTTGATATATAACATGGTGGGTTAGAAACAATTTTAATTTTATATTTTCCATTTAATTTGGTAATTTGCCGCCCAAAATTAAAAGTAGAGGTTTCTCCTTATTGTTCCAGTAAACTTCAGGTCAGACCCTATACCTCTAATTTTTTTTAAAACTCTACGTTTTATAGTTTCGGAGATAACGGGCGAATGGGTAAATTTTGGTATATTTTCGTTAATATCTGTTTAATTATTTTGTTTTAAATATGAAAAAAATATATTTGTGTTCCTCAGAATGGGACCTTTCATTTGATATATTACATGATGCGTTTGAAAGAATTTTATTTTTAAATTTTCATTTAATTCTATAATTTACCCCCCCCCAAATTAATATTAATTATTTCTCCTTATTTTTCCTGAAAATTTCGCGTAACGATCTATATTCCTTATTTTTTTCAAAATTTTAGGCTCAGTAGTTTCAGAGATCAGGGGGGGAACGGTCGATTCTTTTAGTTTTCCCCCCCAGAAGTACCCATAAAATAGAAATTTCTTCTTTTAGGATATGTATTTAGGAGCGGGTCACCAAACTATACATTAATGCCAAATTTCAACCTCTTTTGAAATCCGGACTGATATTATAAGGGTATTGTATATACGGAACCCTAAAAATTAGCTGAAATATTTGGTTATGTATATTACAAAATACATTTGCATTTTTAACTATTAAAAATTTATTTGTTAGCAATTTTAACGTAAAACAATTGATGGTTATGGCAAATATTCTTTCGAAAATGCGTTTATAATTTGGAAACTTTCTTATAGTTCTGGACATTTACGAGTTACAAATTATCAACCCTCCAAGACTTTATTCTTGGCGTATTCACCAAACAAAACGGAATATAATAGCTCAAGACTGTACACAACACATGAAAAAAGTAAAACTATTGTGTTTAAAAAAGTTTTCCAATAAACAGATTAACAAACAATCGGAAGCTATGAGAAATCTAGAGAAAAGCTGCAAAGCGACCGGAATAATTATAAGAAACAGAGCGCAGTTACTGATTTTAAAAAAACAACGCCTGGCTACCGGAAGTAGCTACATTATGAAGCTACCGGGTACAGAACATCTGGAAAAAAACATTGTCAAGGTACCAGGAACAGCTAGAAAAACATTGAGAAACAACCGGGAAAAGCTATAAATACATTGCAAAGCTAAATACTTTGTGCTTCCTGTACGAAGAAGCAAAGCCTCTAAATCAAAATCATTGCGTCAACTACTGGAGAACAATATCTGTCGGGACATCTAGTATACTACAATACTACAAAGCATGGTCTAATTAAGCATATTATATTGCAAAAGTTCGGGTAATTCACATTTTGTTTTGTTGGTGCTAGCTTGGCAAACACTGGAAACACTGCACTGTGCTCAAAAAACTATTGAATAAGCTTCAAGTTTTACCAAAACATTAATAATGACTTCTTAATTAGATTAAATTTTACATCTACAGTTAATTAATACATGTTTATAGCATACATACGTTTATACATTAGGCATTAGGTTTAGTAAATTGTTTTATAACAAAAGACAAGTCATGACTCGTTAGGAGTTGAAAAGAGTCTTCCACCATCACCAACCAAGCTTTTTTGCAGAGACTCCGCTCAGTGGCAGTCGCGTTAAGCTCAGTTTACTCCTTGAGCGTTACTTGACAAAGGTGAGGTAACAAAAAGCATCAAGTGGTTGGCTTACATTGTTACCACCAAAAGCATTTACAAGAAAATGTTTTCCAATATCCACTTCCCGAGATGTATAAATATTGATATCAATCCTTTCAAATTTATGGACTCCTCAGCGATAAAACAGAATTTATTCTTCTCAAGTTCAAGCCCAGGAGCATTCAATGAAAACAAGTAGTTAAAGAATTGTATCCAGTTAGCTCTGCTTATGTGCAATGCGAATATAACTCATTTCTAAAGCCGTTTCCTAGATTTGTAGATATGAACTAAGATAACTATCAAAAAAATCTACTTTGACTTCAACGTCGTCCTTAACCCGAAACCACTTAAAAATGTGGAGTTATATTCTTTAATCACAAAGATATTCATAAATGAATATGGACACAAGAAACACGCAATTAAAATCGTTCGTTGTAGATTACATCCTAGGAAAATGACAAAGTAAGTCGATTGTTACTTAGGGGACCTGATGCTTCTCTGACCACTTCCTCTTGGAATCTTCTTCCTGATGTTTCAATTCTAAATAACAAACACCTTGCCAATTCGATAGTATAAATTAGGGCTGTTACAGGAACCTTAGGTAGAATTTCTGTTTCAACTTAAATTAAATGAAAAGCTGGAACGAAAAATAAGTGCACACCTGAAAGGATATACGAACGTCTTAAAGAGTCAATCCAGAAGGAGCATACTGGAATCCTGGACTGATAGGCTAACAATCACAAAAAATGCGAGTGGTTCAATTAACGGGAAGGAGAAAAACTTACTGAAAAAGGGAAAACCTACTACTTTCAACCATAGAGTACGAAAACAGAAAATACTATGCCAGAGTTAAGAGAAAAACAAAAATAAAAGAAAAAATGTAAGCTGGTTCCACAAACGTGACATGATAAAAATTTACATTGCTCATTACAGTAATAAATTGGTAGAAAATGTACTATCAACATTTACTACAAGCTGGCAGAGAACAGTTCAAGCTAGAATATCACCTCAGAAATACTTATGGTCTAAGAGATAGAGCCGGTTTTTTCTCGATATCGAGAAAATGGACAGAATTTATCTTGTTAAGTTCAATTCCTAAACTGCATCACGTTTCTAGGCAGGTGTCTGATAACCGAAGATAGCTACAGGGTGTGAAAATGGTATTTTTTTTGGTCCTGCTCGTCATCGAGTAAACGTTCCAAAATTGGCTGCATACAGGATTGTGATGCATTTAAGCAAATTCCCGAGAGGCGTCTGCCGAGCGTTACCATCAAGCTGGCGGACAGGGGTAAACTTGTCAAAAATAGGGGCGAACTTCGTTATTAAGTAAAAAGAACGCCATTTGCACCATTTGCTTACACAAAAGAAATCATAATCCAAAAGGACGTACAGCTAAATGACATAAATATATTGTTCATGACGTAATTAATGTGGTCTGTATGACGTCATACACAATTTTTAAAATGCGAAGCAACATTTTTCGTTATTGATTTGCAAAGAGTGGAAAATATCAGGTCTGAATATGACTTTGACCATGACCTTGAACTTGACCTTCAAGGTCATTCCAAGATCAAAACTTGTTTGAAAAATCAACCACGACGCTAATTTCGAATCTGAAATCAGTTTTTGTTTGAAAAACTGGTCCGCCTTCTTGGATTGCAAAAATCTGATCTTAGATTCGTAATCAGATTTTGAAAATTGGCAATTTGAAAAAAATCAACCAACCTACTCCCAAGTTGGTATGCGGGGGTTTTCGACGTCGATGATTACGAATATGAAATCAGTTTTTGAAAGTTTTCAAAACAAGTAGTGGTCAAGTTCTACTTCAAATTTGTTTTTAATTTGGAACACCGTCTTTGAATCACTCATCTTTCGGATCAGGATTAAAAAAATTGATTACCGTTAATTAGTTGTGCATCAATTGTTTGACCTTTTTCAAAAAATTGGTCCGCCATCTTGGATTGTGAATTTTGAAAAACTGATTTCAGATTCGAAATCAGCGAAGTCGAAAACACCCGTACACCAATTAAGCTATAACTGGTTGATTTTTCAAAAAACTTTGATCTTGGAATCACCCGGAAGATCAAGTTCAAGGTCATGGTCAAAGTCATATTCTGACATGAAATTTTCCGCTCTTTCCGAATCCTTAATAAACAATGTAGCTTCGCATTTAAACAAATTGTGTATGAGGTCATACAGACCACATTAATGACGTCATGAAAAATATATTTATTAACCGACTTCCAAAAAGGAGGAGGTTATCAATTCGTCGCGTTTTTTTTTTCGCTTTTTTTTTGTATGTATGTTACCTGATTTCTTCTCCTGTGGTGCACCGTATTGAACGAATATGGTCTTGTTTAATAGAGTATATATCCGGATTGGTGAAACTTCAAATTTTGGAAAAGAATTCTATTGGTAAAGTGATAAAATTTGTGAATGAACACATGCGTGCATGGAAATCGACCAATATCCCTAATATTTTAGTCAATTTTTCAATAACTCCTTATGGATGTGTATAGTTTTTTAACGTTTAATCTATTAAGGACTATCCTTAGGTGATCTCATATACTTTTCTGCGACGTGCAACTTGCAGTTTTCTAGAAAATCGCCAAAAAATACAAAATTCTTATCAAAAATTTCATCGAAATGACATAACGGACATTTCCTAATAAATATTTTCATTCCAACGTAATAGTGCGGTAATTTTAGGCACTGGAAGTTTTAATTGCAAATTTGAAAATTTTCGATGTACATCTCAAGCTTATAGGTAGTAAATCGTAGTATTTTCGGCTCCTTAAATTAATGAGTACCAAGCTCGTTTTGTTTGTATACCAGGTAAATACCTATTTAAATGCAAATTTTTCCATTTTGCCAAGACGGTACTTTTGGTTGTTACATTCTCCCGGCCTAATAGAAAATTTAGTGACAACACATGTCAAACTTTAAACTGTTACTTGGTGGCTTATAGACAGGGTGTTTAGTTATAGCAAACAAAATCACAAAGTAAAGTTTTAGAAGGAGTTTCATTTATATGAATATTGAATTATAGGACGGACTAGAATGATAGTGGTCCGTAGGCAGCCGTATATACAGGATGGTTGGAATATAGGGTGGACTGGACGTTTGGTGGTATAAAAATGTTGAAAAAAAATGTGAAATTAAAATTATATAGGGTTATTAAAAAGCTGTTATATGATGTGAACATTAGCAAATCATATACAGGATGGTTGAAATATATGCTGGAGTTGAATTATATTTATACAGTGTGATTAATTTTTTTTTTCTTTTATAGCCCATAAGAAGTTGAATAAAGTGTGGAGAGGAATTAATGTTACACAGGGCGATAACATAAAATATTAAAAAGGAAATAGTTTATAGGGTAGCCCACAAGGAGTTATATACTATGGTTGAAATATAGGACGGATTTGACTCCTTAAATATACGATGGATTCTACTCCGTCCTATAGTTTACAGAAGGCAGCTAACAAATTTATGCTTGTCAGTGGGCAGTCGTATGTAGAGGCTGGTTGGTACATAGGTTGGAGTGGAATTTTCTAGTTATACAGGGTTGTCAAAAAAGTTGAAAAAAGGTTACATGGCGTAGTCCATAAGGCATAAATATATTTTGGGCTTATTAAGTCAACGCGTACTAGTACATTTTGTTCGTAAAGATTTACCTGTCAATTCAAATGATAAAGTATCATTGTGTAATATTGAGGCTTTCGATGTTACCTGGTTCTGTCTATTAAGATTATACATACAAAATAAAAAATAAAGAATGAAAACTACCTGAGTTAAAAAAAACTAAAAAGTTGAAAATAAAACATTTTTAAAAAAAATATAACCGACTTCTACCTACAACTAAAAAGCTAAAAATAATTATAACAAAATACAACTCTAGCAAATAAATAACACATTCAATGTTGTAAGGTACCTACCCAGGAAGTAAAAAATGTAAACATTAAAAGGTGCTCATTCTGTACAAATGTATTACCTACCAATCTAGTATATTTTTGAAGTCGGTGCCAAGCAACAATCAAGTTTGATGAAGTGGTAGATAAGTACGCAATGAAGGATTTTAGATTTGCTTGGCACCGGCTTCAAAATATACTAGATTGGTAAGTAATACATTTGTACAGAATGAGCACCTTTTAATGTTTACATTTTTTACTTCCTGGGTAGGTACCTAACAACATTGAATGTGTTATTTATTTGCTAGAGTTGTATTTTGTTATAATTATTTTTAGCTTTTTAGTTATAGGTAGAAGTCGGTTATATTTTTTTTTAAAATGTTTTATGTCACTTAGCTGTACATCCTTTTGGATTATGATTTCTTCTGTGTAAGCAAAAAAATGGTGCACGTGGCGTTCTTTTTACTTAATTACGAAGTTCACCCCTATTTTTGACAAGTTTACCCCTGTACGCCAGCTTGATGGTAACGCTCTAGGCAGACGCCTTTCGGGAATCTATATATAAATAGGCAAAGACAAAACGATTAGGTACCATTTTCTCCTCTGTCTCTCAACCGATTTTCTTCATTTTTGTTTTGTTTAGTAGCTACTGACGACCTTCAGATCAGAATGCTAATATTAGTTTATAATAATGGTTCATTCATTAAATAAAATATAATAAAAATTCATTATTTACGTCATAATGTCAACGCCAAACAACTGAATGTGCCGCGTGCCGACGCCGCCAGACTCAAAACATTGAGTAATTATATATAGAGGGACCAATGCTGTTTATACTTAGAGCATGTACTACTGGAAGTGGCATGCAAGCGTTGTGATTGTTTAGTGGTAAAGTAATCGTTGTATATTATAATTATACAGGGCGATTCCAGATATGTTCAAAATCGTTTTTTTCGTGAGTGACACATAAGCAATTGCATATATAGGGTGTTTAAAATACAGAGTGCAAATACAACTAATAAAATAATTATATAGGGAAGTCCATTAGCGGTTGAATTTACAGGGTTCTTGGAATAGAAGGTGCAGTAGAATTACAGTTATACAGGGTGGTGCAAAAAATATTATACAGAGATGCATATACAGGGTGGCGGAAATGGAAATGCAACATTTCGTAACCCATAAGCAGTTGTATATATAGAGAAGATGAAATATAGGGTGAGAGGAATTATAGATATACCGGATGATGATAAAAAATGATTTATAGAGTAGCCCACGAAGAGTTCCATATATATGATTATTGAAATATAGGTCACAGTAGAATCATAGTTACATAAGATAGTTAAAAATTTCATAATATATACATATACAGAATGGTTTACCGGTTGGTTCAAAAATGCTAAAAAATATTATGGTGGAAATATATAATGAGATGGAATTATTATAATGAGGATTTTAATAAATGTTTGAGAATGTTCAATTATAGCTATACAGGGAGGTTAGAAAAAATAAATATGTAGGGTAGCCCATTAGCGGTTGCTTTGTTGTCATATTAAATTAAGAATTACGAAATTGAACACAAATAAAGTCCTACGAATTATATCTGTAAAAAACTTGAATTTGTTTTCTTATTTGTAGAAGCGAGATGTAAGGCCGACATCAAGGATTTTCGAGGAAACTACCACACAGAGGTTCCGAATCTGGATCCGTTCCGTGTAATTGCTCTTCTCCTTAAAGTCCTAGGATAGAATGTCACGATAAAATTTTCAGGTTACTTAACCTGCCAGAGATATTGACACAATGGTCGAATTTCGACCACTGGGCGACAGCTAGTTTGCTTAAATATGTGCCCACTTTGGAACGTTGAATCGTTGATGAGCAATGCCCAAAAAAAAACATTTTCACACCCTGTAACTATCCTCGGTTATCACTTCCACTGGTGCCTGCCTAGAATTGTGATGTAGTTCAGAAATTGAACTTAATACGATATATTCTGTCCATTTTCGGGATGACGAGCATAATCACGCTCGATCTCTCCTACTATTACCACATTTAAAATGGAACAAAAATCACTGAAAAATATAGAATAGGTTTTAAAACTAGCCACAGATTTTAACCGGTGCCGTACTGGGTACGAAATACCAGAAATATTTTAAGAAGGTTAGATGTCGATGAGCCCTGTTTTCTGTTTTACCACTTGTTAGAAATGATTAAATTTTTGGAGAATGGGTCATTGGATAATTTTGAAATCTGCTGGGAAATTTCATGATAAGTGAGTCGCACTATGTCCGTTGCTATTTGTCGGCAACGCTCGCGCCCTTCCTCTCTTGAAAGTCTTAGTAAACACAGTGTAAGTCTACATGGTCTTAATATACAGAATGTAAAATACAGAGTGTAACTCTACAGTGTATTAGTAAATAGAGCGTAAGTTTACAGAGCATAGGCGTACAGCAGGGATGGGTGATTTGATGGGGCTCAACCTTCCCCCTCCCCCATTAAGTAAAACATTCACTGTATCTGGACTTTCAGTACTTACTAACTGGTCATAACAAAGAGAAGTAATTCTAAATCATACCCATTTAGAATCACTGTACAAGATTTTAATAATAAAATATAAATACTAAGTAAAATGCATTTTTCTATCAAGGGTTTTTTTTCAACATGGATCGACCTCCCCTTTCCCGGAAATTTTGGCTTTGGTACACTTATGATACAGAGTTTACATCCAAGCCCGTAGCCAACGGTGGGGTCTGGGGGCTCCGAAATTTTGGAATTTTTGGCTTCCAAATTCAATTTTAACCAATTAATCATGTTTTTCATAAGAATAACATATGAATTAACGTTTATTCTTGCAAAGCTAAGCAAAATAGAACAAGAACAGAAAAAAACATAATATTAAGGTTGACAACCATAAAAATTAAATCAAATGAAATTAATTGTGTTAAACCAGAAATAAATATCAACTAGTTAAGTTAATTTATCTGCCTTAACACAATCCAATAGGGCACTGAAAGACCATTCATTAATATCACATAAGTTGGAAATCTTATTAAAGGAGTTGCTCATGTTATATATCGGTGATCTAAGTAAAACACCAGTTCTAGCAGTTTGTTAATTTCTATTGTCTAGGAAAAATCAAGAAACTTGAACCATTTTTACTTCCTCATATTTTCCAACAACATTAGGAAATACCTATTAAACTGCAAAGTCTTGGCATTTCAGTGCAAGTTGTCCTAAAGAAATTATTAATCCCTCTAATATCGCCGATATATCACTTCTTTGTTAATTTTAGGTTCCCTTTGAGAAAACATTATAACTAATATATACTAAAAGACTTTGTATTTTATCACATACCAAAGTATAAAACTTACTTAATATCATATTGCTCGTAACTCTAGATCTCTGCTTTATAACTAGACCGAACTTTAAAGTAATTTCCTTGTTCCTAATTTCTTTTGTACAGTTTGAGACAACTCTTTAATTGTAATTGAAAGAAATACTTTCTGACCAGAGAAAGTTCTACAAAACTAATTGCTTAGTTCAAGTAGAGTAAAGAAATAAAATAATTTGAACTATACCAGTTGTGTCGGCGGAATCATTAATTGAGTGAGAACATTTTAAGTTAATAAGAAATGATCCTTTTTGAGTAAAAAAGCATTTTAAAGCTTCAGGTTTATAGTTTTAGACTTTTTTGTTCATATTTTTTTGGGATCACAGACTGCAAATAAATCATTGCAGCTAATTATGACATGGATTGGCTAGCTTGTTTAATAAGCTTCACTTTACTTGTGTTAGACTTTGATACGACTTTTCATTTTTTTAAATAAAATCTCACCAACCAATAATCGCACAGGATAGAAAATGGTAATTTGGAACATGAATATTAAAAAAAGGGGATTTTGTCTGTTTTTTTTTGAGGTCAACGAATTTTTCTGTTTGTTCCCTTCTGGGTTTAACTTTTTTGTTTCCATGTTCTGCTTAATATCTTGGATTTTTAATTTGCCTTGCCTCGTAACCCTTAATCAGCTTGACATATACTCCAGTTCTATGGTTCTTATCTTTTCTCCAGCTGCTGTTTGTATTGCCAACGTCTTTGCACCTAGTGTACCATATTTTCCACAATACTATGGAACAAACGTTTCTTTATATCCTGGCTAGGTTCTCAGTCCATAGCAAACCATGTAAAGTTTTTCTCGCCATTTTCCTCGTTGGGTTCATTTTTTTGTAGGTGCCAGCAGAGAACTTTTTGTTGCGCCCAGTTATTTAAAAACTTGGGATGATTTTATCTCTTGCCCATCAATTTCTAACTTTTTTGCGGCCGCTCTTATGCGCACATATTCTGTCTTTTGGAAGTTGATCTTCAAACTCCATTGGTCTTACTCTTCTCGTAATTTCCTCAACATAAATTCCATATTTCTGTGATCTTGGGCGAATACCACTTGATCATCGGCGTATAATAGGGAATGCATTGGAAGTTTGTCTATTTTGAATTCCATATCTGAGCCGTGGCTTTACCAAATATCGAAACACTGTTCAATGTTTATATTGAAAAGCTACGGTGATAAAGTACACACTTGTTTTAAGCCTTTATCTATTATGTTGCGTTTTCTGTAATCGTTTCCTATTTTATTGTGTTTTCATTTTTGTATACCTTTTCTTAGTTACTATAATCCATTTTTCTCTTACATTCACTCGTCTCCAAGTCTATAAAGGCCATGTGTGTTTCTGTTGATTTTTCTCTGTTTTTTCTTCTAACTTTCTAATGCAGTTAATATTGTTTAAACCAGATCTTTCTTTTCCGAAACCACTTTGCTCTTTTGCAGGGCTTACACCCTCCGCTTCTATTTCTTTTCTTGATCGGTCTTTCAACTAATCTGGGTATAGATGGTATTCCCGCTTTTCCCATATAGTCTCAACATACCCGTTTGTCTCCTTTTTGATATATGGAGTTTAAATAAGATTATATCCATTCCTGTGGAATGTCGTCGCATTCTTCTATTTTATTAATGAATATTCTTGCAAATATCAGTAAAACATTTCATGTTCAGCGTGAATATATCCCTCAATATACCAACAAAAACCCTATAGTGTTTCATTATGATTTATCAAACGATTTTTCTGTTTTAAAAACTATATTTTTTTAATAAAATTAAATAATCCTTACACACTTCATATTATTTTTACTTTAATTAAAGCAAACTTGCAAATTTCGCTCAACATGAACATTTTTTGGACTTAAATAAATATAACAATATCGCAAAATTAATGCAGGTGACCTAAAGTAAAGTGAATTATGGATAGAAAAAAAGAGCGGCAGTCATTTCAGACTGAACGATAGAAGCGAAAGCTTCTTACGAAATACTCTTCCCTTCTCTGGTTATCTCACTGCCTCTATTTTTCTTACTTTGTCACTCTTAGTAATGGATATATATATATATATATATATATATATATATATATATATATATATATATATATATATCAGATGAATTAAAATAATTGTCACTATTTTGTTACGACGCGAGTATTAATCCCAATTTAATTCTTAATTTAAAAATATCTCCAAAGAAATATAAGTTTAGATTAGATATTTAGTAAGTATTTGTAAATAGTTTTGTCACTTGAATAAGTATTAGAAGACAAGATGTCAAAGAAAAGTTTGTTTTGTTCTTAGCTAAGATCATTACAAACGCACATTTACACAAAACAATAAATTATATACCTATATATTCAACGGTAGCAATAATTTAAAATTATTAAGTTCTTATTCTATGTAATATCAAAATGAGTGTTATTCATTTTATGTGAAATGAAAATAGTACATAAAGTAAATGAATAATGACATAATATTTTTAAAACTAGTATAAGTTTTCTCGGTTTCGAACTCGAGAACTTTGGATCTGCAGCCGTGCGCTTTAGACTCTTTTCTTCAAATCAAATATGTTCTATAGAGTATATAAAAGTTCTGGCTGTATGTAATAGATCAGTGCTTCTAGTGAGTGGTAAACGTACTTAGTTTATTACGTAATCAAAACGATATAAACACACGACATGTTTTGCTTCATGTATATCCTTCTATGAGTCTATATTCGTTGATAATATTAAAATTTAATGCCAAGTTGCCTTTTTGTGTGGTATATTTTTTAATTTCTGACGTATATAATGTCTCCAATTTAATATATCACACAGAGAAAATTGGAATGTTTATTAGAACGAAAAGCAAATTTGGTCTAGGTATTCTGTATTACTTGGGTAGTTATATTGGTTTATTTTCTATTTATTATTGATTTTCTATAAGAGGAGAGACTCTTAATATATTACCTGGTCCCTGTTTTTTACACAGAGGACTGAATTGGATAGGTATTTCAAGATCGAAGCAGTGTGTGGTGTCGGTAGGTAGAATCGTGTCGTCTCGAAAGAAATTAAATTTAAACTTAGGCATTTCATTCCATCTATTTTCATATGTGTAAGTGAAGGCCTCCGTTAAGGAGCTTTCGCTTCAAAAATAATAAATAAAATTAAATAAAAGTAGGAACGAAAAGCTTTTTTATTTTTTTTTTCTTAAGTGGGATAGCTGAAATCTAACTGAACTCGATAATCTGTCGCCTGCCTCATTTTTTTCTAAAAGGTAGCCAACCTAATCTAAAATGTCATAAATTGACAGAGTACGAGGTTTTTTTATGTACGCAATAGACTTTTACATCATTATATTGTTAAATATTTGTTTTTGTGAAATTCTCCTGGAAACGTGGAATCTTAACAGCAAAAACTGATCCACGCCAAGTTAATAATTCTGAGCCGATTAATAAAGACATATTCCTTTTTCCAGGTATGAGTGGTGTGAACATCTACGTCAATCTTCATGGAAAGAGCATGTTAACACGACACGCTTCAACGCGGTACCCAAACAGGCTTCAAATAAATCAAAATGGATCTGATTGTCCGTCCACAAGTCCGATCTGCGGTTCGAAGAAGCTCCAGTCCGCTTTACGGAAAACCAACGCCGAACGCAGCCTCATCAAGAAGAAACGCATCATCAAAATGCTCTTAGCAGTCGTCTTGGAATTCTTCATCTGCTGGACTCCCCTGTATGTCATCAACACTGTAGTACTGTTTGATGCTTCAGTTATCTACAACAACTTAGGATATACCGGTATTAGTTTCTTTCAGTTGTTAGCGTTTACCTCGAGCTGTTGCAATCCTATCACGTACTGTTTTATGAACAGAGGTTTCCGGAAATCGTTTGCACATCTATTTCGATGTTGCAGTTGCTCGAAGGGTTCGAGTAACAGGACGCTAAACGGGAGTGATTTCAATATGGCCGTGACGAAGTTCTCCAGCAAAATAACCGAGCCATCGTATATTAACTAAAAACACGTTATGTGAAATCAAACTAAAATGTTTGTGATATATTATGTACATTTTCAGTAAACTAAATAATTTGAAAGTATTAGTAATTCGACATATCCACAAGAAAACTTCATTTCTTTTACAATCCAAGAGGTAAAGGACATCTTACACAAGAGATCGTCAGATAATTTAAGAGAGCATCAAAAAAATGATTTTAGGTAGGAATGCGCTACGTTCAGGACCTGCGACAGGTTGTGTTTACCTGTGCGCTCACTTTTATACAGGGTGGCCAACTAAATGTAAATCGGAAACTACTAAATAATTTGTAAATTATTTTTAGGTTTCTAAGGTGGCCGCTCTCTGAAATTTGACAAAGAGGTGTTTTTCTGAATTTCGTCTTAATAAAAAACACAAAAACAAAAATACACTTCGATTTTACACTTTATTTTGACACAACGACACGTGTTACGACATACAATGCCTTTATCAAATTTCACAAAATACTTATTCTAACTACGCCATTATATATATATATATATATATATATATATATATATATATATATATATATATTGTAATTCACTTCAATAATTACACAGCTATTGAAAATATTATTTAAGAGTGGGGATGGATTAAGATCTAACTGATTATTTAATAGCCTACCTGAATATTTGTATTTATTATTAAGTATTCTAATAAATTAATTTTATTGGGAGTAGTTTCTAAATGTAAATTTTACATTATCCTTAATGTTATGAATATGCTCTATAAAATGGCGTGCATAATAATATTTATTATCCTGTGCTAAATAGCAACTTTTGTGCTCTCTAGTAGGGGCATTAAACTTTCGAAATATCCTACCGATATACAGCTTATTGCAATTGCCGGAATTAATTTTGTACACCCCAGATTTACAATTATTATCTACTCTTGATTTGTTGTTCTTAAGGCGGGGTGTACAAAATTAATTCCGCAATTGCCATAAGTTTTATATCGGTAGGACATTTAGAAAATTGAATACCTATACTAAAGAGCACAAAAGAAGTTATTTAGTACACGATAATAAAATAACGCACGTCATTTAATAGAGAATAATCATAACTTTAATGATAATGTAAATATTTTACAGTTAGAAACTAATCCCAACAAAATTAATTTATTAGAATCCCTCGAAATTAGCAAATACAAATATTCAGGTAGACTAGTAAATAATTAGTTAGATTTATATCCATCCCCACTCTTAAATCTTTTTAATGGTTCTGAGTAATTATTTATGTGAATTATAATGTATATATACAATGTTGTAGTTGGAATCAGCTAAAATAAGTATTTTGTGAAACTTGTAGCATTGTATGCCGAAACACGTGTCTTTGTGTAAAATAAATCTCGAAGTGTATTTTTGTTTTTGTTTCTCATCATGGATATATTTACAAGAAGTATCAGCCACAACAATCCAATATCGTCTTAATAAGATACGCCTTCTAAGGCTGAAGTAAATTTGAAATATTTTTCTGTAAAACACTTCTTCTCTACAAAATAAAATGGATGGAGTGGTCAAATGATTCTCTAAATATACCTCTGCAACTGTAAACAGCTCTAACGGATTTCAACAAGTCGGTGTCATTGTTAGAAGCTTTTGTTGGGCATCAATACAGAAGATCCTCCGTAAGTCGAACTTCAAAGGAGGCGCCAAAAGAATGGAGTTTAAGTGTTTTCGACTTCTGGGGGGCAATTTTTTTTCGTATAGATAACGTTTTAAAAATTTGTGTGAACTGCAGTGGAACCAAACTACAACTGAAAATTTTACAATAGACAACAAAAAGCTAAAGTTCAAATGAAATCTAAGAATAAGAAATACCCAAAATGAAACACTTCATAACATAAACAAGCACATCAGCCATAAATTCCATTATATATCAATTCATAGAATTAGTTATCTTTTAATTTTTTTGCATACATGTCGTCAAATTCTTAAGATCGGTAAAGTTTGAGGTAAAGGATATTAAAAGGTTGTAAAATCAGGGATTTATATATTCCAGATAGAGAGGTCCAAATTAATTTGTTCCAGTTATACAGGGAAAATATGTACCGAAATAGCTTTTAGGAACTATTTATGTCGACTTAGATGGTTGAGATTTCGAGTAATGTGGGTTTTGAGGCTTTAAGGGAAGGGGAACACAACATTATTTGGAGTTTTGGATGTTATCGACTTATTGAGGTTCGAGTTACAAAAGTTCTATTGTACTTGGTATGCACTGAATTTAAACCTTAGTGTTTCAGCCAATGTTGTAGTAAAATGAGAAAACTATTCCAATAAAATATGCAAATACGATATAAAAAAAATGTCCTTCAATAGCTACATACCAAATTACAATTATTACAAAATAGTTTACTTTTGTTACCCAAAAATATTTGAACTCCCCATCTAATTATAATAATACGAAATTTAAACAAATACCAAATTCAAGATAACGGATTCCCCAAATATCAGTCAGCTTGCGCACCGGAATACATCTCTCAGAATTTTCTTTTGACGTGTTTAGTTGTAATTTTTTAATGCAAGTCTCTTTAATGAGTAGTTCCCGATATATAGTACATTATATGCTTATGTGGTCATCCTGTAAAAGTAAATTATGTGTATTTTGAATGAATTCAAAAAATTTCTTTATTCATGATTTACTAAGAATATGTTGTATTGTAGCCTCACTTCTCTGGCTGATCAATATACTATAAAAGTTATGTCAACTACAAGTAACCTAGGGATATTAGTATTTTCACTTATGTTATGTTGTAATTTCATTCAAATTTTTCATCTGCAACTGCGACAAACATATTCAGCGAGTGGGGCAGGCATAGGTGCTATTTAATAACATGCTATTGTGGAATAGGAGCATGGAGAGGTAGAGTATTGGTATTTCATTCTGTCTGTGGGCGTATACCGATTGACTAATAGCAATGGAAGGGACTTCAACCCTACCAGATGACTTTGGTATAGAGCTGTCTTCAACAAAAAGTAAACCAAAACTCAACTCAGATTTGGTTTATTCTTTGATGATGACCGCTTTGCTGTTGACACGTGCCTTGAGTAAAAAAAGAAAGGTTTGGTATTAGGGCACAAAACCACCTATTGGGTACTAACATAATATAGTACAATTATCTTCTTTAAATATGAAGTCGATCGGTCGCGTCGTTCGGAAGTTCCACGATAACTAATAGACGCAGACAGCAACGATTACATTTGTAAAAATATATCAGACAACAGATACTTTGTTGTTCAGCTGGCTACATTTAAATACAGAATAAAATAACCGTTATAATTTCTTGAATATAACTCTAGTCTTACTTTTCAAAGATCTAATCAGTAATTTGTTTACCAACAAACCTTTGAAGTTCAGGCGGGACGCAATATAAGTTCTCCAATAGAAAATTATCGTAAATACGTATTTCTGAACAGTTCTAAAGGAAGGTTCTAAATATAAAGTTCAAATTTATGCCAATTGACTTATAAAGCTCACATATACGTAAACCAAAATTTACATAAATTCCACGAAAATGTATATTTTAGCATTAACTTTTGACAAGTAGATAGAGATTCATGAATACATATTATTGCCACATAACCCTTACGATTTATAGGACCTAAAATTAGTAAACTGTCACAATATTTTGGTAAATTCGATACAAGTTGTGTTTACTGTAACCCAATAACGCTTGTAGCAAATTTCACATCCCGAAACCCGAAAACCTCAGGAAACCGATTGCCTGTCTGATAGCACGCTACCGAATTTCCAAGGTGCCCATCTATTCAATTGTTTTCTTGGGCCTTCAACACCGTATACACAAATCAAGCGCTAGATAGTTAGACATTTTTCATTCCAATGTGATGTGTTAAATATTCAAACAAAGATTCTGTTTGTTTCCTTATTCACGTTTGCCACTGCTCAAAAATATTGCTTCTGTTAATAAAAGAAGGTACAGTTTGAAAACTAAATGCAGTTATTTCTTTAATATGTGAGAAATTTGTGATTATTTCACAAGGTATATAAAAGTGATATAAAAAATTAATAACTTTGGTCAACCAGAAAATTGGATAAATAACATTTTCAACCAACTTGTTTAGAAAGGCTATCAAATATGTTACATAAGAATCCTTTAGTATTACAGACTCCGAGGGTTCAATTATAAAATTTTTAAACCATTATAAACGTCTTTATTTGACCCAAAATAAACACACATGATTTATTTACATACTGGGATGACTAGTATTGAAACAGATTGCACGTACCTATCCACTAAACTACTATATCCCATAAAGCAATCGCGTTTTATATAAATATCGTCGCCAGTTCGAGAATTCTCCGGTCACCTTCGCATAGTACCCAATTCCGGAATGAAATCGAAGAGCCCTTGTCATCAAGAGAATTGTTTAGGAATCCGTTTTTTGTTGCTCTTGTTTATTTGAATGGTTTTTGTCGTTTTGGCAGGTTTTTATTTGGGATAATTTATTTCTCGAAGTTTTCTTAATTTTTCACGGTATAAAATAAATGTTATAACAATAAGAACAAATACGTTTCACACGGAAGAACTAAATTCGCTGATAACCACGATAACTGTAATAATATGGCTCAATGTTTCTGCCTTCGTAAATCAAAGTATAATAATTTCGACTTATGGTTTCAAAAAGTCTTTTAGTTCCTTTTTTTCTATTGTATGCAAAAGGGCACGGTAGTTCTCTGTTGAAAGTTGAAAGTACAAACGCATAAAGTGCAGGATCTGAAGAGAAATCGTTCTTGTTGTAATTTTTTCTTTATACTATGAATAAAAAAACCTAATGACAATTTTCTTGTCCATTAATACATGTTCATGCCTATTCTCCACTCAAAAAAATGTAATGAAAATTTTTGCTGATGTTCTATAGAAATGGAAAATATTAACCATACGAAATTGAGTGTTTGACTGGATTAAAAATATGGTTTGGTTTGTTGAAATCCTGTAAGCTCATTTTATTCTAATTTTTTTTAAGAAATGCTAATTAATTTTGTAATAGAGGCAATAGCAAAACACGCTAAAATTGGTGTGATGTCAATAACGAAATTTTCATAATCCGAGCATAGAAAAATGACATTAAGTTCTGTTTGTGTTTCTGTTTTCATGTATGGGCTCACAGCTTAGAGCATATACTTCCGGAGAAGATCATGTTATCTCACTTGTTTAATGGAAAAGCCTGTTACTGTCTCTATTGCCCTCGCTTTCTAGTTCATCAAGATATTGGTGCATTTCGCGCTACTTCTAGAATATATTCTCTAAGAAATCATCACCGCACAATTCAACGCAAAAATTTGAATTGAAGAACCCGTTGACTTTCGTCACAAATAAAAAATGAAGTGTTTACGGGATCTTTATTTTTATTTGAATTTATTTCCTGAGTTTTTTAGAAAATATTAAAAAATCTAAAACAAACATACTGCCAGCAGTACAAGTAGTTGCAGTAATATGCTTTAAAATTAAAATATACATTGAAATATATTTATCAAGTTGAGTTGGACTTGGATACTAAGGGTTCAGTAACACCCTTCAAATTTGTTATTATCTCGACAAATCATAATATAATTTTAAATTTGTAATAGTTTAACATAAGCAACGAATCCCACTTAACTACCACAAAACGTTTTTTTTTAATAGAACATAAATGACACTCTGAGATATATAAATAAATAATTGAACGAGAGTTCTTGGTTTATGATACACACTTATTTATACAGTACTCAACAAAAACAAAAGTTTCTTTGTGATTGCATGTTTCCTCCTTCTTAAAGAAGTCATTCAAAAGGATTCTTTCTGTTTACAATTTTCCGGCTTCTTAAAGAAATCAGAAAAATGATAGAAGTTAGGAAATGTCTTCAGGAGCTGATAGTTAAGAGTTCTTGAAATAACAACTTTAAAAAATAACTTTTAGGACTTCTGGATTAAGTTCTTGAAATGAATTCAGAATAAACTCTTTTTGACTTGTTTGTTGGCTGGATTAAATTTGAAATCCATGTGAGACCTTTAACAGTGAATATCAAACAAAAGAGTTATGTGGGTAACAGTTATTGTTATGTCAATATTTTTGATCGTGATTCAAAATGTATTTTTCTCATACAAAAATGTTTATAATGATTTTTCATGAAACTCGTAAACCTTACATTTTCTCTAATCGTTATGACCAATGATGAAATGTATAGAACAAGAATTTTATTATTTATTTCTGTGATTGCGGTACATACCGAGTTGAAACTGGCTTTGTTTTCTTAAAACTTACCTAATCTTTCTATTTGAATTTTAAGAAACCAAATCATTGCGTGGAAAAATAAAGTATATTGTTTGAAATGACTTCTAGGGTTTGAAACTCTGTAAGATCATAATTATGTTGTAAAATGTGAAACACAAGTTATTCTGCATAGTAGAATACAATTTAAATAATTTATAAAACTATTTTGCCAAACGTACGGTATTAACCACAATCGTTTGTTTGACAAATACTAAATATATTTTAAAAACACATTAAACTTACTTCATGTTCAAACCATCATCATTTAAAGAAATGTCTAATTGCTCCTATAGATAAAAATAAAACTAAGAATTTCACATTAATATTTTGTTATTGTCATTAATGTGTACTATGAAATGTTTTGTTAATTTTAAAACATGTGCCAACATCACTAGTTTGTGTAAACTATCAAATTCAATTCACAAAGGCAAATTGAATTTCATCAAATTTTATTAAAACAGTAAATTTTAATCTTGCAATAACCAATGCAAAATACATTTCCAGACATTTATTTGTCATTGTGCAAGAATTTTTTACAATTATAAATTACAAGATATTATTACTTCAAATTAAATTTGAATATTTACGGTTCTCAAGGAGAGAAGGGAAAGACTAAGATTGAGTTTGCACATTGATAAAATTATTTTTATAAACCCCTTTTCTAGACAATTTACTTGTAGTTGACAAGCAATGAAAAATAGAGATGTATTATTGAAGATAAACCAATTTTAAATACATCTGTCTGATAATATGTCTGAGTGTTTCCATTAATATTTAATATACGATGTCGTATACTTAATGTTCAATATGTATGATTAGTTTTTATACTGAAATGTTCTCGTAGAAAATAAACTCTAGAATATACAATGTACTTACTTTCCCATTACATTCTTTCCTACTCACTTTATTGTGATAAAAGAAAAACAACAGTCTGCCCAATATTTTTAATAAATATATCTAACATGTATATAGAGTGAAAGAAAACAGTGCATAATCCTTCACTTGTGATATAATCCCCTTAAAAGTCAATTTTATTTTAACGGAATATTGTAGGAACAAACTCTGTTTATGGTATTTCATTGATCCTGTACTCAAAGCGAATCATCAGGGATTTTTCCATTTTTTACGATACTGCCGTTTTTATGTTCATTCTTCGTCTGGTTCTGTTGACACAAGCACAAACGGTACTTCGCGTTTGTATCCAATGGAGGTATATGGGATCTTGGTATCAAAAATGTCGATAAATTGAAGAGGTCTATGAACACCTTGTATCTGTCACTGTAATAAAGAAAAACTACATCTTTAAATATACGTCTCTGCCTCTACCCTACAAGCAAAATAATGAATTCTAATTAAGTAAGTTGGCCGTGAGTTGGTGAATGCTTAAATTCTAACTATTTGTGTATATAAAGTATGCAATTAATTAATTTTAGCTACCCGTATAATTTTCAGAAAAAAAAACTCAAACACGTAATGTTTCTTACATACTAATGAAATATATTTTGTTTCTTATATATTTCAAGGTCATTCCAAAAATGTACAATACTTATCTTTTGTAATTAATATTGTTTAAGATACAAAGTCTGTGGTATCGTAGCTCCTAAATGAATGGACCGATTATGATTCAGTTTGGATTCTCATTTGAACCAGGTAGGTAGCGCAACAATCGAGCTCTAGGAAAACTTTTTTGATGGTTTAGATTCACAGTAGGGTCCGGCAGATGGGACTACGATCGGATTCTAAGAATATAGCGCTGGACAAATAGTGATGAAAATTTTTTTGTGTGTTTGAGTGGACCCGTGGTAGAGCCAGCATCTGAATACTGGACCTATTCCAGTAGAGCAGAAACGCAAATGTGAATACTAGTCTCAAGCATAAAACTCTTAACATAACAAGTTCGGTATAGGAGTACCTATATATTACTTTTTAGAAGTTCTTTGTGTCGGTGGTTGCTTAAATTTTTAGTTTTATCTTGTTGAAAATTTACACACACAACACTATATGGAAGACCAAGTAATAATGACACACGCTAAAGGAAACCCAGAGTAAATGTCTAGAAAACTCACAGTAGAGGAATACCGAAAGTGAGGATTACAAGTCAACACCAAAAAAGCGGAGAATATATTGCTATATAGGCGTGGGTTCAATTTAAAATTATAAAACTAATATTCACTTTCACTTTTCTAGAACTTTTATTTACATCGAATATACAACAGCTGATTCAAATATCAAAATAACAATTTTACATATAAGCTCTTCGCTTCACCAAATGAACTCGCGATCGTTGCCTGCTTTTTATCTCAAAGCGTTTGGGTAAATTTCGTAACAATATGTATAGAAAGAGAGAACCCACCTGAGACCTTAGCTCTAGAAAGGGAAAAAATTAAAAGCTGCCAGGAATGCGTATATCTAGGCATAAAATTAATATCAGACAAATAAAAACATAATTACCTACATGAAAAAAGGTAATAGAAGAACTGAACTCAGTAATATGGCAGAACATAAAAAAAAGAGGACATTCAACACTATATTATATTAAATGTCCCGGAAATAAATATACAACTTATGCGCGCTGAAAAACATTTTAGGAGAAGAGCAGCAAAGATCTAGACTCGAATCTTTAAGAAACGAAAACTTAAGAAGACACATAAAAGTAGAAAGAACGTTGGTAGAAGGCATAGAAAAGAAAAACAATTGGGTGAAGAACGACTCCCTAAAGCAATTTTTGAATGGATCCTTCTGGGTAAAAGAAAACATTATCTAACCGACAATTATCGTCAGAAGGGATTAGTATGGCCACTAGGAACCCAGAGCTATTACAGTCCACGTTAATTTATTTTTCTTTTGATACGAGCTATCGAAACGGAAATTTCTTTTTGTTTGCCGATTACTTCTTACAGGTCAATTTGTTAATTATTTTGTCGAGGTCCCGGAGTATATACTATTTAAGTTACTGAAACTGAGAAAACGAGAAGCACTTAAGCATAAAGTGAAAAATTTAATTTTTTCAGAGACCTACTCCACGTAGTCAGTTCCTAACGTAGAAAGTTCACATATCTATTTATCTATATCTATGTTTTCATATCATTAAAAATCTTCAATGATTTTGGGATTTGCATTTTTTTCTCTGTGTGAAGAATCACGCAAAATATTGTGTAAATAAAATTAAATTCAAACCTTAATGTTGATCTCAAATATTGGTATCCTGAAGATCCTCCTGTTCCTAACTGAGAAGAACCTATCATACGTTGTACCATCAACATGTGATTATCTGAAAAATATTAATATATTATTCGTTATTCCAGTTCTACTTTTGGTAAGTAGTCGTTTTAAAGCTTTCTAACAAAAATTTCTTAACATTTTTTATTTCGAATTTGTTGATACAAATATGTGAATATACGACTTTGTGTCATAAATTCACATTTTTAATTAACTAATTAAATTTTGAATTAACAGATATTAAAAGGAAACTGTTGACACACATAAATCAGATAAATCAGAAATTAATTCAATTCAGACATGTTCGTTCATTAATTCATGAAGAGGATAAGTATTTACGCTTTACCATTAATTAAAATAGTCTGATTTAGTAATTTAATGTTAATTTATGTAAACACTTGACTGTTAAATTACGAAAAGTTAAATTAAACTTTAATCTAAGTTTTGTGATCTGATAGTGATTTTTAAATGCAGCAGGTGCTATTCTACAATATTTATTCTCGATCAAAAGCATGTCAAGCCAACAACATTAAATCTGAACCAATTGCAAAAGTATAGTTCCAAGAAAATTTATTGTTCATTGTAGCTTGAATCATAAAACTTCATCCTCTACAACGATATTGTTGCAATAAAAAGAGATTTCAAAATTGTCCTTGGCGAAATATTTCAATGACAACTAGTTATTTTTAGATGGAATTATGTTCATTTTTATAAAAACAGTGACCTATTTATTGTTGCAATTCTGTACTATTATATTGCTCAAAGTGGAAAACGTTGAGAATGTAGCTTAGGACTAAACTGGGGGCTTTCTGCATTGTCTATTATATTTATTTGTGAGTAGCTTTGTATCCGATCATTCGTAGAAATTTATTTTTTGTCACAATACAATGGTAAAGAATATTGTTATAATAATACTTACACCTCCATTTTGTCATCAGAGCGTCGATGTCCATAAGAGTATTCAAGATTTGGTGAGGTTGACTAAACCGTGGTTCGTCTCTATATAGCGTTATCAAAATGGCACCTTGCAAAGCTCCATGTGAGAATCGTCTTTCACCTCTTGAAACTAACGCATCATGGATTTGCTTTTCGAAAATAGTCTCATACACTTCTCGCCTTTTCTCGAGGTCTTTTGTGTGGTACCTCTTCATCGCCTCTGTTGGTAATTCCTAAAGAAAAATCTGATTAATGGTAAACTAGTATTAATCTAAATTCTTCATATTTTAACTTCGTTGTTGTTTATGATTTATTCATTTTTCAGAAATTTTCTAAAAATCTAGATGTTACAGGTCATAGAAAAATATATGGGACTATCTCGCGGAACCTTCCTAAATTAGATGCAGATTAAACGATACAAATCGATTTTTCCGTTTTCGAGAAATCAGTTTGTACAGTTTCGTACAATTTTAAAAATTGTGATTTTTCCAATTTAGCTCAACAGTATATTTTATATCATAGTAGAATGTATGGGACAAAGTCCTCCTTCCTTAATGCAATATCCAAATCAATTCAGCCGTTTTCGACAAATCCATTTAAAAAACAAACAAAGGGTCTAATATAAGATCGTTTCTGAAGGCGTTAAAAATGTGTATAAATCAGCCCCTCAGTACATATTGAAGCGCTGATTATAGTAGTGAATATGAATCTAAACTCTTTAGGTGATATTGCACGATGCTTCACAAAAGCTGATTTAGGGCTTCTCGTAACAGCACCCTGTTATCATCTTTTTCTTGGTGAATTTGTAACAGCCAAGAATGAGGACATCAACTATAAAACCGCCATAAGAGATACACGTGACTTGATGAAACCATAAAAAGAGACAAAGAGGCAATATATAGTTACTAACAAATAAATCGCAACACCTACAAGGACATTTATACATTTAATATTATTTTGGTAAAACACAGACGCTATAGTAAGGAGCAACCGATTAATATTTCAATGAAAAATACCAAGAAGTTTATTTTTTTTTATTATTTGTCTGAGTAATGTGTTTGTCCACCGCGGTTATCTATACACTCCCCAACACGTAGTGGCATTAACTTAATAAGATGGTCTATTTCTTCTTGAGGAATACTATCCCAAGCTATCTGTACTTGATGCCTTATAACCTCCAAAGTTTGTGGGGGCTGGGGTAGATTTCCGAGCCTTCTATTAATCATATCACAAAAAAATGTTCTAAGGGCGAAAGATTAGCGGATCTGGGCGATCTGGGTCTCTTCAAAAAAGTTTAAACTAACTCTAGCAAAATGAGGTCGATCATTATCTCGTTGAACTATGGGATCCATGAACCAATTAAGGCAATCGCTTAGGAACCACAGCTAATATTAACGCTTCTCTGGCTACCTGTCTTGACATCTCATTGTCGAGCAACGGCCTGAAACAATGTGCCAGCTCATCGGCATGAAGCAACTGGCTCTCCGACCCTCCAGCCACATGAACGGGAAATACCTTTATCAAGGCCATTCAATTCTGCGGCAATCTTCTATCGACTAGAGACCTTTCCTACAATGAGGCTAATCAGATACAATGCAGAGGCGGATGTGACAGGAGGGAATCCAACTGTCACATCCTCCAGAACTGCTATATATCACATAGCTTTAGAATTGGCATAACAACATCGCCAATATTATTAAGAAGGAAATGTCGAAAAAAGGCTGGTCGGTTGAGGCAGAACCCCGGATATGTACACCCAGAGACACTTTAAAGATACCCGAGCTTGTACTTAGCAAAGGTCAATTATCGATTATCTGTGACATCGGAGTTCACTGGGAGAGGACTCGCTCCCTCGCAGAGAGCTCAAACAACAAGAGGGTACACTATGAGGATCCTGAATTCAACGACACTGTCCTCAAAAGGAATTACACTACTGAATTTAAAGTCTTGCCTCTGATAGTAGGTGCAAGAGGTGTTTGGTGCACTAGTAATGACCGTTTGCTTGAAAATCTGGACATAAACACACACTCAAACGCAAAAAAGAAATTTTACTCTGGCGTATACGCCGAATACGCCTGTTCGAATTTTGTGGTCAGATTCATTCTGGTGAAATCGGATAAACCATGTCATTAGACAAAATGGATTTTGATTCGGAAATTTACTTATTGGAACTGAATCCTTCGCTGAAAATATTATTGTTCGAAAACGAAGAAGATTTTTGGACAAATCCTAATACAAAGAAAGAGCCCAACCTAGATATCTGTTATATCAGGTCTTATCTCTTGTATCCTCCAACGGTGTTCCTTTCAAAAACTATTATAATTAATTTTTCAGAATCAACAATACTGATTGTTTTGAAATTTAGTACTATTTTAAACTAAAAATATGTTAGAAATTGAAACGATCCATCACTAGACGTGGCGTGCACTGCCGAATAAAACAAATTTATTTGATTTCGTCCGATTCTCGGCAGAAACGGCAGTGTATTACGGTGCTACTGTGACCCCTGCTATCCAACACCATTTTGATTTTTGACCGACTTCGACAGTGTACGGTAGAGTTAAAAATTCGGCCAATACCGGTGCTACTCTGATCGTACCCTGAGTAAGTAAGTTAGTTAGTGAACCACTATACCCTGTTATACAGGGTTTTCTTGTAAACCACAACGGCCGGGGTAACAACACGGTCGAAATGACTTTTATTACTTTAATTGAAAAAATTATGAAAACAAAGAATTTAATTAACTGAGTACATACGGCTCCACTTCTTTCTGAAGGTAACGTTGAATTGTCATGTTGACTCGAACAAAGACTAAGACTAAGACTACTTCCATGTGCAATAGCACTCCATACCATCACGCCTACCATTCTCGGTGTACACCAGGAGGTGGGAACTGAGATAGACAACATTGTACCACAGTTCGACGAGTCATCTACACTTCTTCCGGAATACTAAATCTGACGGTTGCTTGTATTACATGCAGATGGCGAAATAGATATTATCGATCGTTTGAAGATTGTCAGTTCGTCGGTTGTTATCGGTTGTCATCCATTTTGTTATATAGTAATGTAATTAAAACATTTAAAACATATCGTGCATCAAACAAAAAAAGACATAATATTGGAGCATTTCTTTTTTAGATTTCTGAATGCTCCAATCAAACGTCTAAAAGGTAATGAATTACGGTATTTTAAAGGTAATTTATTAATTATATTTTTTTGACAGTATATTACAACTAAACTATCCCCAAAAGCAAGAAATACGGCTTCAGCGAATCAACAATAAAAAAACTATTTCAAATGCCCGGCATTCGGTAATTTGTGAAGCTCATTCTAAGGAGGGTGCATTGGAGAGGATAACATACTACTGAGAAGTGCATTGGCAAGGATAAATTTCTCGGTATGTTCACATTTCTCATATATTCTTATAGTTCATATATTATTTCATTTTAAGTAATGAGAGAAGAACTGTGGGAGATTCCTGAGAAAATATATGATGGTAAGAAGAGGCTTTTCAGTATGATTTTAGAAATCACCATGCATCAGAGTCTACCAGTTTTGAATGCCAAATTATACTGGGATTCCAAGGTAACCAATTTAATATTGGTTTTCAAATTATTCATAATTTCTTTATGTATTTTGCAGCACTCAAAAAGGTGGTGAGAAACAAGTTTGTACTTTCAGTAGACAAGAGTGTGAGGAGTGAACTATCACAATGGAAGAGAATGGAAGGTATTTAAAAAATATAAACAGTACAACTAATAATTTCTTTCAAATGTGAAATCAACAGTTAAAGCCAAAGGGTAAACGTTGTTCATTGAATGAGAAAATATTTGCTTTACTTGTCAATATATAAACAAAGTGCCAAAAGTTATAAATTTTCAAGTTCTAAAAACTCTTAAGTAATCTTGTAAATAGCATTCTTTATTTGTTACAATGAGCATATTTTTCAAAATTCAAAGAAAAATTTCTTGTTTTTTTACATGTAATTGTTTGTGAGTATTATGCATTTTGATATCAATTATTGTATGACGTATAGTGCCCTATTTTTTAAATATGTACAATTTACTTAGTATTTGTGAGTATTTATATTTTAATATTTACTAATATTTAGGTATTATTTATATTGTATAGTGTCATACTACTCTAAATGCAAAAGGTAGAAAATGAAAATTCAAATACACAGAATATTACATAAAGAAGCAGTCATCACATATTGCTTTCAATATATAAATATATGTCGTTTCCTTGTTGTTGGGGTACATCCGTGTTTTTTTAGATTTAAGTTGTGGACTCAGCAGTTAACCTAACATTTAATTAAACTCATATTTGTCATTTCTGAGGGGAAATATTTCAAAATCTTACCTTTGAATATGTTAAGTACGAGTTTACCGAAGCGATAAGTTAACTTTTTCATCCAGATTAGAGTAAAAATGTATATATAAAAAAATGTATACGTAAACAACAGGGAAACTAAATATACAACAAATATTTGTAAACTGTATATGTTCTGGTTGTACCTATTTTGTTATTATTACTATGTATGAATAGTTCAATGTTTAATTGAATTTGTAATTAATTTTGGAAATAAAAACAAATATATACATATATATATATATATATATATATATATATATATATGGGGATTATTATTTCGCTGATACCGGCATCTACAGTGTAGTTTCAGAACTAGCAGAGAAATACATCGGCTAGATAGTGTACAGATTCCTTTTTTATGGGCAATTGTTTAAATGCAGATGCCTGTAACTCAAATTCACATTTTTATTTACCCGGAAGAATCATAGATGGCTAAATCCGCCATTTTGCGAACACAATTTTCAAAACAGAGTTTCCTATCTATTCTCTATTGTATGATCTGTGGTGTACACATGTCTCTCAACTTGCAATTGAGGTTGACGTCGTTCTCCTCGATGTCGTTTAACCCTTCTTAGGAAATCACGTTCACCTAAGCAGACTCGAGATTCATCAGAGAAGACGACCTGATGCTATTGCGCATTCCAATGTTGTCGTTCTCTGCACCACTGTAGTCGTTGCCGTCGAGGTAGCACAAGGTGGAGTCAATAATGCTGATGTTCAAAAAACCTTGTAGGCAGTAAACAGTTCGGACACTTACAGCATGGCCTTGTTATCCTAACCACCCATCAGGCAAATTTCGAGTTGAAAATCGGTCTCTAACAGCCATAAGTCTTAGACGTCGACCTTGAACTTCATTTGTGCCCTTCGACTTCCAGTGTCTACTTTTTTCCAAGTTTGGGTATTATCAAACCACAATAGACAACATCTCATAACAGTAGTTGGATTTCTGAGCTAGTTGTACGTTCGGCGTATACGTACTCTAGGCATTTTAACATTACTAAATATTGATTTTGGATCCCATCAAACAGTTTGTTTTTTGGTAAATAAAAAAAAGCACAAACGGCTACGATATTAATTGATAAAAAAAGTTTACTTGAAAAAACATTCACTTTACCAAATTTTATCAAAACAATATCAAAAATTTAATCATCTCCTTCTGGGCGTTGCAATTTCTTTGTCAGTGAGAATATTATTATAAATTATAAAGTTATTTGACAAATTTAATAAAATATGTCTTACATTGATAGTACGTTGTTGGTCACTTAAATGTGTTTCGACAGCATTGTAATATTTCCTCCAAAAGTTGAAACCATCAGCCTCAAGACCAGGCGTTCTCTCTAACCAACGTTGAATCAAGTCGGCTAGGGAAGGCTCGCTCTCTGATTTTTTTATCAGTTTTAGAGCTTCCTGAAATATCATGCGTTACTTGATGCTTTCTACAACGAATATGTGTTTTGAAAAACAATTACAACGAATTTACCTAAAAACAATTCTTACCTCGTCATTTCCGAATACCTTGGAATAATTTTTGTTGTACTTAACTCTGTTTTCTTGTCGGACTCCGAGTTTGTTCTCTAAAAGTCGAAATTGTAGACTTTGAAAACCGGATGCTGGCCGTAAGTAGTTTCGAAATTCCATGAAGTCTAGTGGCGTCATTGTCTCAAGGATCATAACTTGATCTACTAGCACCTAGAACCAGATAAATTTAGTAGCTCTAGCTCTATTCTAGTGCGCACGTAAATTTAAAATACAATATTATTCACATAATAGACAGTGAACCAGTTGTGACCAGCTCTCACACTGTGAGTGAATTAAAATATTTAATAAGCATTTGAACGTAAGAGTGTACACTATTTCTTGACAAGACCGGTCAACACCAGAGCTATCCTCAAATAAAATCGCGAAAAATTATAATATATTATTTGAAATATATCGTAATTACAATTAACTCTTTAAATAATCTACGATTTTATAAATTGAGGTAAACAAGTCACTAGAAACCCCAAACCGGCAGTCGTGCCTTGGTTTTCTCTATTACCCTATGATTTCTAGGTTAGAAACACGATATAGATTAGAAGCTAAACTTTTCAAAGCAATCATGTTATCAGTCTTTAGAGACTACACAAACTTTTGAAGGAGAGTCATAATCGTGTAACTTGTATTTAGGTATCAAAGGATAATAGTGTATAGGCCCAATTTTAAGCATCTGGTAACTCGTTTCGTTGAAATGATTACAAAATATAAGAAAAATGAATGAAAAATTGATAAAAGAATATTGGATAGTCTTAATATGTGTCTCATGTATGGTGTGTTAAACAATAATCTATATACAGGATTACTAGAAATGACAGTAAAAGAACATTTGTTAAATCATTATGATACAAATAATATCAGATCAGATTGAACTTAATAACTACACAACTTTCTTGAAGAAAAGGGTATAACCTGATGTTGCTGGTATTAATATACAATTTAAATAGGGCACAAGCAAGAAACTAATGACCACTAATAGTCATTGCAAGAAACAAACTAGCAATAACACTGGAAACAATGGAAACAGAAATGTTTTGAAATCGTCGATACCACAGCAATAGTTTTTGGTAATTACATTATAGCCATTATATGGAATGTGTTGTCCCACAGGAAATGCCAAAGAGCTAGCTGCTGTTTTCATTATGTATATACGATAAGGTCAAAGTAATTAAAACACCTTAAACAACTGACATTGAAACAATAGCTAGAGTATTAAAGTGAATAAACGAATCAATATCATAATAGTTCTTAGCCTTCTTCGGCTAACTGATAAGACCAAGAAATGTCAAAAGCTACCGAAATGGGATTATCATAAAACAAATTAAGGTGAATCTTGATATTTGCTAACCTTTTTGAAATATTTCGCTTATTCCAGGATGTCGCAATTTTCCGCAAATTTGGCGGCGCAGACAAAACAACTTTGATTCGAAAACTTAAATTTGATTCTTGTGTCGACCTTTATTCTCTTCAAGGCACAAAGATTGTACTAATTCGACATGTGCTTGAGTTCTCCAATAAAATCCATTACCAAAATCAAATTTGATCCTTTCTGGATCCATTACCTAATTCTTAGATTTTAAATGCCTATAAAAATCAAACTTGTGTCACATTACTTTCCCTGAAGAAATACTAGTCGAAAAAATGTGTTCTCTAACCACAGTTGTTTACTTTTCTTAAAGGTTTCTAAAATCCCAGAAGAAGAATTACACTTTTCCTTATGTCAAAATAATTACTCGTTAGCAAACTGACTCATCAGTATTCTCTTTCACGTTGTGTTAAAATAAGAATCCCACATCGAACTTTCTTGAACTCATCAATTATAAAACAATGAAAGTATTGATATATTCAGAAAATTTGTAAAAATTATGTGTTAAGTATTATTACTGATTGTTAGTAGTAACTACTGTAATAAGGGATAAAATATATATATAGTTTATGCTAAATACACTTGGTCTAATCTGAAAATACACATTCTCAAAACATAAAATTTTGATATGATATACGCCTTGTCATTTTATCTTGATGCGTCAAAAATTAACTCAGTGAAAAACAGTTAGTTGAAATTATCAAAAACAGTTACCTACTACTTACATACAGAGGAGGATATAACGTTTTAAATAGGGCACTTACCTTCCATATCAACACTATTCGGTTCAACCGTCTTAAAATCTCAAGTGTTCTAAATTCGTCCACAATTTCGGTAAACATCCCTCTTATTGAATCTAGCTCGAATATTATCTGTTTAAACCAGAGTTCATAAGCTGAAACAAAAACACACCTAAATATTTACAGCCAATTACCTGAGAATGCATTTATGTCGGCATAATACACGAAATTTAATTGAAATTATTATTTCGTTATTAGGTACCTTAATTTTATCATAATAATATAGAAGTAGATAAAGAGAAAATATGAGAATATAAAAAAGGGTGAGTTAGGCAATCGCCAAAGACAAAAAGTTAACTGACAGACAACAATACAGCAAAATAATAAAAATTTCGAAAAGAAAATACCCAAGAAAAGACGAGAAAGAACAGGAAAAATTTTAAAACTATAGTAGACAGAAATAAAGGTCTGAAAGTCCTTAAAGGATGAGGCACAGTATAAAAACAGCATATACATAATATCAAGAAAAAATAAGTCTACAAAGTGGCGTGAGATTAATGACAATCTGAATTGTGAATGTGTGCTTGGTTGGTGTTGGTGAATAATATTAAAAAAAGAATAAAAATTGACCTCTTTCAGGATTCTTTATTTATTGTATTCTTTAGTTCAGGACCTCACTGTAAAACACGTCAAAGAATACAAAGAAGAACTCTACTTAATGCCACTTGGAACTTCATAGAAACTGTTGCTTTAACAAAATCCAGTACTTGTCTCTGTGGCTTCGACCGTTAACTCTTAGACTAATTGGAAAAGTTTTTCTCTTATATTTTAGTCGAGTAAGTTAAATTTATATGCTTTATCCAAATTCTCCTTACAATTCTTTTTAAAATATATAACATTATTGTATATACTAATACTTCCTTTATATTTGATTCGAAAGAATTTAAATGCTTATCTGAAAACAGCAAAATTTCATTCTCTACAAAAACGTAACATAAATATGTACCTACCTCTCGTTAGTGAAATCTGTAATTCTAATTAAACCAATCAACAATTGCAAATTTACTTATTTTTTAGCCACAATGAAATGAACTCTTCAATTGGATGCAAATTGAACAAAACTGTTGTGAAGCTAAATCAATAATGAGAGAAACAACGCAATATATGTTTTTATTTTTTATATTTTTCTTCCATAAACTAAACTTCCTATTTATTTACTTTATTATACATGCCTGATCTGCAACACAAAATCATTATTTGTTTTATTTACAATTGCGATATATGCATCATTTAAACTGAATATTGTACTGGATTTTCTCTTGTGAAATACTTGTTTTCAAAGCGCGGACCCAAAGAGCTGTATTTAAAATTTAATTTACCTAAAATTTGGTTACACATGTTTGTCTATTATATTTCTCATGATGTGCCTTTTTGCTTTTCTGTATTGTTGGTTTAATATCAAATTTAAGGCTTGTATTTTCCTTCCGAGCTCAAGTTTCTGATAACAAAGTAAAATCGAGTTTGGTATGGCACCTCGTTACCCAAGCAGAGATTGCAAATATTTCATATCACTGTTTAATAATTATTAAACCGTTTGGCCTTATAAGGACTAAGTAAATGTCATTTTAAGATCAAATCGGGAATTTTACTCGTCACCCTTCTGTTGCACCAGTAGATTAACAATAACTCTTTTTTAACTTAATCTCTCTTCAATATCTGCTCTTACTTGGATTAAATAAAATAGAGATTCAATGGCAGTGCAACCTCCTGTTGTAGCGAAGCTCTCACCGGTCTTTGGGAGAGAAAGTACGCATTCTCGCTAGTCTTGTACCATGTTAAGAGAAACGTAAAAGTGCCTATCACCACCTCCACGTGGTCTCTCCTGGGTACTTGTCACCGTCTAGAGAGTAACCTCCTGTACGGTGAACTGCTAACGTGAAGGCTAGGGGTAACAGCGACGGCCGTCGTTTGAAATGTCGAGTCATCACCCTGTATGGGGAGCGACCTAGTATTCGAGACGAGTTCCTCTTGCTCACCATGCGCCTGTTACTCATAAAACGAGTTTTGTGATCCACTTAATGGAAACACCAGTGTAGTAAAGCAAGCATGGGAGAGAAAGTATAGCTTTCTCGGGAGGCGACCCATCTCCGCTAGGTTAACCTTAAAAGAACGTGGTCAGGAGACTCCAGTCTTTAACTTCTGCAATGTCCGTAAGGCCCATATGGGTACTGTGGGGGAGAGAAAGCCCACCGTGCTGTGCTAGCGGTGCCTCTCCGTCTGGTGTTGGCCTCGCAGGGGCAAAGGTTGCGTTAGAGCGTTAGATAGGACCTCTGGGCGGAACTCCGAGTCTCATTCATGTGCCTGCCCTTGAGAGCGGGGGGATAGACGACAGCCGTTTGAAGTGGGGAAGCTCCTTGCCTGGAAAGGGAGTGTACCTGTCTAGGAACCGAGGCAAATCCTATTCTCATCCGCGCCTGGACACCTAAAACTACAGCCCCGACCGCTGTAAGGTGCTCCGGGTCCGCTCATGAACCGGTAACATCGTCCATACAAAAGGGTCATAGAATTTGGGTTGACTCGGATCTCACGTCTAGATATACTCTATACGAGGCGCCTGGAATCTTCGGGTGTGGGATTAAAAGCTATAACGGAGGAACTCCGAGGTGCGTATATCGAGACCTGAGCCTAAACACAAAGGCTCAATCGCTCCAACACAGCGGTGTATCCAGACAGAGGCCGTCGTTTGAGGTGTCGGACCAGCATACTAAACCCTGTTTTGCTGGCACTAGTATCCGAGTCGCTTGCGGCACGACGAATCCTTGGCGAAATGAGGGACCTAGCGGCCCCCTAGATCCCCCGTTGCGGTCGTAACTATGACTCTCTTAAACCGGTCTCCATTACCCAACATGTTCTCTGGGTCCCTGACCTTGTGAGGTCAAACGTACCCCTGACTCGGAATCAGCGACCCCAAAAACCTCATATTCTATTTTTCCAGGTTTTTTAAAAAGTTTTCTCGATTTGACCTACAAATTAAAAACCGCTACTTACCATAGTGAAGTTCTTAGAGCAGGCAATTTTTTTTGTGGAGCTGTGTAAGTATCAAGCGACCTACGCCACAAAGAATTAATTTGAAATAAATCACGCACACCTTAGAGAACCAACATTTAAGCTAGTAATAATGTTTCAGATTAACATTTTCATTTTGTTTTTTGTAAACGGTATTGCGCATTAGAATACGTGTGGTAAATAAAATATTAATATTTAACAATTTTTGTACAACAAACTACACTGTTTCACTTCACTCTAGCTTCATTTGGTATAAGTAAACTGCTACGCTAAATAAAGATTAATGGCAATTTTAGAACAAATCTGTTTTATTTCCAATAATTACTAGCAGAAACGTTACTGCTGTTGACGATACGACAGGTTCAAATTTTGTGTCTGCTATTAAATTTCGTGAATCGTTCAAATTTCGATCCTACCGTCTTTAGCACACCCGCTTTTGCCATTAGGAGATCATCCATGCCATCTGAGAAATTATGGCTTTAAATGTATGCTTTTAGGCATTAAGATATTAACTTCCCCAGCTGAAGAAAATCAGAAACGTTTGCACTCTTCAGGTTTCAAGTTCCCTTCAAATTTAACACTCTTATGCCATTAGAGGAGTAACTTCTCACACAAAAATTAAAAGGAGAAGCCGAAAACTCAGATCCATTAAATAACAATAATGTCGTTAATTTCACCTTTTAGCCAATTACCCAGGTCCATAAATTTACAGAAAAAAATTTCCACATCTTGCAGTCTTCATTTTAGTACGCTTAGGGTTTAAGACTTTAAGATTGTTGGAATAAGTGGGTTCGGGCATTTGGAGTTTTTGAGTTAGAAGTTTGGGTTCTGTGGATTTAGAGATTCTGGTTTTGATGTGCGTGTACTTGGAGATTGTGGGAAAAAAACCTGTAGATTTTTCCCTCTTTGATTTTGTTGATTTTGTTTGTCGGCTGATCGAATATGTTGGTTTGGGTTTAGTGGACAGGTGATCGATTTTGGTGTCTGGGGTATGGGTAGAAAATCAGTAGCAAAAAAGGCGGAAAAGCTACGAGCGGTTAGTTTCCTCATGAACAGAGAACATAGTGCGCGTATCAAATTTTCTACATACTTTTTATAGCTTATCTAATAAAAATAAGAATTTTTGCATGTATATTTCAAGGTAAGTTTTGCATTTAGTAGCAGCATGAGTTATATATTCGTTGGAAATGTATATTTTTTCAATAATATTACGCTATTATTTAGAACGTGGGGTTTATAAAGCCTCTGTGGGGTTTTTGAGTGGTTAATATTTATCCTACAGCAGGAAAACCTTTATCCTCTAATAAATTGAGACAAAAACAGAATCGTATGAGCCCTTCGATGTTTCTGGTGACTCAAGCAATACTGGAAATGCCGAAAATGTAGAAGAGGACATATTTGAAGTTACTAAACATGATGTAGAAGCTACAACATCAGACTTATATACTCATATTACTCGATTGAATAATCCTCCTGAAACTCTATGTATTATCGTTAACTTGCTAAACAAATACAATTTCTTCCAAGTTCGTTTATTTACGCCTTGGTAATGTGCTATATCAAAGTTCATAATTTCGATATCATTGGTCTTCTCATCTATCTCTAGGTAATACAGCAATGAACCTCAAAACACATAGTTGAAGAGCTATCTCTTCAACTATGTGCATTGTTCTTGTTTCCAGCACAAATAAAACGAACATGGACAAATGTGAATTTGAATCAAGTCAGGCAAGTATTCTTGAAACAAAATCGCCGAAGAGAAAAAAAAAACGGTATTAAAATTTAGGTTTCCTGCCGCCTCGGTCATTGCTCTTTATAATGAACTAATGTGAGGTGTATAGATATTGAAAATCAAATGACGCTTTTTGTTTAGGATATGGGCAAAAGTCTCACAAACAGTTGCTAGTCATAGCAGTACAGCTAGTACTTAATATATGATGTTCGTCCAACTAAAAAGTAGACATACTTACTTTTTATTTTCATAAGTGAAGACTTAATTTCAAAAGCAAATGAACAAACAACTATAAAAATGCGACGCATACGTTGTGGAAGATCATCGGAGAATGTCAAACTGGCAACAGAGACCCCAGAAAGGTGAACTGTCCAATACGGAGTAAAAAAAAAAGAACGAAACCTTTTTGTCACATATGTTAACATTGTGTCACCCTGTACCATGCATTCAAAATTATTTAATAAGTATGTATTATTATCTAAACCATATCTTTAATTTTATTAATTCTCCTGGATAAAAATATTTATGGCAAAAATCCCGCTTAACTGATCTGCACGCAATAGATTTCTGAACAGAGTAGTAATATAAAACTTTATTTATACCTGTTCAAGCTATAGTGAAGTAAGTAACATATTTGAGAAAACGCATTTTATTTTAAAACCCGTTCCAGTTACTTGTGATTTTTTTGGCGAAAACTAGGCTGGTACACAGGGCCGTCGTCAGCTTTCTGTTTAGAGAGGGGTAAATTGAAAGAATTTTTTGTTTCTAAATGGAGCTAGTCGGTATTTGGTATAGACGGTTGCAATGGCAATGTTCTACAAGAAAGATCGGTGGAGGGGCGACGCCCTTACTGAACAATCTCAAGTTGTTACTAATGACTACAATACATTCAAAAAATATTCAAAGTTTTTGCTCGAAAGGTATTTTAAAGAAAATTATAAAGTATAAATCTGAAATTTGTTTACCATGATTTTCAAAAAATTAAATATTCTACTGAATCATGTTTTAAATGTTCATGTATCTAATAAACAGTTTACTAATAAACCGCATATTCAATCAACGAATATTTATCAATCTTGATCTTAATATACTTTCAATAATTGTTTGATGTACAAAAGAAGAAATGATTTTGGTTTATTATATCAGATTTTCTTGACAATTCTAACTTACCTTGATGAGTTATTATAAACAAATGTTCATCATGAACTGGTGCATTATTCTCTTCACCTAATAATCTTTGTGCTCCTAGAACTTTATCAAGTAGAAGGTATTCCGCGTAAAGCATCCCAGATTCATCCCCAAGTTGTTCACCATCTTGGACGTTCTCCCTGAAACAAATGAAAGGTGTTTCAATTTACTATTACACCATATATTCAGTAATATTAATTCTTTCAAACAGAAATTAAAATACACTTCTATTAAAGTCTATGTATATATACAGTGATGGGCAAATGTGTAGAACCAAGTAAATATCTCTGAAATTATTAGAGATATCAAAATGAAATTTGGAAGGTGGATACTGCAGTAGATTGCCTATTTGTTTCCAAATTTTTTCACAATTTTGAACTTCATGTTTTACCGGAAGTAATGTCGATTTTAAAATTTGCAATGAAACACCCTATATAGTATTTTAGTTTCTTATGAGACTTTTATTGCGAATACAAAAATATTGGGTTTGATATTGTTTACTTCAATACCTACCGAGATATTAACGGAAAAGTAACTAAGGAAAGGAGAAATTCGATGGTAGTTAAACTCGGTTCAGATTTCATTTACGCCGGATATAAACAAACCGCTCGGTAAGGATTTGTATTTCTATTTGCCAATCGGTGGCATTATACCGTCACAGCCAACAGCACTGCTTATTCCATAGTCGAATACACGTGCGTTTGTTTAAATTAGTTGCAAATTAAATCTGAATCAAGTTTAGCAGTCCATGGAATTCATTCCAGAAGTGACAGTAGTTGTCAAAATAAGTTATTAGTTTTTTTATTTGAACGTAAAAAGATTGTATTGTTTCAATTTGTTCGTAAAATGGCCGAATTAAGTGAAAGAGAAGGAATAGAAATATTAATGATGACTGGGTATGGGTAGAGGAAAAGGAAAGAAGTTTGTGACCTTTTAAACATTGTTCATCCGAGTACACAAATATCCCGTTCAGTAGTGACGAAAACTTTGTGAAGGTACGACACAAGTGGAACAGTTAGCAATTTACCGAAAAGTGGACGGTTAAAAAGTAATGAAGGTGTAGCTCAAAATGTTGCTAGATCTTTGGAAGAAAATCCTCACTTATCCACTACCGAACTCGCCAATATGCATGGAATAAGGATATTATGGCGAGAAAAATATCATCCATACAAAATTCGCCTCGTTCAAGAACTCTCCGAAGACGATTTCGACAGACGGTTACAATTTTGTGAAACGATGATGGATATTTGTAACCATGATAATAATTTTATAAGAAATGTGGTATTTTCAGACGAGGATACATTTTGTTTAAATGGTACGGTTAATCGACATAACTGCCGCTACTGGTCGCAAAGTAATCCTAATTGGCTACAAGAGGCTCATACACAACATCCCCAAAAATTGAACGTTTGGGTCGGCATTTATAACAACAGAATCGTGGGACCCTTCTGTTAATATCTCGGTAGGTATTGAAGTAAACAATATCACACCCAATATTTTTGTATTCGCAATAAAATGTTTCATCAGAAACCAAAATACTATACAGGGTGTTTCATTGCAAATTTTAAAGTTGACATTGTTTCCGGTAAAAGAGGAAGCTCAAAATTTTAAAAAAATTTGGAAACAAATAAGCAATCTACTGCACCTTCCAAATTTCATTTTGATATCTCTAATAATTCCAGAGATATTTGCTTGGTTCCACACACTTGCCCATCACTGTATATTTATATAAACGAAGTGTCTCTAAAACGAACTAAAATTATAAATTTAATAATTTCTCGCTGCCCCAAACAGAGGTATGACAGGTTCCCAACCTCCCAATAGACTGTCGTCAGTATTTTCATATAGATTTGGAAATATTCTTAATATTTAAAACAAAAAATGTGGATCGAAAAGAATAAATATCTAACCGATGCATGGATAATTCACCTATAGTCCAGGCTGTAGGTAATTTTCATGACGAAAATTAATTAATAGATGAAACCAATTTTTAATTCTAGGCATGGGCGTCCGGAGAGGGCCGAGGGCCAGCTGCCCCCGATGAATATGAAAAACTTCCCCTGAATCCTCAACGCTTACGATATATTTCCTGAATTGCCCTAACGTAGGCCAAAAAAAATCTTTTTTGCCTTTTTATTGAAAACTTAAACTTACTCATAAACAATATCTGCAAATCATGATACAAGAGAAATTCAGCCCATATATTGTCCTTGACAATTTGGTCGTTCTAGAAGTATGAGACAGCTGCTACAGGGAGGGATGGTTCGCCTCTTCATCACGAACAATTTCATCATTCACAGAAAACGAAGGGCTTTTAATGTTACTGCAGAACAAATATATAATTCCAGTAAAAGAACTTTGTGTCCTTCACCTAGCCTCTACCTTTAAGCTCATTGTTAATGTAAATTATTTTTAACCGACTTCCAAAAAGGAGAAGGTCGGTACGTTTTTTTTATGTATGCTCAGTGATTATTCAAAAACGGCTTGGGCAATTTCGATGATTTAAACAGCATTGTATTAAGGAATATTAAAGACAGGTACCACATAAATCAACAAAAACAGTAATTAAGGGATTACACTTCTGTGAATTTCAATGAATCTACAATGTTTTCTCTAAAACGGCTCAATCAATTTGAATATTTTAAATTCTATTCTACAAAGGGATTTCCGGCTTGATTCCGTTTAATTTTCTATAGCGTAAAATATACTCTTTTTCTGAAAATTGGTACAATATGCCGTGAAAGTATATCGTACAGGATATTTGTAACGGTTTTCATTTTACGGACAATATAATTAAAGTTTTACAGGTTGGTCCAAAAAATGTTGTATTGGGTGGCACATAAGTAGTTGTCTATACAAACTATAGTTGTACAGAATGGATCAAAAAACGTTTAAAAAATGTTAAATAAGAATATATAGTAAGTATATTTGAGTTATAGGTCGGAGGGTTCAAAAAATCGTAGAAGCAAAATGGTTGAAATATAAGATGGAGTGGAATTATAGTTACTAGCTGTCGCCCAGTGGTCGAAATTCGACCAATTGTGTCAATATCTCTGGCAGGTTAAGTAACATGAAAATTTTATCGTGGCATTCTATCCTAGGACTTTAGGGAGAACAGCAATTACACAGAACGGATCCAGATTCGGAACCTCTGTGTGATAGTTTCCTCGAAAATCCTAGATGTCGGTCTTACATCTCGCTTCTACAAATAAGTAACGAAATTCAAGTTTTTTTCAGATATAATTCATAGAACTTTATTTGTGTTCAAATTCGTAATTCTTAATTTAATGACAACAATTCAACTGCTAATGGGCTACCCTACATATTTATTTTTTCTAACACCCCTGTATAGCTATAATTGCATTCAATTCTCTAACATTTATTAAAATCCGCATTATAATAATTCCATCTCATTATATATTTCCACCACCCTGTATATGTAAATGCTCATGGACCACGCATAATATTTTTTAACATTTTTCAACCACCGGGTAAACCATTCTGTATATGCCACTGCCTATGACCCACCATATTTACTCTTTTTGTTTATGAAATTTTTAATTATTTTCTGTAACTATAATTCTACTCCGACCTATATTTCAATCATTATATATATGGAACTCTTCGTGGTCTACTCTATAAATCATTTCCTTTTCTAACATTTTTTATCACCATCCTGTATATCTATAATTCCTCACGCTATATTTCATCTTAACTATATATACAACTGCTTATGGGTTACGAAATGTTGCATTTCCATTTCTGCCACCCTGTATATGCATCTATGTATAACATTTTTTGCACCACCCTGTATAACTGTAATTTTACTGCACCTTCTATTCCAAGAACCATGTAAATTCAACCGCTAATGGGCTTCCCTATATAATTATTTTATTAGTTATAATTGCACTCTACTCTATATTTTAAACACCCTAAATATGCAACTGCTTATGTGCCACCCATTAAAAAAAATTATTTCTAACATATCTGGAATCGCCCTGTATAATTATGATATTCAACGATTACTTTACCCACTAAACAATAACAACGCTTGCATGCCACCTCCAGAAGTACATGCTCTAAGTATATAATAGCATTGGTCTGTCTATATATAATTACTCAATGGTTTGAGTCTGGCGGCAGCGGCACGCGGCACATTCATTTGTTTGGTATTGACATTATTGACGTAAATAATGAATATTTATTATATTTTATTTAATGAATGAACCAATATTATAAATTAAGATTAGCATTCTGCACTGAAGGTCGTCAGTAGCTACTAAACCAAACAAAAATGAAGAAAATCGGTTGAGAAACAGAGGAGAAAATGGTACCTAATCGTTTTGTCTTAGCCTATTTATATATAGATAAGAAATGTTATACAGTGTAGAACCTAAGTAGTTGCTTATACTTGACATATGGAGTGAAGTAAAATTATAGGTATACCGCGTGATTTAAACAATAGAAAAATAGAAACAGTCAATAGGGTGGAGAGCAATTAATACTTACTCAGGGCGATTGCAACATCCTGTGGAGTTGAATTATAGTTGTACAGTGTGGTTCAGAAAATATAGATAAGTAATTTATATTGGGTGACTTGTACACCGAAACATATACAAGGTGGTTGCAATATAGGGTAAATTCGAGTTACACTTATAGAAAGTCGTCCAATTAATAAAACACATAACAAAGTTGAAAAAATATGTGGAAAATATAGAAAACAATACAAATTGGTGACAGAGGGAGAGGGAGAGACAGAGAAAGAATACGCCAAAAACAATCAATAGAATTCTACTTTAAATCAGATAAAAAAAGAATATATGTCAGAAAATAGTGATTCTAAACGGTTTTTATTTTAAGCCAGTTGAAGTCGGCTCTTTTTTTAATATAAATTATAGATTAATATAGCCATAGTAACACAAATCATTATATGGCGGTCTGTATAAATAATCTGTAACACGAAGCAAAAACGCAATCAATAAATTATTAATAGATGTCAAAATATTTTTGAAATAATTTATACTTCCAATGATGAAATTCTTCAATTAATGAATTACACACAAAAAATTAGCGTCATAAAATCCCGGCAAATAACTTAATCACTCTAGCGACAAGGTTCCTGCAACTATAAATTGGGTGATAACATGAAATTCAAAAAGATAACCTTTCGCGATGTGCAACACCAAAATATTAAATAAAGCGATAAATTGTTGACTGTCATTATTTTGGACCCAAGAACAGCTACCAGTTTTGCGTGTCTTAGCAGTAACGCAACTAATTGGCTGGTCAGATTACCATTACACTTTTTGTTTACAATTATTGCAGAAGTCAGTGCTGAATATAGGAAGAAGTTTTAACCTCGACCTTAATTAAATTCTCTTACAAAATGTTTTCTTCGCCGACAAAACAGAATAACATATATCATATTTTTAAACTATTTGTATTGGAAATATGTTTATTGCTGCTGTTTTTTTTTGCAAAAAAAAAGTAATGAGATACATCTCAAATACAGCTTTCTGTATATCATAAAGAAAAGCTCGAAATACCGATATATAATGAAATAAAAAAAAATTATAACTTGGTTGTAATATAGCTGGAACTTTAAACTGTCTTCTAATGATAGCTTAAAATGTTGAGATTAATAAGTCTGAAAATCGATACTGTCCGTTAAGTAGATTTTGCAGAATTGCAATTTATATATTTTTTAGAACTATATTGCAGATCGCATCGTATTGTATCTGTTGCTGAGAAAATTTCAACTGTTGTTGACTAGACATGACATGCTGTATTCAAATAAGTAAGTGGAATTTATCCATCAGCTCTAGTTTTTGAGTATCAGACATTTACAATCAGAAAAAATAGACCAATTTATTAAGGAAAATTTTATTGAAAAATCACACATATACATCAAATATTTAACGAAATTTAATCATTCAGTTCTAAAAAACTTCGTTTTAAAGATCTCCAGTTATGTGTAGACTTAGGAAAATGGCGTATTAGAGACCAACAATAGTCAGACATCATATTTTTATTCCAAAAACCCTGATAACGCTCTTCAATTGTAGGTAAATCTTGATGCATACGTTCTCCTTGCTCCTCACATTGTATCTCCGAGATTCTCAGAGAATCTGTCCAAGTGACTGAAGAGAAAATGTAGCTTTAAGCTCATATTACAACCTACCTTTTTTAATTGCAAATGAAGATCTGCTACAAGTTCAATATAATTTTCAGATTTTTTATTACCTAGAAAGTTTTGCATGACAGACATGAAAGCTTTCCAAGTCTTTAATTCAAGCTTATTCATAGAGTTTTGAAATTGAGTGTCTTTTGTAAGTTGTCTAATTTGGGGGCCGTCAAATATACCTGCTTTAAGTTTTTCCATAGTAAGCTGAGGAAATTTATGACAAAGAAAAGAAAGAAAAGCACTTTCCATTCACCTCTAAAGCTTTTACAAACTGTTTCATGATCCCTAGTTTTATATGTAGTGGTGGCAGAATGATTTTTTCACGAGATACAAGTGACTCTTTGACAATATTTTGTTTTGCAGGTATCATATTTTCTCTTAGCGGCCACTGTTTTCTTACCCAATGTTCGCTTTTTGCTCTACTGTCCCAAAGACATATAAAACAGGGAAACTTAGTGTAACCAGTTTGTTGTCCAAGGAGAATGTTCACCATTTTTAAATCTACACATATTTGCCACTTGTGATCATTGTATTTTATTTTATTCAAAACTAATGAGATGTTACAATATTCTTCTTTTAACTTTGCACTGTGAGCGATTGGTACTCCAGCGTATTTATTTCCATTATGTAAGAGAATACCTTTGAGGCTACGAATCGAACTGTCAATGAATAAACGCCAATCACTTGGTTCATATTGTTTCGGTCCCATCGTTCTCAATAAGTTTTTAATGTCTGAGCAAAAAAAGATATTATCTTCTTCAGAAAAGTAAATCCGTAATTCTTTATCTCTTTCACGATAAAAAGTAACTTTAGTATCTGAAGAAAGCAAATTTTTTTCTTTTAGACGTGACGCCAACAATTCTGAAGCTTGTTTAGAGAGATTCAAATCTCTTACAAGATCATCCAGTTCGTTTTGTGAAAAACATTTTGGTCCATTGGATTTATCTTCGAAATCAGGATCATTTTTTGATGACGAGCTTGACTCTTCATCATCTTGCATTGAAGGTTCAGATATATTTTTAGGCATTGCAAAGTCACGCGACGTAGCACTGGACGTCGAACGCTAGTATCATTTGGGTATCGCCATTAAACTCGATTTTTAGCATTAATTCCTTGTATGTTGACACAACAGAAATAACAGTCATCAGGATGATTTCGTGGTTCTCGCCAAATGGTTGGTGTTTGGAATTTAAAAGAACTTCTTTTACCACCTTTCCACAATCTTAAATATTCAACACACGATTTACAAACACAATTAGGTGCCCAAGACTTCTCATTTTTATCCAACAATATTCCAAAATATAGAAAGTAGGTATTTTTTACAAATTCTGATATATCTTTTCGGCAATTATGCAGCACGTATTCTCCACATATGTAGCAAAAATGATTTAGATTCTTTATACAACTTTTTTTTGAAGCACTCATGTTGCAGGAACTTTAGAAATTAAAAATAACAAACTGAAACATGTACATTATTAATAAACAAAAACACATGAATGATAAAATTTAACAATTAAGTCCCTCAAGCTGTACAAAAATTTTTGAGTTTAGATTTGGCAATAACGCGGTACAAATAAACAAGAACCGTCAGTTCGCGGGAACAGACAAAAATTAAAATTTTGTAAACTAGTATTATTCACAATTCTTCTATAGGGATAAGGAATTCAGATCGTATATATTGGATTTTTGTTATAGTACACTAAAATATATTTACTGCTTGTGAATTTTTGCTTAAACGACCGACCCTCACCTACTTCTCCCCAGTAGTTTAAATAATAACAGTAAACAGTTTATAGGTAACCATTAACTTATTAAACCAATCGAAAAATAGACCAATATGGGCAGATGATAGGTGGTCATCTAAAGAAAATCCGAGTTGTGTCCATGTCTATTTCGTTCAGCACTGCCTCTTCGAGTCGTGGTGTTCTCACACTTCGTGGTCTACCTGCATTAAAATTTTCCGCAGAAAAAGTTCCAGTTTCTGAAAGACGCCTGTGAATATTGGAGAACATCCGATGACCAGGCATCACTCTATTGGGATAGCGTTCCATGTAAAGACGCTTAGTTTCTCTTGAATTACATTTGCAAGACCATACATGAAATGCATGTCAGCCATTTCGGAATTCGTAAAATTCGGCATGTTTTGATATTAAAATGCAATCATCTTTAATTTTCAAAACACAGGAGTTTAATTTGATATGTCAAAACTAACAATAAATTTATTCATTCACCACAGCCTACTTACTAGGTAGGTACCTAGATTTCTATGACAATTCGGAATTTTCTGAGGATTTCAAGAGAATCATTCCAAATTTTTTTCTCGAAACCGGTAGTAGATACGACAAAACTACAAGAGAACATAAAAGTTTGGTATAACAATAAAACTTTTCTTTACAATTTTTTAAAGTACCAGTGGCTCACCAAAAAAAAGTTTTGAAGGACAACAGTGGACAGTGTTCCCGAAAAAATATCACCCTGTAGATTTGCAATCGAAATTGGCATGTCACAAGGTGTAAACTCTTAATTGTAATATCTGTGCCAAATTTCATTTGAATATCTTGTGAAGTGCAGATACTATGAGAAAAAAACTTGAAAAAAATTCAAACTTTAACACTCTGTATCTTGAAAACGTTTGCGGACCCATGTTTATGGGACTTTTTCTTCCTAAAACTACTCAAGGAATCTCCCCTTTTCGTTTGTACTGCCAATTTAGGAACACCCTGTATAAGCAAAAACAAAAATTTGTATTTTTGCGGGTTTTTATTATTTAAGTAGTTTTCTTCTACGAGTCTGTTGTTAAAATCTTAGTAATTCTTATTATTATATATTGGTAATATCTCTGTTTAGATAACAGTGACTAAATGGGAAACAAATTTCACATCATCTTTTCTTTTCCAACAAGTAACTTAGCTTATTATTTAAGCACTTAAAATTGTAAATGTTTAATTTTAGTTACAGAAATGGAACTTTATTACTTTATTATAATAATTAAATTATGTGGATTTCTACCGTAATTTAAGAAATTGAAATTATTTTAACATGCTACCAAATATTATATAATCTATCTAAACCAGAATTTTCTGTTGTTAAACTGATTATTTCATTGAGCGTAGTAGTATTACATCCATATATTTTTTAAGGCTTCAGGGAAATGACCGATCCAAATGTATCTGCCATGACAAATTTTACCCTCTACAATCTTTTATATCCCAAAATAAGTTATTTGTTATTACACTCTCTGGACTAACCAAAATAGGAAACTAACAACATTAAAACCCCTATTTATTCATAGCTTAAACTAAAAGCAACAAATTAATAATAAAAAAAGATATAGAGAAAAGTTACATTTGATTAGATATTAACAACAAAATGGTAAAATCAAATATTTCTAATTAATTAAATGAACTTCCAATTCATCAACCATCAACCAAAAACAACTAAAATTATCTCGTTTTTATTATTTTTCCTACTTACTCGGATCTAACAGGACAACTCATAATAAAAAACTTTAGTGGTATTCAGTTTGCACATAAACAGTAAACTACTGGCTGCGAAAGTCGACAAGAGAAGCTCGAATATCTTGGATCGTTGACTTAATCAACCTTACGTAATATGTTACACAAATGTGGTCTCTATATCATTCAAAATATCAAATACGTGTGTCCATTTTACTACGTATAAACATGTGACTGTTTTTAAATGAATCGAAATAAATACCAAATATTTAGAGCGAAAATAAAATCATTGACGCATTTCGTTCAAGAGAAACATTAGATGCCTATAGAAGAATCAAGAACTAGCTAAATGAAAATGGTTATTGTGTTCTCCAAAATAACTTCTGTAAGATGCCAAACTGTATGAAAAACTAGTTTCAAAATAAAATATTTCTTTGGTGATTTTAATATGTGATAGTAATTTAAAAAAGTTGATTTAGTTTCTAGGATTTCACACGAGACTAGAGCAAGCGAGAGTATCATGAATCTCGTCTCGTGCTCGTCAATTCCTAAAAAATTAAGTCTTGTTCACGTCTCGGTCTCGTCTCGTTACAAGTTGTCTCGTCTCGTCTCGTTACCAGTTGTCTCGTCTCGCTTACGTTTATGTTATGATAATAAATATTATATAAACTAAATAATTATTAATAAACTCTTAATTCAATTTTTAAAATTACTCGAACCAAGAATTTAAACATAATAACGGTTCGACAAGATCATCTACCTACGTGTACTTGCCAATTTTTGGTCACGCAATTTAACATAAATTTTATCTCTACAGAATATTTGAAACATTTTTCTTGCATCTAAGGTTGTTACCAAATACTTGAGTATTTGACCAGTTCTATTATATATACTTCTACAGATGTTTACAATAATTCTTCACATCTTTACTACAAGAAATACAAGAAAAAACAAAAAAATTCTCCGGATGTACAAATAGAGACGACATTTTCAAAACTTGGGTATTTTGAGGCAATAAAAGTTGTCCCTTAAGTATTCAATTTATAATGCCATCAGTCCTATATAAGAAAAGTTTACTGTTCTGCTGTAAATAAGCGGATCTGACAGGTTTCGGGCCAATCAAACCTCTTTTAATAGTATATACGTTTACTATTCTCCAGTTTAATTAATATAGACACATATACTCCACGCAGACGAAGGTAACCCATCGACCTGTTAAAAAAATCATTCAAACTTAAAATATAAAAATCTGCCACGATAAATATTTATGATAAGAGATACGTTACTATAAGAAGCATTAACAAGTTAAAGTAAAAATGTGAAAAGAAAAATCATACTTCGTTATTGAATCTATTTAATTTTACAATAACATATTTCACACAGTTTATATATGTTAAAATATATTGTTTTCTATCTATGCCCTTTCTAAATTTTTTAATAAAAACTTCATAAAAGAAATTTAACGAGACCAAAACGAGACGCTCGGGTTGCACTGTATGTGGTCTCGGTATACCCCATAATATTTTCCAAAACGTCTAGTCTCATCTCACAAAAACGAGAAAAATCTCGTTCTCCCTATTAGTTTCTGAATGTCTGCTTTTCTTAAAATATTTTCATCTACCTAGTAGTAAGCTATGTAGTAAGTTATATATTTTTTTAAATCAATTCCTAAAAACTCTGTACAGCAATTCTCTTCCCTCTATGACTTCACCAACCTCTGTTCTCCAGGATATTCTTGGTGAAGCACGTTACCTTCAAGCAAGAGAATTTCTCTTTTTTTAATTCATCAATCTTTATCGATAGGGCGTCTTCTTCAGGATTCCGTCTCCGTCCTTTTGTTGCTTTATTTGCTAATTGGGGTTTTCTCTACTCGCTTCTTTTCTGCAATAGATAAGTAGTTGAAAGTGGTAAAGAAACAAAACTCCTCAAAATAAATAATCTCTACAACATTATCAACCAGTCTTCCTGAGTACAAATAAAATGTGCCGCAGATAAAACCAACTACATGGTGATTTACGTACCGGTAAGAGGTCAGGATGGCTTAAATGAGAAAAAAGTTGCGCTATTTCAAGCCCATCAGGTGCTATATCGAAATTTTAATTATCTACAGGGATTTTCAAAATGCCGAAAAAACAAAAAATGTGTTTTTCAAAAATTTGCATTATATTCGCCATCTTGTAAACAAATTTGATAAAATTTAGTAGTTTTGTGGTAGCAGCTATGGCCAATCTAGGTCTTCTAGATTTTTTCAACCATACAAAACGTTGTTATTTCTTAAGGCCGCCATATTGGATTTATACGCAATTGAAGATCCCATAAAAGTAGATTTTCAACTATGTATATCAGACTTAACTTTGCATGACAAAAAATGTAAATTATTAAAGAAAATGTTTCTCACTTAGTTGGCTGTAAAATAAATTGCATTGTTATTGTAATAGCTATATCTCCCTGTCAAAAAAATATTTTTTATTTGGTTCTAATGTGTTTAATATTTTTCAAAATAAATGTGATATTTTTTAACTAACGTAGTTTTCGGAACATTTTTTACAATTAAATTAAATATGGAAAGGTATTCAAAATGAAAAAAGTGGATATGTATGATTGTTATGATTGTTTCATTTTGTGCCGTAGTAACACGCGTTCAAGATACATATCTACTTTCAGCGATATCTCGATAGACTGCAACAAGGTTTGTCAATCTTCAGAATGCTTAGAAATAATATAATTGCCTATGGTTCCTTTAAAATACCCAATCGAATTAGAGTGTGTAATGAAAGTATTAATAATCTTCATTTACAAAGTGTTAAAACCTATCGTCCATATATAGAACATATTAGTTAAGGACTTCGAGTTAGTGACTTAGGAAGAAGATTGAGAACGTAGGTGTTCGCGGCCAGAGTCATAGCTATAGACCTATTGTGCTTTTTCCAGAGTTGGACCGTGTCATTTTTTCGAATTAGTCTGTGTATATATCTGAACCAACATATAAACAAAATTTTCCAACTTTTCACCCACAATTATACGGCGAACACATTTGTTCAGTCTTTTTCTCACAAACACACTTTGAAACTTCACTTTATCAAACTTGTCACACTGAAGCACAAATCGTAAATGACTAACACATTGGATCTATCTAATGATGAAATAATAATTGACCCTTTGAATTTAAGGTAAAAGAAGGGTAGGATGTACTTAGAGGGATTATTTTGAATTGTTCTATGCTTGTGATGATATTTTCGAGTACATTCCTCAAATTTTATTGGTAGGTAGTATAAGTGATTTATTTATTATTTTCTTGATGAGATTTGTGTTGAAATTTGAATGCAGGGTTACCAGACTGGGGAAAGTTCAAAACCTTTGTCTCTGTTGAAATTTTTAGGATTTTTTGGCGATTTCAACGGCCTCGGGGAATTTTTTGGTGAAATAATACGGAGATTTTGCCATACAGAGCAGCTGTCGAAGAAGATTGTTTTGCAACTGATTAGTAGAAAAATGACAGGAAAATCCTGAATTTCCGCTTAGGGTTTCTGGTCTGAAAGCAGATTTACCTGTTGCGGGGCATTTAACAGACACAACAACGTGTATTCCTTTCTGAAATCTTGAGTTGCACCATCAGTGACGTGGGGCTTTAATGTATGGCTAGGAATCATAAACGGATACGTTTTATTTTACGTTTTTATGATAATTTAACTGCTCCTCAATATTTTGAGATAATACAAAATTGCGTTGACCAAACTTTGCCTCTTCAATATCTCCAGATAATACAAGAATCATAACCGACTTTTTGAATCAGCAATATAGAAATAACTGGATTGGAACTCGAGCTAATTTTCTAATATTTATAAAATAATCATTACATCACGACTAGAATTTTTTAAATTTAAATGGACTACCCTCGACGTACAACATATTGAACAACAAAGAATCATTAAAATCAGCCACGATATTCGATAAGATCACACAATAATTATATACCCATTTTTTAGAGAAGTAGAAACATAAAAAACGATTATTTAATAATTATAGTTTAAAAAAACTAAAAAACATGCATTAATAGCAAACCGAACTAAAAAGTAAAAAATTATTTTTAATCGTGAACAATGTATATTACAGCAGTAGAAACTCGAACAATCGATCATGATTAATTACCTCAAAATAAAAATATACAAAAATTAAGTTATTAACGGAATAATTCGATTCAGAGTAAAAAGCGTGGGGTTCGTTTCACTATATTTGCATAATTCAACTCTCATAGAATAATTGTAAAATTTAATATTTCAAGCACCCCTCGCTTTATACTCTGAATCGAATTATTCTGTTAATTACTTAAATTTAAAAATTTTACTATATTATTATTTTGCAGTAAGTAATGATGATTGATTGTTCGACATTCAACTGCCGTAATAAAACCTGTTCATAATTAAAAATTATTTTCTACTTCTATTTGCTATTAATGCGTATTTTTTTAAACTATAATTATTTTCTAAGTATATAATGATGTCTATAGTATTTATAATTGTAAACTTTAATTAAAAAAAATTATTTTTCGTTTTTCACTAAATTCAAGTTTACGTAACGTTTCCATTTCATTACCGCAAGTTCTACTAATGCCAACTAGATGGCAAACCACAAACGGGAAAATTCAACTTATTGTATTGTCATCGGCCCTTGATACGTGTGCCAATTTTAAGACTTCTTTAAGTTAGTGAAAATTACGTTGTAAGTTTCCGTTACATATATACATACTTACATACACGCCAACGTAATAAAAGCATGTTAAAATATATCTTAGCGCTCATTTTCAAGTAAATAATTGGGTATAAAGTATTTAGTGATCTCTTACAATTGCGATAGATAAATTTGGCCGCATTATTTTGTGAATATCACCCTATTAACGATTAAAAAGTTGCTTGGTGTGAATTATTCAAACACATTTACTATCTCAGATTTTCATACACATTTATTGATATTCTACTTTCAGAAACCACTTCTAAAAATCAAATCGGCAACTTAGGTTAATACAATGGTAAAATAATGTTCTCGGTAATTATGCAAAAACTATTGTTGCAGATATGCAGTTCAAAAAATAATATTTTTAAGCGTTTCTTTCTACATCCAAGAAATTTCTATATGATTATTCTCTTAAATAGTTTGTGAATCATGACTTTAAAATAATTTTGCGAACACACATTTAGGGCATATTTTTTAAAGGGAATTTATATTTCAAAAGTAGCAAAAATGTCAAAATCAAAAATTACAAACACCCAAAAATCGCTCGAATAATTAAATACAAGGTCGCAGCCAGCGAAGGGGTCTGGGGCTTCAACCCCGAAATTTTGGAATATTGGGTTTCAAGATTCAATTTTAACCAAATAATCATCTTTCATGAGAATAAATTTTATATTTATACATTTTCATATATCCTGGATATATATGAATACAAATACAGATTTTGCAGTACCAATCAATCCACCACCAATCAAAAAAATTATCCAAGCCCCCCCCTCGAAAATATTGTCCAAGCCACCCCGAAAAAAATTTCTGGCTACGGCCTTGACTAAATATACTAACTAAATATACAAAAAAAAACTAGTGAGATCATAAAAAAATGAGGAACCTTAAATTTAACCTTGGAGTTGGATTTCAAAGTTATCTATAAATTCTTAAATGTAAAGCCTATGTTTTGGCACGGGAATAGTTTAGAACGGAAAACTTTACATGGAGATACGAAACAGTTTACTATATCACTGTCTTCTTGAATTTCCCGGGGAGTGCCTAACAATAATTGCAACAGTTCTCCCTTCAACTGTCATTTATGCATAAGTTTAAGCAAGCCGCGGTATTTAGTTTGACAGCCATTGAAAGCAGGCAACCTCGTGAACGCGTAACGAAAATCTAAAACTGAAACCAATGTTTTTCCTTGATTTCGGTGATAAATTAAGGGGACCATCCATTTCATTATTTTCATATTTGCTAGGAGGGGTTTGCCCTCCAAAAAATGTTGACTAGATCTCCTATAGAGTATCATGTTTTTCACGAATAGTATTCAGAGTTGGGCAGGTTCGATTTTGGTTTCAGGCAGATTTTATGTCAAATGAAGAGACAATACTGAAATAAATGCCTAATTTGCTGGCGTTGTTAAAGTCTATTTTTGGGAAAATGTAAGTAATTGAAAAGCGCTCGACTTCTCAAACTGTCGTCGTAATATATTGTTCAGATTTCGTTGACTCAAAACAATTATTTGACAATAAAAATAATTCTTATTTATTTGCTCACACAATAAATATTACACAACTAATTTTCTTTGGCTATATACACTCCATGACTCACGTCTTCGTCAATCCAGTAATCATGTCTTGCTTTCTTCAGAGGATTAGAATTTTCGATAATTTTTTATCATTAATCTTGCCTTAAGTTTTTTGACACCATTTGTTACTTTAGAAGAAAAAGTTTTTCTTAAAGATGAAAAATTTCAATGAAATTTTCAGGATAACTTCACCTGTCAGAGATATTGAATACTCTCTTCAAGGTGTCATTCTTTTGTACGCAAGACAATATATATAATGTATATTGTTTCTGATTAGGGAACCTTCATCAGTTGCGCTTCCCACAATTGAATGTCCTTTCGAACACTTCTTTATGTATGTGATACATTTCGTTAAATTTGAAGACGCAAGATGTAAAGACCGACATCTAGGATTTTCGGGGAACTAGTACACAGAGGTTCCGAATCTGGAGCCGTTCCATGTAATTGCTGCTACCCGTAATTCCTAGGTTAGAATATCAAGATGAAATTTTTCAGGTTAATTTCACCTATCAGAAATATTGAATACCCTCTTCGAGGTGTCATTCTTTTGTACGCAAGACAATATATATAATATATATTGTTTCTAGTTAGAGAACTGTCATTAGTTGGGCTTCCCACAACTGAATGTCCGCTCGAACACTTCTTTATGTATTTGATACATTTCGTTAAATTTGAAGACGCGAGATGTAAAAACCGACATATAGGATTTTCGGGGAAACGAGCACATAGAGGTTCCGAATCTGGAGCCGTTCCATGTAATTGCTGTTAATATTAAAATATCGTTTTAGTAAAGTATATTAATTTTGACACCATACACAATTTTCCTTTCTGTCCAATCTGAGATGAAAACTACTGATACTGTAATAATCATTTCTTAGTATTTTTTATATGATTCGTTTTTACGGAGTAATTCGCATGGAGGGATTAAATTAAACCTTCAACTTAGAATACAGAAAAGTATTTTTATGTTTTGTACTAAGTAGTTATTATCCTGGCCAAATTCGTCATTAAAATGTTTGTTTAAATCAAATGTTAAGTACCCATAAAAGTAACATCTGTTCCTCCTCCTTATTTTCTAGTATTTTTTGTTCTCACTTGTAGCAACAATTAATGCAACTTAAATTTGTCTTCCAGTGCGACTCCGGAATTAAGCAGATAAATCATTTACAAAATATAATTTTCACAGACATTCTCAATATTAATTTTTTCCCTATAATTGCCACAAAATGTGTATCAAACAACCTACTTCATCTAAAGTAGAGACTAGTAGACAGTATTAATCTGTATCACCGTCTGATGTAAGTATTTATGATTTTTTGTTCTTCACCAGCAACAAACATTCCACCTTGTAATTAATCACTCAATGTATTAATTTGATATTGAGCCTCCTTGACCTGAATAACCACCAAATACTAAATTAAGTCGAAGAATCAGGAAGTCGAATGTAATACCGAAATATGACACTAATATTCTAGAAACCTTAGATATCCATGTGTGTGCTTTTTTTATATTCGTCAAACGATATGTTAATCCTATATTTCTCACTTCTCTCATGCAAGGTTGAATATTGATCCTTCGGAATTTAAATGTTATTTACGTCTTGCGTTTGTTCATAAAAAAACAGTTTTTTATTAATTAATTTGAAACTAAAAACAATTTACACAGGATTTTTTTTATTAAACCAGCTTTTTAGTCAAATTTTCTTGTAACATACTACAAAAAATTACTATCTTTACAGAAAGTCTCTCATTTTTCTTCATTATGAAAGGTTGAGATTTCACAGATACAGCGTTGTGATAAAACATTTTAAAAAACAAAAACACAAAAGTAATTAACTAAACAATATTTTTTTCTGTCTGTGTACTTCCCAAATTATTTTCACTTTAACTCGGCACGAACTTTTGAAAAAGTATTTACTTATTGCAGAAAAATAATATTTTTGCTTTGTAGTTAAGTTACCGAAAATCTTATGTAACCTTGGGTGTGTCAAAAATATAAATCGCACAGTTTTGCTCCTAAAATTATTTATGGACTTCCGGTAAAGATGCCAAGGCAGCCACACACTTGTGCAGTACTTGTTTACCAAAAAAATTCAGTTTAATTAATAAAATTCATCAAGTTAAGTTGAAATTTATTCAGAAGAAGAAATATGATTTAGTTGGAAGAGTTATTGAGTATAAAAAGTTTAATTTCGGGCGTGAATTGTGATGATAAGCGTGATTGATTGATTGATGATAAATAATAATATTTGATATTGAAGCATTTATTTAACAGTTCCAATGATAATTTGAGCATTTAACTACTGATAACTGGTCAATGAGAACCACATTAGGTTCAAGATCATTTTCGCCTGTGCACCAGGCATCTTGAGAAGAAGAATAAGAAGAAGAAGAAGAAGAAATTTTTTAAATTGCAATAATACTTAATTATCTATCTATCTATCTATCTTAATTATCTACCTGAGTATAAAGTAAAGATGTATACTAATACTTTTTTATGGGTTCTTACAAGGTAAGCACATGGGATATGCCCAGTGAAACTATACTACTCACTGGATATGCCCCTTGTCCGAATTCATTACTTGATTATTTCTATAAATCATAATACTTTGGTAAGACTTAACTTCCTTAACATTATTTACTTGTTTTATTAATTTTAAAAAAGTTCTTTAAAATAAATAATTGGATAATTGAATACAGTTTTTAATTACAAATACTTTTGTTTGAAAAATATTTAGTTGCTATAAAAAATATTTTTTACGCAAAATTCATAATTTTTGACAAGCTTAGTAAACAATTCAAAAGTGACAGTTATTATTTCAGTATATGTTTCGGATTATTCAATTCTTTTTATGAAGAATAACTTTTTCTAAATATTATTTTTAAGAAAGTTTTCCATTGGATACCAACTTAAGAAGACACACTGTATATAGAGACGAATTGAGAACCAATTATTATTTTATAGTTAATTAAGTAGTTATCCAGACTAAGATTTAATCCATATCTCTTTCTGCAAATAATTATTCGTGATTGTAATAACCTACTTTACATAAGATTAGAATCAACATTTTACTCTTTAAGTTAAATGTTTGCAAAATCCTAAGATAGGAGTTTCATTATTTTAAAATATAATTTTTTAATAATTCGCCTTTTGATATGTGTTTGTTCGGATAACATTTGTAGTCGGATTTGAAATAAGTTCCCGATGAGTTAGAAACTTTAAATTTTACACACAGAAGAGAACTGAATCGGAATGTAGTTACATGACAGAAGTGATTAAATTTTCTTTGAACATTTTTTTAACCTCTGCAGCAATGATAACTTGATCAGTGTTGTTCATAATTATTAATAATGACTCGCAAAAAAACGTAGTTAATACTCTGTTAGCACCGCAATTAGCATACTCGCTGTTCCTGTAAAACTAGGTATTTGGGCAATGCCCGCGTTTGTTTAACTATAGACCTACTCACTCCTTGACGACTTGAAGATACCCAGCCCAGTACGTGACACTAGGAGACTCATAGTCACTTGGCAAGTCCGGGATACATAGACTCGTTTTTTCGAAATCCATTGGGGTCAACTCTGAAGTTATATGTGGCTACTCAATTAGTGGACCAATGCATCTTCCATTCAAGTTGGTGTTCAGAAACATTTTTAGTTGTACACCATAATACGGCGGTAGCCCATCTTGTTGTGACGAGTTACTACATTTGAACAAAAAGGAGCACATCGGAAAAAATGTGATTTTAGAATTTGGAATCCTCATCCCATTGCCGCAAATTTGACTAATTTGTTATCGTCCACCAGAATTGTTTTCTGTCAGCTGATGAATGAGGTGCACCTTTAAACATGAAATTTTCTTTAACTATTTTGAACTAATAGACTGAGTTACATTTACTTCTCGATCAATTTCCGTTGTTTATTGCGTTAAGGTTTTCTGGTAACGTCAATAAAGCGTTTAATTTGGTTTTATCCTTCTTTTCACATCTGTGTAAATCTTTTCTCTTTTCCCGATAACTTGCGACAACTCTACTTACAGTACTTCTAGACGGATCACCATGGTTACCGAATTTGTCAGATCAACAGCTTTAAATCTGCTATTGGACCAGATAATTGTTTATGTCGACCAATTCAAAATAAATAAATGCATGCCAGCTCCTGTACCAGTACTCCATATAGCTGATTATTTTGACCTAGTCCGTCATTTTGATGTAGTGTTCGGTCCAGGAGTGGTGGATTAACATAGAACTCGTTATTTCCACCCTTTTACTATCCATAGTTTGCTCGCTAATCTTATATCCAATGGTCATCTCGTCTAACAAATGAAGAGACATCCAAGATATGCTATAGATGCAGTGTTGAGGTACTACAGGCTTACGATTCTATTATTAACCGCAAAGTGTGGCCGCTTTTCAGAATGGTCGGAACTCCATATTGGTGTCCAATTCGCTTGAATTATCTAGGCAGCATCTCACAAGGGCTTAGCCACTTCTGGGGAGTTGACCGGTCTAACATTTTTTTTAAGAGGAATATATCGATCAGGACCGAACAATTATATATATTTCTAATAATATATTTCGAGTATATAAAAAAATAATAAAATAATAATTTTCTTTATGAAAATGGGTAATGCGTTAAAATTTAATATTAGAAGCCAAACTTGGGGGGGGGGCGGATTAATTACCAACACCCTGGTAGTGTATTATTCCTGGTTTGTGGACTTCCCCAAATGTCATAGGACGTATGTTGTATTATTCCTGTGAGCTGTGGAGTGGTTGAAGATGTCGTTGACATACGTGTGGCCTTCTATAAACTGTTGTTTGAATTCTGGCCCTAGGCCGCCGGCACCTTCACCATTGTAAATCTAGTATCTGTTTGCGAATGGTTTAAATGTCCAGAATTTGTAGCCAGAGCTCGGTTTTTAGGGTTCCGTATATACAGTATACGGATACCCTTATAATATCACTCAGGATTTCTGCCTCTGTCACATCACAGCAATTTTCTGCTAAACTACTGGACGGAAGAGGTTGAAATTTGGTATGAAGGTATAGTTTGGTGACTTGATCAGGAGCACATATCGCAAAAGAAGAAATTTTGATTTAAGGGGTACTTCTGGGGGGAAAAACTAAAAAAATCGACCGTTCCCCCCCTGATCTCCGAAACTACTGAACCTAAAATTTTGAAAAAAATATAAAATATAGAACGTTGCCCGAACTTTACAGGAAAAATAAGGAGAAACCATTCATATTAATTTTGGGGGGCAAATTATAGAATTAAATAAAAATTTAAAAATAAAACAAAATTCAAACTCATCATGTAATATATCAAATGAAAGGTCTCATTCTGATGAACACAAATATATTTTTTTCATATTTTAAAAAAAATTAATTAAAAAGATATTAAAGAAAATATACCAAAATTTACCCATTCCCCCCCTTATCTCCGAAACTATAAAACGTAAAGTTTTGAAAAAAATACTTTCATAGGTTCTGACCTGAAGTTTACTGGAAAAATAAGAAGAAACATCTAGTTTTCATTTTGGGGGGCAAATTACAGAATTAAATGGAAAATATAAAATTAAAATTGTTTCTAACCCATCATGTTATATATCAGATGAAAGGGCTCATTACGACGAAAATAAACATATTTTTTTCATATTTTTAAAATAAATAAATTAAAAGATATTAACAAAAATATAAAAAAATTTACCCATTCCCCCCCCCTTATCTCCGAAACCATAAGCTGGAAAATTTTGAAAAAAAATTGAGTTATAGCTCCTCACCTGAACTTTACTGGAAAATTAAGGAGAAACCCCTAATATTTATTTTGGGGGGCAAATTATAGAATTAAATGGAAAATATAAAATTAAAATTATTTCTAACCCATCATGTTATATATCAAATAAAAGGGCTCATTATGACGAAAACAAATATATTTTTTTCATATTTTTAAAATAAATTAATTAAAAGTTATTAACAAAAATATAAAAAATTTTACCCATTCCCCCTTATCTCCGAAACCACAAGCTGTAAAATTTTGAAAAAAAAAAATAGGTATAGCGCCTCACCTGAACTTTACTGGAAAAATAAAGAGAAACCCCTAATATTCATTTTGGGGGACAAATTAAAGAATTAAATGGAAAATAAAAAATTAAACTTGTTTCTAACGTATCATGTAATATATCAAATTACAGGGCTCATTATGACTAATACAAATATATTTTTTTATTTTTTTTTTAAATAAATATTTTAAAATATATTTAAAAAAATATTTAAAACAATACCCATTCCCCCCTTTATTCCCCAAACTATAAGACCTAATTTTTTTTATTTACAGGAAAAATACGAAGAAATCTTTAATATTAATAATGGGGGGCAATTTATAGAAATAAACGGAAAATAAAAAATATTTTTTTAACGTGTCATGCAATATATCAAATGAAGGGGCTCGTTATGGGAAATACAAATATATATTTTTAAAATTAATTGTTTACAAGATATTAACATAAAGATATAAAAATTCTCATTTCTCGCTTTATTTCCGAAACCATACTACCTAAAATTTTGAAAATAATTAGGGGTACTGGGGCTCACTTTAAATTTATAAGAAAAATTATTATAAAACCTCCATGGTAATTTTAGGGGCAAATTATACAATTAAATGGAAAATAAAAATTCAATTTTCAAACGAATCATGTAATATATCAAATAAAAGATTCATTATGTGAATTACAAATATATCATATTTTTAAATCATTTGTTTAGCAAAGATATTAAACATCGACTTAATTCCCATTTTAGAAACTATACTATTTAAATTTTGAAAAATATATTTTATTTGTATTTTTAAATAATTTGAATAACAGATTTAATAATTTATAATTTAAAACTTGACCTATTGTGCCCTTTATCTTGCAATCTATAGAGCCTCAAAATTCAGACAATAGATTATAGAAGGCTTCCCTGAAAGTTTATTAGTAAAATAAAACTCTAATGTTAATTTTTGGGGGCCAAATTAGAAAACTAAATACAGCGAATCTTGAAGGTGATACGGAACCCTTACAATGCGAGTCCAACTCGCACTTGACCAAATTATTTATCATAACTCTTTAGTGCTTGATCTTCGAATTATTCCATCCACATGTTGGTGAACATTTAAGATGAAGGAGGACCCTTGTGAAGAACTACTCATGGGCTATGCTTTATCCTCTTATATGTAGAAAATAAACATTTCTTAAGGGAACATTGCAAAAAATCTTTGGCTATTGCTAGCTCCCCCTTCTCGATGAGGTCATAATCTTCTTTCTCAATATGTCTTGAGATTCGTCTAATAGCATGTTGTTGAAGACGTTTTCGACTTCGGATCTCACAGGCGACATTCTGGTTTAAGTTTCAGGATTTGATGATTTGTATAAAATGCTTTTTGATTCCTTAACGTAGGAATATAGTCTACTCTACAAAGCTTATTGGATGATTGGTAGAAGGAATATCGACAGTTTTGTTGACAGTGTGTTACGTCAGTTTGTGACTGATTTCAGAGGAATTCTACATGATTTCTTAAGAGTTTTGTAGATTTTCCTATTTTGGTAGTTGAGTTTGTCGCCAATGACTTATACTTTCCCCTTGCTAGTATATCATCGATTTTATTTTTATTTTCGTTTTGTTTATTAGGTTTGAGATCAGGTGCCATAATGATGATAATGGATTTGCGTTTTTAGTATTGATGGTAATACATTACATTGTCTTGACTGCAGTTCTTGCCTTCCTTCGAATGAATCAACAGCTGTTGAACAAGCTACTCCTTTTCAAATCTACTATTCAATCACCTTAAAGGACACGAAAAAACTCAACAACAAGTAGTTGATATTTAGGAATTTCGATGGAAGAAGAGTTTTGTGATTCTGCAAACGCAATTGATTGAATTTCAATTGCAGATAACACTACTTCTGCTAAATTATATATTCGATTGATAGTTTTGTAATATGTTCTTAAAGAAAGGAAATAAAAAAGCATATTACGTTGATTCAACATGTTTATTTAAAATACAAAATATAGATACCTTCCAGGTACAAACATTCCTGTAAATAAGTGCATTACGATTATAATTAACATGAAAAAAAATTTTACAAATTTATTCAGTTAACGAATTATACAAACAAACATTTCTAAAAATACTGTATTACAAAATAGACTAAAATACATAATATTAAAGGCAGAAAATGTAGAAGATAAATATTTGTCAAACACACCAACATTAGGACTGTCGACATTTAAAATGTAACAGATTCTCAAAGCATCATCTACCTCTCTAATATTTATCCACATGCCAAAGTTTTCTGCCTTTAAGACTTTGATTTTATCATTTGTTGGCCGAAGCAAGCCTAAATAATTTAATTTAAACATTTATTAGAAAAACTTAATTTAAAACAGGTTCCAAAGCATCAATTTTTTTTTCAATTTTTAAGGAAACACAGTCTTTAACTGGCTTATCAAAATCACAGGTCCATAATCATATAAGAATAGACTAAGCTAGCTCTGAAAAAGCCCATTTTCGAACATCCATAACAAAGTAATAAGTTTTATCTGCCTATCCCCTGCAGCGCTCAAGATTCCAACAAAAACGTAACAAAACATCGAAGTAAAACTTTCGGAAGCCAAGCCCCTAGGCACAAAAGGGAGAATGAGTCCAAACAACATTGATGAATTAACACACCACAAATTTAGAGCAGGCCAAATTCATCCTAATCTTGGCACGTTGTAGTGTTTGACATCTGGATAAAACATCTCAATGGGCTCGAACTGTTCCTCGAAGTTCATTACCAAGTTTTTATCCAATATCACAGAAGAGTGTCAAAATCGAGTTTGCCAAGGCTTCCGGATATGCTTCTTCTGTGTGTGGATAAGAACAAAATCAACAATGGCAGATCCAATATGGCGGATAGTGCCAATGGAGAATTCAACATGTCGGGTATAAGACATATACATGTATAATCTTGAAACTTGAACAAATAATGGTTGTTTCAATATGTGGGAATGATATGGCGAAAATTTTTAAGCTACTTAAAGCTTATATTGAAAACCCCGTTATCACATTCCGCCAAATTCGATTTTTTATTATTTTTTCTCACCCACACATAGAATCAGAGCCAGATCTAGCGGTGAAAGGCAAACCGAGTACCTGCCCCGAGTGGCATTTTCAAGAGGCGGCAAATTTTTCTATTTCAAAGGCTGGACAAGAAGGGCGCCATATCAAGTTTTTCGCCCGGTTTGTAAAAGTCGTAGTTCCAAGGCTGCACAGAATAAGCCTACCTGGAAACCCGCGCAAAGTTTGTCAATCTCCTGTGAGTTTGGTCAAAATTATGGCAATGCAGTTCAAGCAAATGGGTATATATTGCTTCCCTGTATAGCAGTTTGCAAACCTCTTCGAGCTTAGTAGTGGGAACAGTTTCTGAGCTTCGAGTGCATTGAGATTTTGGATCAGAACGTCAAAAACTTCCACCCAAATGTTGAATGAATTTCGCAGCAACTAAATTTCCATTAGGTTAGTGGTGGGTACTTTTGTGTAGCAAACCCCTTGGTGAATGTGTTGGTAAACTAAACTTGAAAATATAGTGTCACTAAATCTGAATTGTTGCTTATTTTGAAAACAAATTTGCAACATTGTCCTGTCAAAATTGATAATAAGTCTAATGACATATACTCAGCCACATTTTACCGGCTGGCTTTTTTAAACAGCACGGACAGGACAAGAAAACAAAACTTATTCTAATTTGGTAATATTAGACTTTTTTCACATTATAGCCAGATGTTCGAAGACTTGGGTTTTTCATAACTCCTAATCTAGAAATAGAACTAGGTATGCTTTTCTATCTCTGTTTAAATGTTGATATTGGTATTTAAAGTTATGAAGGCAAAATGAAATAAACGACATTTTTGTTAAATTGACTGATAAAACTCTATACGCCAACGAAAATAAAGTTTATTCAAACCAATAGATTTATTTGAAACTCATATATTGTTACAAATTACAACTTAAAAGAATGACACACAAAAGTGTCAAAATATAATTCTGATTACCTACGAGTAAAACTTTTCATAGATTTAGATGAAACACATGTCAAAGACGTCATCAGTATGGATCAGTTACATATTTAATGGCCATTTGAAACATGAGCAAGTATCAATTTCAAGATTTCCTCAAGTAAATCTGGATAAACAATATTGAAGGTAATTATTATTTTTTGGGTTACATCAGTATATTAGGTGTAAGCAGTAATTGGAGAAAACACATAAAGAGTAATAAAAGCTGTCAAATTCAACTCAAACCCTATTATTTCTTTGAAGTTATCATCAAAATTCAATTTTCTGTTATCATTATTAATTATATCAAAATAATTGTGTGTGGTAAACAGCGGGTTTTATGTTGTCCTGAAGATTTAGCTAAAACGCGTTTATGTCGTTTTGCCTTGACAGGGTCGAAATGATTTCCATTTCAAACATATAAATATCCCCCTACAAAATACCAACTATTGAACAAAAAGTGATGTCGCTAAGAAATTAGCACTTTGACCTAATAATTTGTAAGTATATGTGGCACCTCATTTGAAAGGTACTTCATAAGTGACATTAGGAACAAAAAAAACATATTTATGATTTTTCAGCTTATTTACTTCTAGTTATAGCATAAAAGATTTATATCAAATACGTAATTCTATCACAGAGATCACTAGTTGTATTCAGATAATTAATTCAATAACAGTATTTATAGTTCACAAATATCTAATCAAATTAAAGCAGTGGGTAGAGTCGCTCCCTATAACTTAAAAATCATTGTCCATATAAAAAACTCTTTTCGCTAAAACTATTAGTATGGTCAGGGCCTGAATCTTCTTTAGGTTTGGAAGACAACCGAAGTTTTCTTTTTCAGCTTCCGATCGAAAGTAGTAGTAACCGACTATCAGAAGCCCAGTTGCCAATAAGTAGACTCTGTTCAAATGTTAAAATGGATGAAACGGTCCAATAATTTTATCAAAATCAGCAGAATTTTCTTTACGGTGTCGACATCCTATTGTTTCAAACAGTTCCATACAGATTTGAGTAAAACACGCTTTCATAACAGAAATTCGGTAATAGTTTAACGAAGATTCCCATTATTTCAAAACTCAAAATATAGAAGATGTTTTTCGAGATCTCAATCAAGACTCAGCTTAGACGAACCAGTTTTGCCCATGACTCCAAACAGTATTAAATGTTTTATGTCAAAACTGAACAATCTCATTACAATTTTATCAACAACGACGTTAAAATATGCTCAACATCTATGATATCGTGCAGTAAGACAAGGATATCAGTATCAGTTTAGAGTTTAATGTTTAAGAGGAACGGACAAATTAGAATCTACATGGTTACTGGGCAGAGATTTCATGATTTCCTCTCCAATAACATGTATCCTACAGAATTTCCAGAACCATGATTTTTCACGTTAGGCTTGAACAATTGTTTTTTTTTAACAAAATGAGAACTAAACTGTTTGAAGTAATACAGACTACAACCGAATTACTGCGTTTGAGGATTCTGGTGAAATTTCGTCTAGCAAAGTAGCACAACTCAATTTTTGCAAAACTCTTTTACAAAAACATGAAAGACTTCCCACAGAAAAGCTTCCCTAGCGGAAAACATTTCGTTTAAAACTGGACCTTTTACCCCAGACCAGTGATTTGGAAAACTTTAAGGAAAATTAATGAAAGTTTCTCTTCCAGTTGAGAAAGTACTATAGAAAGGAAGATTAAGAAAACAAAACAAATGGTCTATCACTCAATCCGCATCGGAGACCATATTGACACTCAATGCTTAGGACCAACAGTCCATGCTGAATCTGATATAAAAACACCATAAAATGAAAATTTAATTTTGAAAGGAAATATGTATAAATCTTGAAATAATTCAATAAGAACAACAGTATTGCTCAAGTAATAAAATAAATCTAATACAAAATTAAATTTGAAATGATTTGGTTTAGAAGGTTCCTGATGATTCTGTCTCTTCATGGGGTAAGTGTAGTAAGGCAACAATTGCCCAGTTTACTGGTCATCTTTTATAGATTTTTTTCCTCATACACGGTCTGAAAAAAAACATATATGACGAAGTCTTTCTGTGTAGGACAACCACTAACCCGGGAAAATTTTCAAAGAAGCACTACTACATTTTGTTAGTAATTTTAAACAATGATATGCTATTGAAAAGGAATAAAAATCCCAATCAATAGACCGTGCGTAGACCTGTCTTCTCCATCACTACCGGTTCGTTTTTTTTTATTTTATTTTAGTTAGTACTGCTGATGTGCTCCCCTTCAGACCAAAAACCTGCTTGCCTGCCTCCCTCTAAAAACCGAAACCTGTCAATTTGCCATCTATAAACCAAAATCTGGTGACACCCCTGGAACACACTCAATAAGGACATGACCCCCCAAAAAAAGTACCAGTCAAATAAAAATTTTATAAACAAGAGAATTACGAAAATTAAATCAAAAATATGTATTTAAATAGAAATACGTGACTAATGAATAAACTATTTTAAGAAAAGTAATGTATGTCACATTATAGTATATCAATTAATGGCAGATTTTTATCAAATGTTTGAAATTATATTTACCTTTACCAGGAACATAAAAGAATTCTTAAACTTTTTCTTATACCTATTGCCAATACTTTATGCGCATGAATAATCGCAACTTGTTAGATTTATTATCATACGAGGTGATATGAGGCACATGAGTGTATTTAGAAATATTCATGTCAAAGTGCCAACAACGGTAGAGTGGGTATAATTCCTCAAATTTATGTTTGCTCATAGTTGGAGCGACAGTTTCGAAACGCACTATATATACTTACTCAACTAGAAAACATTGATCTATAAATGCTAACATCTTTATAATATTTCTAGTAGATCTGCTGGTATTTACTAAAATTGATTTTCTACATAACAAACAATAATAAGTACCTATATAAAAATATTTGCTTATAAATAATATCACCGGCTGGGACTGATGTACGACTTTATGAACTTCCCTACATACTGTAAAGCTATGAACGTTTTGTTAGGATGTAATCTTTGTCTTAGCAAATAGTAACTACCCCCTCTAAATATCACCATTATTATCAACAAAGCAACAATGTCCACCCAGTAAATTGTGTTCTCCATGCCCATTTCTCTGACGAAATAGTCCAAATCGCCGTATATGCAAAAGTCTTCAGTTTCTGGACACACCAGTTTTTGTCTTCCCGTAAGCATAGTGTGAATCATGCCCTCTAATGAGTACCTAAGGAAACTGAAATACATTGCGATCTTGATAAGGATCGGTATCGTTTCGTATCCAGAGCCGAAACCGTAGACAGCTAGGAGCATAATCGGTACTGTAACGACTGGACCCACAAACATGGCGTTCTGAAAAAAAGAAAAAGAGATGTAATATAAAGGAAATAGTGATCATAATAACAGATATTAATAGAAAGACGACCAATTATTATATCTCTAGAGGGGGAAAAAGTTTGATACTCTGTTTATGGAGATCAAATAAATGAAAAAATTCTATAAATGTTCAGGGTGTCACAAAATGCAGTGCAGATATTTGGCAGGTGATAGAACTGGTCCGTAGGAAATAAAAAATAATTACAATGATGTCTCTATCTTATCTATTTAAAGACCTATTCCATAATACAGTTTTTTTTAAATCTCAGTACATTTGGCAACCTTGTACCCAAACGGTTCGAAAATAATACACTAAAAACTGAATTTTTTCTGAATGGAGAACGAAAAAGTATTTTTTTGTTGTTTTCAGAATGATATTTTTGGCATATTTTTCAATGTTTAAGTACTTCTTGGGGAGTAACACTACAGTTACGAAAATTGCTGTATATTCCATATACAGTAGTGTTATTCCCCAAGTAGTACTTAAACATTGAAAAAGTATTGTTAAGCGAGCATATTGCAAGAAACAAAAAACCGAATATGTATGTTCAAGCGAAAAATCGTAATACGAAAGGAGCTCTACATACATCAATAAATAATTCCATCCATAAACACAACTGAAAAGCACGAACTGAAAAGCACCAACAGAAAATTGTTGGATGTAATATTGAAATTATACGAATTTTCTTCACTAAGCCAAAAAAGATATGTTTATTCAAGTGAGATACAAAAGTTTTACATTCGTCAATTAATAAAATATACACATAACATATATACATATATATATACATACATACATACACATATATAACAAAAAATTGTAAAAAACAAATACATTATAATATACGAAAAACAAATTAATAATAATAACAAAATATGAGTAACAATTTTTACAATTTGAAAAATTTTTTGTCAAAATCCAATTCAAAATAATTGGCAACAGAGTAGCAACTAGCTTTTATTAAGAAAAATTTTATGACTTGTTTGAGTTACTTTATTGGTAAGGTTTTAATTTCCCGTGGTAATTTATTCAAAAATTTTGGACCGTAGTAGTTTATGGCATTTTGTGAGCGATTGATTCTATTATATGGTTGGGTGATATTTTCACGATTTCTTGTCTTGTAATTATGTTGAGAATCTTGCGTGGTATAAAAGTTTAAGTTTTTTACTGTTAATATAATTGATTCCAGAATATAAATACTAGGTAGGGTGAGTACGTTGTATGACGTAAAAGCCTGACGGCAATCTTCCCTATATCCGAGACCTGCCACGATTCTTAGAGCTCTTCTTTGCATGCTGAAGAGCCTGTTGGCTGCAGGGGAATGTCCCCATGCCAGTATTGCATAGGTTAGGCGCGTCATTATTAAAGCATGAAATGCCATCATGGTAACCCTTGTATCCGTTAATTGGGCAATGTTTCTTAAAATATATATATTTCTGGAAACACTAGCCGAAACTTGTTCCACATGGGAATGCCACAAAAGTTTTTGGTCTAGATTTACACCAAGAAATTTTACATTATGTTGACATGTATCATCTAATTTTTTTAATGTGAAATAAAATTTTTCGGTTTTGGCTTCGTTGAGGCTTAACTTATTTGCATCAAACCACGTTTTAAGTTTAATTTGAATTTCATCTAACTTTAAAGAAAGATCTTCAAAGTTATCCATTTCTGTGGTAACGGCTGTGTCATCAGCGAACAGATATAGTTCAACGTCTGGTACCTCTATCTTTATATCGTTTATGTCTACCAAGAATAGGGTAGGTCCAAGGACAGAACCTTGGGGTACCCCGTAGGACATTTCATAGGGCTCCGACATTTTATTGTTGTAATTTATTATGTTAGGACGTTTATCTAGATAGTTTTTAATTATATTTACACTCCTTGGTCCGAAACCGTAATACTCTAGCTTATGTAAGAGTATTGGCCAAGAGACGCAGTCAAAGGCCTTTTGTAGGTCACATAATAGGGCTCCATTGAAGACACCGTTTTCTAGACTTTTACAAATATTATTTGTTAAGTCTACGATTGCGATTGAAGTAGATTTATTTGCCCTAAAACCGTATTGTTTCTGATGAAGCAAACAATTGTTTTCAAGATGTCTCATCATTTTTTTATTCAAACAAGATTCAAAAATTTTTCCGATTATTGAAACTATGGCAATGGGTCGAAGCAATTTAAGTGCAGAATTCTGAAGTAGATGTTCAGGTACCTTTTGGTAAAAAATTATGTCTATTAGATCACTTTTTTTAAATTTATATAATTCATTATATAAAGCAGCATTTTCACCGCTCGCCACGTTGCCACAAGGTAATTACGTATTTTAAAACTTTAACGCACTTACGGTTTTTCACCCACTTTCTAAAATTGTCCGCTCGTCAGGAGGCGCCTCAGTTTTAATCAATTTGTTTACACTTCCGCTCTGTTGGTTGTTTACTCACTTTACAGATTGTTTAGCTGTTTTTATTTGGACATTTACTTTTTTGTCTCTTCAGTTAAATTAAAATTACCAGTTTTATTTGCAATTAACTTAACAAATGATCACTTATATAGAATGTTTATTTTATCAAGTTAAACACTGACACTTAATTTATCACATAGACAAAAATCCAGAATTTTTGAGACACAAGTTCAGTAGCAAATTCCGTTTCCAACGGGAATAACTTTCAGCGACACACACGCTACGGATACCAATACACAAGACATCGGAGTATTTACTTTTCCTGCGATTCGGACAAAAGCAGTTTAACCATTGGAACCTATTAAATAAATATGGCTTAAACGAGCATTTTTTAAATTCCCGGATTTTTTATTGTTCTGTTCAGTCAATTAATTTATTAATCTGTCGCAAAATTCATACTTTAATTGACAACTCTGGAGATGTTTTTGTCATAAGCGGGAAACTTTTTGAGTATACAACTCAACAACAGAGAAAAAATAATTTTGAGAATATGACTAATGGAGATCTAAGAGGTAAAACGACAACGAAAACTAAGAGAGGAGGTCATAAACAATAATGATGAAATACTGAGATATGCGAGATAAATGACCTGAAAATACCACTGGAGCTAAAAAACTTGTAGTCTAAGGTTAACTATAAACTACATTTTAATAAAAACCAGCACTACCTTCAGAATTAAGGACGTTAGAGTAAAACCAAAAGCAGAATAAGAATCAAATTCTAAAGTAGTAATAACTAAACTCATCTTTAAGAAATAGACTGAGCTAACTTAAACGAATAACATAAGTCTGGACCAAAAGCATATGCTAGTATCAAGGACATAAATAATATTGTTATAACATTTTATTTTACGCTGTCAAAAATTGGAACCCTTCTTAAAATTAATCATCCTCAATAAAAACTAATTTTACGAGTAAATAAAGTGATAATAAAAACCAGTTCTATGAACGCACAAGTCAACAAGGTAAAAGAAATCTGCATCTTGTTCGAACAAAACGAAATTATCTACGTTTGTAAGCCCGAATTGTAACTGGAAGGTTCGAGAGGATAGCAATAGTATAAAAAGGCAGACGTACAACAGTAATTTAACTCAGTATATAGCAACGTAGCGAACACCTGATCCAGTGTGAATCATCGTTGCCGTAAATATTTTTGTAGTTGAACGTATTGTGATTTATTTCGGGAAGAATAATATATTTAGTGTAATAATTTGTTTAGAACCCACACTCAGAACATGGGGATTCTTAAGAGCGAAAAGCAACATACCCCAGATATTAAAGAAACAGAAATGGGTAAATTACTACAAAGAACTGATTACGGAAACACACAAAACCAGGCTCAACACTTATTAAAACAAGATTAGATCAATGAATTACATTAAACCTAGAATTCAAACATCCTAAAAACACAAAGAAAATTCAAAACCAATCGGAGCAGAAGGAATACTACCAGAACTAATCAAATATGGCTCAGATTCACCAATTAAACCGACAGAGAAATAGACTGAGACCAATATATCCATATTGAAAAAATCTGATAGGAAGAAATGCATAATAGCTGCAATGGACAAATTGTACGGGACAATTACAAAACATAACTTCGAAGAGATAATAGTCAACAAAATAGACACAGATCAAGCAGTGTTCAGAGCAGAGAGATCTCGCACAGACCATTTATTTACACTCCTCCAGCTTATAACAAAAAGATGGCAAAAAACCAAGCAATTTTCATTAACTTATCATCCTAAAAGCCTAAAAGGTATCGGTCATACAGTTGCAACCAGATCATCTCTTCTTTGACACAGCATAGTCAATTTCTAAGAGCAAGAAGTCTGCCACAGCGCAAATCAGGATCTTGTAATAATTTAGGGGACCTCAAAGTTTCTCACAATGTTTCAATAGCTTTGTATCTGCTATAAGATAAATAATGAATTTCAAGAAGATAGAAGTCCAAGAAAACTTTGAAGAGCGAGTTTTCAATTGAATGCAATCCAAAATGATCGAATAAAATCCCCAGAATTAGACTTCTTTACTTTTTTGTTGTTTTTAAGGAACCATATGAAACAACTGCTAAAACGAGAGATTTGAATGCAACATTTTTTTTAGCGATTAGACATACAAATATACATATACAAGGAGTTACATTTTATAAGAAGGACGCCATAGGGTACAAAAAAGGAAAATGCGACTAGAGATAGATTTTTCGAGAAAATAGTTAAATAATGTAAAAATAATACTTACCACTAGATTCAACGGTGTTGCAATCAGGAGTCCAAAGCTCTCAGATATGATTCCAGTTAATATGCAAATAACGTAAAACATCACCAGTCTGTCCAGTTCCTTGGGTTGATCCGTTAAAACGTACACCATTATCACATACAAGATCCCCAAAACCAACTGAATTGGTATTGTAGAAAGAGTCATTGCTGAAAAATACGCGCTCAATCTGTACCACTTGTTGAAATGTTCCCGTCGTACTAAAAGAATTTCTCGCGGAACTAAAATGAAAAATATTTAGTAATAATGCAAATTAAAAAAAAGTAATTTCGTCTTACATTGTAAAAGAACTGGCATCATTGGTATATACATGAAGAATATTAAGCACGTGAAATAGAATCCGAAATTGAAAATCGTTTTTGAAGCATCTTGGCCCATTCCAATGTACAAATTTCCTACCAGGACTCCGACGAATATGTGTAGTACTACCCGCAGCAGCAAATAGTTCTGCAAATAAATAATTTCTTTCAAATGCTAGTCACTGCAGTATTAGTGAAGTCAATTTTAGGGTTCCGTATATATGAACTAAACAAATCCCCCCCCTTTCCTTTTCTGCGAAACTATAAGCCGTAAAATTTTGAAAAAAAAAACGATAAAATTCAGGTAATTTTACCGGATTTAAGGAGAAGCCCCTAGAATTAATTATGGGGGCAAATTACAGAATTAAATGTAAAATATAAAATTAAAATTGTTTCTAACGCATCCGATAATATATCAAATCAAATGGCTCATTACGACAGATATAAACTTTTTTTTTTCATTTTTTTTTTAAATAAATTATTTAAAATGTATTTAATTGTATGTATTGTATTGTAACATGTATTTAATTTCCTAATTTGGCCCCCAAAATTAACATTAGAATTTTATTTTACTAATATACGAGGGTGAATCAAATATGAACCGGACTTTTCTGTTTCTCGCCCTGTAGGTAATTCGAGTAGCGTGACGTCTCGATATATGTTAGGTAGGGATGTTAAGAAGAGGGGAGTTCGTCGGTTTGGCGAGGTGTAGTCGATGCGCTGTTAGTAGCATCATGTCAGAGCAAGAGGTGCATACGTCTGTTGCGCAACGTGTTGTTATCAAATTTTTGGCGCGGGAGGGCGTTAGATCGTTTGAAATTTTGCGTCGAGTATCTGCACAGTTCGGCAATGAAACACTTTCCAGGACCCAAGTGTACGACTGGCAAAAAAAGTTTTCAGATAGCCGAGAGACAGTAGAAAATGAGCCTCATGCACGCCGTCCCACGACAAGCATCAATGAGGCGAATATCTACGCAATTCGTGAGCTGATTGAAGCTGACCGCCATCCTACAGTATTGGCAATTGCTGAACACGTTGGAATATCATACGGGAGTGCTCAATCAACCATTTCAGATGAGTTGGGTTACCGAAAAGTGTGTGCAAGATGGGTTCCTCGCCTTCTAAGGGAAGTTCAGAAAGCAAACCGTCTTACCATATGTGAAACGCTGTTAGCAAGATATCGAGCAGAAAGGATGAGTTTTTGAGACATATTGTCACCTGTGATGAGACATGGGTGCATCATTATACCCCGGAGTCCAAACGTGCAAGCATGGAGTGGCGAAAACCTGGAGAGGCAGCACCGCGGAAAGCCAAGACCCGTCTTTCTGCAGGGAAATTTCTTGCAACAGTTTTTTGGGATTCGAAAGGCGTACTGCTGATCAATTTTCTGCACGAACGCCGTACAATTAATGCTGAGTATTACTGCGAACTACTCCAACAAGTGAAACTTGCCTATCGGCAAAAGAGGGGGGATATGTCTGTCCGAAGTGTGATTCTGTTACATGACAACGCTCGGCCACATACAGCTGCATTGACTCAAGGAAAATTGAACAAAATGCATTGGGAAACCCTTGAACACCCGCCTTACAGTCCTGATTTGTCGCCATGTGACTACCACATGTTTGGGCCACTTAAAGAAGAACTGGGAGGCCACCACTTTGAGGACAACGAAGGTGTAGAAACGTTTGTGTGCAATTGGTTATTGACACGACCAGTTTCATTCTTTGAGAAAGGTATTAAAAAACTTCCGATTCGGTGGGAAAAATGTATACATAAGAGAGGAGACTATGTAGAAAAATAATATGTATTAAAATTTGTATTGATCGTACCAATAAAATTTTTAAAACAAAAGTCCGGTTCATATTTGATTCACCCTCGTAGTTTCAGGTAAGCCTTTTATCTATTTTAGGCTCTGTAGATTGGAAGATAAAGTGGAAAATTGGTCAAGTTTTAAATAATTAATTATTAAATCGTTAACACAAATTATTAAAAAATACAAATAAAATATATTTTTCAAAATTTAGATAGTGTAATTTGTAAAGGTGGAATAAGTCGATGTTTAATATTTTTGTTAATATTTTTTAAACAAATGATTTAAACATATGAACCAAATATATTTGTAATTCCCATAAAGAGCCGTTTATTTGAGATATTACATGATGTGTATTTTCCATTTTATTCTATAATTTGTCCCTCAAAATTAATATTGGGGTTTTCTACTAATTTTTCTTATAAATTTCAAGTAAGCTCCAGTACCACTAATTATTTTCAAAATTTTAGGTAGTATGGATTTGGAAATAAAGCAGGAAATGAGATTTTTTTATATATTTTTGTTAAATCTTGTAAACAATTAATTTTAAAAATATGAAAAATATATATTTGTATTCCTCATAATGAGCCCCTTCATTAGATGTATTGCATGATGCGAGTGAAATTAGTTTCTTCTTAATAAACTTTTTTAAAAACAATTTATTTCCAAATAAAAAACTAATTATTACAATTAGATCCGAACTAGACAAAAGCTACTGACAGAATGAATTCTCTACTACACAAAAGCGACAATATAAAAAATAATGATTCAGCAAGTAAGGGTTATAAATTATTTAACTTGCGTTTAAAAATTTTTTTTTTGTTTAGTTCTGTAATTTTACCCCCAAATTAAGATTAGGGAGATCTCCTTATTTTTCCTGTAAAGTTCAAGTAAGGCCATATAAGCTTAATGTTTTTTGTATAGATCGGAAATAAAACGGGGGAATGAGTAATTCTCTTATATTTGAGTTAAAATCCTTTAAACAATTTATTTTAAATATGAAAAAAAATACATTTGTATTCCTCATAATAACCTCTTTAATTTGATGTAGTGCATGATGGAATATTATTTTTTAATTTGCGTTTAATCCTATAATTTGGCCCCCAAAATTAGAATTAAGGATTTCTTCATATTTTTCCTGTAAACAAAAAATTTTAGTCCTTATAGTTTGGGGAATGAGTATTTTTAAAATATTTTTGTTAATATATTTTAAAATACTCATTTTATAATAATGAAAAAAATATATTTGTATTCGTCATAATGAGCCCTTTGATTTAATATATTACATGATGCGTTGAAAATAATTTTAAATTTATATTTTCCATTTAATGCTGTAATTTGCCCCCTAAAATTAATATTTGGGGTTTCTCCTTCTTTTCCAGTAAAGTTCAGGTGAGGCCCTATATCTCTATTTTTTTCAAAATTTTAAGGCTTATAGTTTCGGAGATTAAGGTAGGGCGAATGGTTAAATTTTTTTATATTTTTGTTAATATCTTTTAAATAATATATATTAAAACTATGAAAAAAATATATTTGTTTTCGCCATAATAAGCCCTTCCATTTGATATATGATGCGTTAGAAAAAAAATAATTTTATATTTTCCATTTAATTCTGTAATTTGCACTCCAAAATTAATAGTAGTGGTTTCTCCTTATTTTCCGGTAGAATTCAGGTGAGATCCATATCTCTATTTTTTCCAAAATTGTTCATCTAATACTTTCGAAGATAAGAGAGGGGGGAAGAGTCGATTTGTTTAGTTTTTCCCCCAGAAGTACCACTAAAACAAAATTTCTTCATTTACGATATGTACCCCAGATCAGGTCACCAAACTATGCACTGATACCAAATTTCAACCTTTTCCATCCAGTAGTTTAGGAGAAAATTGCTGTGATGTGAAAGACCGGAAAATCCGGAGTAATATTATAAGAGTATCCGTATATTGTATATATAGAATCCTCAAAATGAAGAACTGATAACACCACGGAACACCAAGTGAAAAAACTAGAGGAGTATAATTCCTCATCTATAAAATATGAGCGAATAAAATCACTGGAATTTCAGGTATATTAAATTGAGATGCTAGTTTAACATTGTCAAATACGATAACAGCTAACAAAGAAATTAAAGGTGCACAGTGCCAAAGACAGCATCAGGACGTATCAAGGTATCACTTTGGATTTGGTAACGCAACGAAAGTCAAAAGAAACTGTAATAATCACAGTTCGCCATGTATATATTAAACTGCTTAATAAAGAACTCTTATCGGAAATGGACCTGGGAACCTCCAAATGTGTCACTCAATAATGAAATTGACTTTGTTCTGACAAACAACATTAAAGATGTGATCACGCTAAACACATTCAGAACGAGTAGCGATCATAGGCTTGTCAGAGCTAAACTGCCCTAAATACATAACTGTAAAGATTGAAAATCACTACGAAAACACCAACCAACAGCATGGATAATAACAATCTGAAAGAACAGCCGAGCATAAATGTCAAGAAAAGGAAGATAATTTACAACGAACTAATAGACACTCAGAATAAAGCAATAAATAAAAAAACCATAGAAGTAATGAAAAAAAATATACATTGTTAAACCAATTGATACATATACCAATCAAGTTTGCTACTACTAGTTATAAACAGAATGATAACATTTGCATGGACAGTACGCAGAAGAGACTAACAGTCTTAAGCTTAGAACACTCATCCATCTCAAGAAAAAAGTTTTTAGAGAAGGGTGCTCTACCAGTGCGAATAAGCACTGTGAATCATACATTCTGAGAACTGAAATTACACGAATTGTTCAAGTTACACAAAAAATTATTCGGTGGTATCCCAGGGGTTTTACTAGACCATGTAAACGGCCCAAGTATATAATGAGCTAAGAGATATAACAAGCATAACCGGGCTCCAAAAAGCTAAAAACAGAGCATGGAAAAGAAGAGTATGGAAAAAAAGACGAATATGTGAGGAATGCAACACCATGGTAGACTATTCAGTTAATATGTGATGATGATCTAATACTGATTAATAAAATTATAAATTGAATGACCTTATCTCGCCACATTTGCAGCCACATCCGATTTAATAATATCCAAAATTGTCCGAGCCATCCGGATGCGTGATCGAACTCCATGTATTTGAATCCCTCAGATACTTCATTGGAGGTGTGTGTTCCGTTACTTTCTAATGGGACTTCGTCTAGATGATTTCTTCCACTAACGTTATATGTGCTTCGGCCATTTTCGATGGCAGCCACTAATCCTTCGTGGAAGTAGCCATAATCACCACTGCATATTTCCATAACTGAAAAATATATTTAAAAATTACTCTAAATTAAATAGACCTATTTTCTGACGGACGTACAAATATATTGAAAGCAAAAGAGGTAATACCTCAAAATGAACACTTAGAAGACTATTACGAACAGCTAAATTCCATCTTTTGTTCGTTAGTTAATTGAAATCGAAAACTAAACCCTTTTTAAAAAAGAAGGAGGTTCTCAATTCGTCTGTATATTATGTTTATTTTGGGATTACTCGAAACTGGTTCAAGGATTGATTAAACTGGATTTTGTTAAAGGGGATCCCGAAGTGTTCTTATTTTTTTACAAGGTACAGATTATACCATTTTTAGAAAATCGGGAGAAACTTTGATGAATGCGATAGTATTTTAAGTACATTAAAAAATAACAAAAGCCGACTTAAAAAAGAACTAAAAAGCATAAAATAATTTTTTTTCTGTAACAACTAAATACTTTCTCTGAAGTTGGTGCCACGTTAAAATGAAAATAATTTGGGAACTATATTTAAGGGCCATTCCTAAAATACTTCACACTATATTTTGCCTTTTCGGACCCCTGCTTCCGCCTTCGTAACGCTTAATATTAATATAATGAATAAGCATTTATGATCATGATCTTGCAGTATCTTCTTCTTTGTTTTCAAATTAAATATAGTAGAACCTTTAAAGTACGTGCTTTTGTAAGATAAAATTGTAGTAGTAACCTTTGTATATTTCCAAAAACTCGCTACGCTAACACATGAAACACCTGGTAGTGTTAGATATTATTTTTTTAGTAATTATGAAATCAGTCTGAAATAATAAAAATTGCATTCTTTCGATGCATTAGAAAATTAATTGTAAACCCGAAATTTGTCGCTATGCCCTAAATAAGCAATTTATGTATTAAAATAGGTATTGTTTAAAAGTGTAAATATCAAATACACATTTCGAAATTTAACGCTTAGGCGAAAAACATGCTATTGTTACGAGAATTCATCCGATAGCTGGTGCAATCGGCCATCATCCAATTCATGGAAGGGGCATTCTTCCGATCCTTCGGGGAATCCGAAATGTTTTGTTTCGTTGACTTGCCAGAATAATTCCAACAGAAATATATAAGTACGGACAGCTGGCGATAGATTCATTCAGTATTCGGCGATTGTAGTAAAGATAAATTGTAAATAGTTCTGAGAATATAAATTGTATTAAAGTAGTGGAAATGAATTAGAGTGAGTTGGACTGTGTTTTTAAATAAATCCAAGAACTGAACTGAACCTGTGTGTGAAAATAAAAACATTACATTTACGTCTTACATCTTATTTAAAACAGTGTTCAATAGTTTATGAGGCCTTTTCGTTCTTTTTGTTGTTTCTTAGTAGAAATGTAATATTGCATGTGCGGAAAAGTAGCAAAAATCAAAGATGGCCGAAAAGTAAAAAATTCGAAAAAACTTAGTCATCAGTCTATTTGGGTTGAGTTAAGAAACTATTCTGAAGAGGGATTTTTAAAACGCCGTCTCAGAACCAACCAATGGACGTGCAGGAAATCGACAAATAGAGGAAATTTGTTTAAATTAATTCATATACGGGGGAAACCGAAATTATGCGGGAACATGATCTTAAGAGAGAAAAATAGTCTTCATCGAGACTCGGGACCGGAACTCAAGAAAACTAGTCGTACGTGGCGCGACGGCTTTAGGGGACATAAAAAGGGTGGAAACCAGACTCCTAAGAGAGGGGTAGTTCACCTGTCCACATAGGGTTTCAGGGACGTGTCTAAAAATTGTCTAAATTAATCGCAGAGGGAGAGACCGCGAAAGTCGGGAGTGTGTTTTGCTTTGGTAAAGTTTCAGCTAGCCAGGAAGTTAGTTTAAGTTATTTCTTGATTCACAGGAAAACCTTTTTGGGATTAACGGATAATTCGCATCTGATGAGTACCTTTACATTATTGTAACAAAGGAGTGTTAGTGCCAAAAACCTGTGAATTTTTCCGTAGAGTTGTAGATTCAAATTCTGAACCCAGGGTAGAGGTTTCGTAGACCAGCAAACGGCAGGGAAGAAACCTCGGGATAGGGACGAATTAGCGTCGGAGTGCGCAAAGCTAGAGTGAAATTTTAGAGATTTCATCCGACTCCCTGAGTCGATAAAGAAACGAACAGCAAAAATTTGTTTTCTTGTCTAGACATATTATTTATTTTTTTTATATTTCCCTTGGGATATACTGATAAATTCGTTGGTTAAACTGGCTCACCAACGTTTGCCGATTTGTCTGGTTACATTTTTTTGTTGAATTGTTTAACTAACAGTATTCAAATGTTTTTCATTTGTCTTTTACTTACATTGTGGGTTTGAAATATTGTTTCTAATTTTTTTCTTTCAATTTTACTTTCAATATATGCGTCATTTTTGTTGATGTTTACTTTTAACTACTTCCGTCTTCCCATACAACCTTACCCTCTTAGAGGAAGCTAGGTGAGGAGAACCACAAGCTACCAAGGACTGAGAGTTAATGCAGAACAGGTGCAGCAAACCTCCGTTGATATATTTTTTTCAGCACATACACACAGGGAAAGGTGAATTGTCACACTGAAACTAGCGGTGAAGCTATTACATTAACCTTTTGTGACGTCCCAAAAGGGCGAATCACTACAATCGAAATTCTTAGCATTTCCATTGAAATCCGAGTTACGCTGTACTATTGGATACGAGAAATTATGTGTTTATAATGTCAGTAATATATATGCAACTTTATTTTATCATCGGAAGTGTAAGGTCTTACTTTCATTTGCTATTGAATAGAGAGCGCAGAATCTGTGATATTGGATATACCTTTGACAAGGGAAAAGAGAGAACGCCACAAATTATTTACTGAGTGGATGCTTTGTGGAGGACGCTTAATGCTGCCACCACTAGTTTCTTATAAATTAAATCATTCTATACTTTCTCAAAAAAGTAATTTATGGTTGTTACTTTTACACTTGTATGCCACAATAAACTATGCTAACAATGCACGTATTGAATGCTCTTTCATTCAGAAATCACAAATTATTCTTTTAACAAATTAAGGAAATGGACACCGCCTAAAAACAGGCACATTTTTATATCTTTTATCATCGCTCAAGATGCCATCTCCCTTCCCGTGTCAACGGGATGTACGAACGGACGAACCGATTGTGAAGGACTAGCGCCTATGTCGAAAAATAAAAATGAGTAAATATACAATAAGCTATTGTGACTGTAATAAATAAGTAAAAATATTTATATATTTACAAAGATTAAACGTACGACTTTCTGTCGTAAAAGAAAAATGAAACAAAAATGTTTGTACTGCGAACATCACGTATCCTTCCTTGATAATATCTAAAACTGTTATCAACCAGAATTACTTAACAAACATTAAAACCTGCATTTAATTATTGCATATTAACATAAATTGTAAAATAATTATTCATGTCACTTTTTGAACTGTGTACTAGGTTTGACAAAAAATTAATTTTGCATAAAAGTAAACTATCAATATTTTTTGTATATCCCAAAGTTTCTTAGAATTGACAACTTCATCCAATTATCCAAAATAGATATAAATTGTATAATGAATATAATTTTTTAATGAATAACTGATATTTAACAGACCTAAAAAAGGAGATTCTAAAACTTTCTTTCGCATATATAAATATTTAGAAAACAAGTTATTCTAGCCTATGGAATAGTAAATAAGATTAGGCAAAATAATGAATGTTGCTTAAAACTACAATACCTTATGTTTGGCAATATGGAATATGTTAATTAGAAAAACCCCAAAACCGAAAACAAAATCATTCGTAACTTAGCTAAAAACAAGAATTAAATACTTTTTCTGAAGTGGGTGCCAAGTTAATGTGAAAATAAATTATGAACTACATTGCAACTTTGCTGTTCAACTTGGAACAGACATCTGAAAAAGTATTTATTTGCTGCGGAAAAAAATATTCTTTGCTGTTTGGTTAAGTTATGACTTTTTTGAAACTCGCATTTTATTTTATTTTTAATGTGTTTATGTTCAGGACAGACTTCAAGGCCTTTTACTTTATAGCATTGCTTGCCGTTTTTGGACCACCAATACCAATTCAATTTATTAATCCGTAAATGCAAGATTATTGCAAATATTTTGAACACTCAATTTAGTGTGTTTATTAAGAAAAATTAAGAATAAAAAGATACCAATATTAAAATAAAGTTTTTATTTAGTTAATAGAAACTAATAACAAAAATAAATTTATTCTAATTGGAATTTTAATCAGTACTTATCATTTAATTAAGATGTATGACAATATTAAGTTTTCAAATAAAAGCAGCTGGCGCACTCTTTTTTCTGTTTATTTTCCGAAAAGTGCTACACCTAGATACTCGGTTTTATTACTGATGGCCAACATCTGGCACCATCATAACACCAGCAATTATTTGTCGATTAGGCCTCTGGCAAAAATTTCCTTGTGATTTCTCATTACTTATTATATTGTCAAAAGCAAACGAGACTCAAATGAAATATATATTGAATAATATATCTATGAGGATAGGTTGACCGTAAAAGAAATTCCTCAAGCTCCTTTCTAAATTCCAAGTTTTTATTAATTTTTTAAATTATAATAATGTTTTATTCTAATATAGAAGCTGTTAAAACGTGCTAAATCCTTTTAATTTTTTTATAATGATTTCGTAGGGGACGAATTGTTGAACAGTCTGGGACGTCAAGTAAGATGTGGAACAGTTTATACAAGATGTTCACTCGATTCTTCCTTGTATATCTACTATATATCAGAAATCGATAATTTTTTCTGTTTTTTACAGCCGGATTTGTTTTAATTTCTTAATGAAATACTGAATTCGCTCCAAAACTACCTGAAAAATCATTTTCCTTAGAATCCAATGGCCCCATTTATTTTACCAAATACGTTCCAGGAAAATAAGATTTCCACCTCAATATTTAATTTTATAAGTATAAAAATCGGCCTTTCAACTCATAAGGTACATGAAATTTTATGTTTTTGCAGAGTACCTAGAGTAAAAGATACTGAACATTATGTTTTTGAAATTTTTGAACAAAAAAATCTTTTGCCCAGCTTCTGCGTTTTGTAGAAAATTTCTGGACATTTTGGTGCTATTGGCTTCTACAGAAACCTTTACATCTAGAATAACCTTTCAATTGTGTTTTTTTTTTCGTAGGGAAATTAAAACATACGTTGTCTAAAGTGTGCAAAGCATATAAAATGAATACCCCACATTCGGATGTATCAACATCTATGGAGAATCCAATAGTTGGTAATTAAGTTTCATGAATTTTGGGCAGAACTATCTCAAGCTTTACGAGAAAATCATTATAAACAATGATCATAATTCAAAAATAACTTGAATTAAACTATTGCAGGCTGACCTTATACTTTATCACAAAACATTAGTCTTATTCAAGACTAATCAATTGTCTACCCAGGTAAACAAACTTGATGGTTCTGGATTACTATTGATATAAAATGTATCTACGCCGTTTCTGACTAAAGCAACGTAAAAGATTCATTCCGATAAAACATCAATCGCTGGAATAATCAATAACTGGAATTTTCGAATGGGACAAAAACTACTGATCTCGACGCTATACCCATCCGGAACGACGCGAAAATTCGATGTACGATATATAAAGCAATATAGAATTCCTAACTTGGTGGATATAGCCTAGATAGTGTTACGATTTCGATATAAATTGTATTCAGACTCAGCTGTTGTAAATATTTGATTTTTACGTGTAAATAAAGTTGATATACAGCAAACAATCGTGTAAGCTTTTACTACAGAAATTCTTACACGTCTGTTTTATCTCTAAAAAGAAATAGAGCTTGTATTCAACAACGTGTAGTTCACTTTGGACATTAATACACAAACATAATGAATACGATTTTTTGCAGCATTTTAAGTTAAAATTGCTCGCATTAATGAATTCATAATGTACAAAGGATATTATTTCTTCAGTTACTAATATTTTGAATGAAATTATATGTACGTTTGTTGCGAATACTTCAGTATAAACTATAATATTGAACTTCATCTTTTTTATTGCTTACTTTTGCTAAAACTATTTTCGGTGGAAAACAGTAGGTGGAGATGTCGTCATTTAAACAATTTGCTTACAAACTAACCTTAGAATCCAAAAAGGCTGTGGAAACTACCCTTAGCTACCAAAATAGTTTTAGAGTGTTGGGCACTTAGATGACTAAAATTGTATTTTGTCAAAAAATTGTTCAAACCTACGTATCTTTTGCTGCAGAATTTAAATCTATGGGGGAAAAAATTCGTTCCTATTAACAAATTTTACTTCCGATCGGATTTGACGACTTCCCGTAAAAATCGAAATAGGTACAACGTGTGAAATTTTCTTGAATGAAACAATAAAACTCAGGATATAAAATATATTAAAAATAGAATGTTATCAATTATTATCTTAGAAATAACATAAATATTACATACTTACTGAAATCAGCAGGATTATAATGTTTCGGGCAAGATAAGCCGACGTTCGACAAAAATGGTACAACGTCGGGCCCGTAGCCTTGGTATACGCACTGGCCGGCAGTCAAGATATACACGTTATCGAACATTGCAAACAACCTTGCACTTGGTGTGTGAATGGAACAAATCACCGTACGACCTCCGTCTGCGATTTTTTTCAACAAAGACACGCACTGGGAGCAAGATAAATCGTCTAGACCTCTAATAAAAAAGAAGAAAAAAACTTAATTAAAAAACATGACTGACAAAAAAATATATAGGTAATTAAAATACTGTATATATTTGGTGAATGCGCTAGTCACACTATCCTTTAAAAAAAACATTAAAGTAGACAAGAACAAGTAACAACCTACTGGTTGTATCTAATGCTTGCTTGAGACTCAAAATAATTGCAAACCTCTCTCCGTGGTGTCATTTTTATGTACCCAAGACAATATATAGAGGATATACTGTTTCTGGTTGTGAACCTGAATCAGGTGCGCTTCCCACACGCGAAGTCAAATACATAAATAATTCGCAACTGATGAAGTTTCCTGACAAGAAACAATATATGTATTACATATATTAACATCTACACGAGACTTATCAATATCTCTAACAGGTTAAGTTAAGCTGACAATTTTAAGGTGACAGTCTAAACCAAGAGTTACGGGATATCAGCAATGTCAACACCTTCACATGTATCGAGGGTGCTGACACGATCCCAATAACACTTTATGACACACTTTGATCGATCGAGTATAAGCATTAACGAAATATAAAACTACACCGGCTCGCTCTTGCTCGACACCGTTTAAATTAGTAATATTTTTTATTTAGTATTAAATAATGTACCTATTCATACATTTAAAAATTAAACTTTGTAAAAAATCATTTATTTTTTGTTTAAGTATGGTCATATAGTGTTTCTGGTATGACGAATAAAATTGAGTTGTAACGCTAACTATCAACTTCAGCACGTTTACGTGTTATATGATATCTGTGCCGACAAGCGGCACAGACACATCGATTCGTGCATGCGTTGAATAAAGTGTGCTGCAACGCTGCAACTCACTAAATGGTATGGTACTGTGCTATGTGATAGCCGAACAGAAAGTGCGAGATTGAGTGCTAAAAAAGTGCACCATCTCGCTTGGCATTGTTTAACTCTGCTCTCTTTTCACATTAGCAATTTTTTTCAAAAATGTTATTACTTTGAATTTGTGATCTAATCTTTTGTCTTTAATTAAACATTAAATTTAAACGACTCGTGTTCTTTGAAATTAATGATTCATTGAATATTAGGCTTAAGACAACCCATAGTTAGAATATGCCTAAATGTTGTTGCCTATATTTAAGATATGTAGTCTAATAGTAGAATTTTTGTAATCCGGAATATATAATTGATTGTAGATGTTTTTGTTTGTTTATAAGATACAAAATAGGGCAATGAGAAAGTTTAAAAATACTGTACGTGAATGTGTACATTTTGTTAACTTATATTGTGCCTGGAAAGACAAATGAGAAATAATAAAACTGGGTTATAATAGTTGTCACCTGTCAACCCTTCTATTATGCTATATGGCACAATTGCGCCATAACACTGTACTGACACACTGAGCGGTGCGTGTGTTGAGGTGTCAGCACTCCAAAATCTGAAGTACTACCCATCATTATTCCCCCAAAATTCTGGATGCCAATCATTACATCTCACGTCAGCATATTCAACGATATGTATCAGATACATAAATGATTGCTGTAGAGAACATTTTGTTGTGGAAAGTGTAACTGATGAAGGTTCCCGACTAGAAACAATATATATTTTATATATTGTCTTTTGTACAAAAGAATGATATCTCCAAGAAACTGTTAAATATATATGACGGGATATGTTAACCGGGCAATTTTAACATGACATTCTAACAGAAATGACATGGAAGGGCTTCAAATTCGGCTGGTTTCTCCGAAAATACTACATCTAGAGTCAGCATAATAACACTTCGTATTTTTTCAATTTATATTCTGATGACCTGGTGAAAGAAAGAAGTAGACATAGAATATGGTCTCTATATAAATCCCATATGAACATCTCACACTAAATCAACAAAGTCATGAGTATCTGTATTTAAGAATCGATTTCTCACCTTTACCATAAAATTAATACCCTTCAAGTATTACGTTATTTCTGTGTTGCTTTAAGGAGTAGAATCATGAACTCTAATCAAAGCAACTGCAAGACACCTTACACTCTTTGAAATGGGGTTTTATAGTAGAATTCCATGGACAACCCGTGTTTCTAACAAAGAAAATCCGAAGGATGAAGAGAGACCCTGAGCAAATAACCACGATAACAACTCGAATATCTCAGCCTATGATGAGAAAAGAAAAAAGATACAGAAATGTCCCATGGAAACGTGTGCCAGTAAGAACTAGACCAAGTTGAGTATTACAAGAAACACATGTAATGCGCAGAAATTGAAAGAAAGAAGAAATATAATTTTCTCATAGGGTCAAAATTTAAAGAACAAATGAGAAAGGAAACAAGGTGAAAGGAAACAAAATTAGAATGTTCAGCAAGTAAGAGTTTTAGATAGTCAAGAATGTCAATAAATTAATATTGAAGGCTAAAAAAGAACAAAACTTTACATTAAGAAAGAGTTTTTTAAAACTTAAACCAGGTGCAGCAAATTAAGCTTTGGGGTTTAACAGAACTCGGTTACGGCTTGATGGAATGAAATAATGAAAAGGTAATTTAAAAAATTAATAGCACCAAACGATGAGAGAATATAAAGGTTAAGGCTTACCACCGCAAAATATCATACTATGATAGAATGAAATCCTAAATATTAATATTTCTAGAGAAAAGTTAATGTATTACTGGAAATCTGTAATAAAGCTGGAATATGACGACTAGGAAATAAAACTGATCCCAGCAACTTACAAAAATGGAGAAAGTACAAGCTGTGCTCACACTGGTGTGTTCTCATACAAACATATATAAAAAATTAATAAACCCTAATTCAAGGTCAAAATAATACGATATTAAACGACATATAAAGCGGCATTCGTAAGAAATAAACAAGACAATTAGATTTAGAACAGGCAAAAGAAGTGCCAAAAAATGAAAAAGGATTATTTTGTAATATGCCAAAATTCTAAATTAACTATTTTTGAAAAAGGATTAAACTTCCATGAGTAAGGAGTAAAATTGAAATAATGAAACCGAATGTTCGAAATATGAATTTAAAAGCTGTGGAGAATATAGTAGGCTGGGTATAAGCGGTGAATAAGAATACAGGATATGAAAACAATTAACAGGAAAGAAAGTGGTGCCACCATAACAAACATATTTATAGATCAATACTGACTTTTGAGATTGATACATACGTGTAAACAATTAAATTACAATTAGCCAAAACAAGGTATTTGTCGAGGAATAAAGGTGTCACGTAAGAATAGAATTAGCAAACATCCATATGAGAAGACATGAATGTGAACCAGTTAACAACAAGCATTACGAAATTTAGTATGTCACATAAACACACAATTTCCTTAAGTTTACTACAACAGTAGTAGTTTTGTTCTTAGTAATTAATAGAAAAATAGGTCACTCTTAGACAATTTTAATGGATCAAACCTCATATTAAACATAAAGCCAACTATAAATTATATCATTATGTGATGCAAACGCGTCACATTTTTAGCCTTAATTATATACAAAAACGTATTTCCAAAGCATTCAGGATTTCCTGTAAATTATAGTTATGTAGAATTGTTGTTAATTTTTTATGTCGTGGTTTGAACGAAATATTAAAATTATGTAAATAATTTTGTGATCCCATATATTAAAAAAATGCAGCATTATAATCTATGGGTACACTGTATGATTAAAATTCTATTTTTTTAAAATACTTACGTTGTTGGTTCATCGAGGAATAATACCGGTGGATTGTTTAACAATTCCAAAGCTATAGATAATCGCTTACGTTCTCCACCCGATAGTCGATCCGTTGAGGTCTTTTTCGTATTCATAAGTCGCAGTAATTCCAGAATTTCATCAATCTGGAACAAATTATCATAACAATATCACAAGAAGTTTCTACTAAATCTAAAAGCTGACAGAATATCAACATAATGTCTTAATAATATTAAAACGAGAATACTGTAATCAACCACTTAATCGTTTCAGTACAGAATTATCAAAAATCCCTATATAACAGGACATTTTTAAGTTTTTGGGAATCCTAGATTGTTCCATTCTGGAATTTGTCAGTCGAGCGTTTCACTCCTTTTTAATCTGCGTATTTATAGATGTTAATTTTTAAATTTTTAATAAAATACACAAATTATATGAGAATGAGAAAATCTTTTATTTCAAATGAAAATACAATTGTTTCGGTTTAGTAATGGAAAACAATATTTTGTAAGTGACCACCTGCTGCTGCACGACAAGCTTCTAATCTTTTGCCAAAATTTTCGATAACTTTCTGGCATAACTGCGGTTCCATTACTTGAAAACAGTCAATAATGTTCTCCTATAGGTCATCAATTGTTTGTGAATCGTTGGCATAGCCTTTTCTTTCAAATAGCTCCATAGGAAAAAATCTAGAGGGGTTAGATCGCAAGATCTAGGGGCAAATTAATGTTTCCTCTTCGAACAATTATTCGATTACCACATTTCTGTTTCAAAAGATTGATTGTTTCTGTTGCTGAATGACATGTCCTGTTGGAACCACATATTCTGCACATCAATATGCTCCAATTCATCCCACAAAAAGTTAGTAATCATCGTTCGATATCGATCACCATACACAGGAACAGCATTTTCATTGTCATCTTCAAAAAAGTATGGACCAATCACTCCATCAGCCCCAAAACCATACCAAACAGTTACTTTTTGTAGATGCATCGGTATTTCCATTATTTCTCGTGGATTTGCTTCACCCCATATTTGACAATTTTGCTTATTAACAAATCCAATTCAAAATGTGCTTCATCGCTGAAGACAATTTTGTTGAAAAAAATCACATTTTCAAGTTTCTGTTGTATGGCACAATTAACGAATTGACGACGTAAACCAAAGTCTGTTGCCTCTATTTCTTGTCTTATCTGAATCTTGTAAGCCTTTAAATGAAGATCTTTGTGCAAAATTCTGAATAAAGTAGTTTTTGGAATGTTTAATTGCTGTGCACGATGACGAATTAGTGTTTTTAGTTGTTCAACAACACTAGCAGTAACAGCTGCAATATTTTCTTCTGAACGTCCACTACGATGATAGGTTCTGCTTTTTTCATCTTTTACTGAACCAGTTTCCACAAATTTTTGAATAATTTTTCTAATGGTAACATTTGACGGGCCCTTTTCTCTTCCATATTCTGTACGAAATTTTCTTCCAAATTCTGCACAACTTTCACCAAATTTAAAATATTTTTTAATAATAAACACGCGTTGCTCAATCGTATATCTCTCCATTTTTAATAACCGGAATATTCATTTTGTCAACTATCAAATAACATATGATATTCTAGTACAAAAAATATAAAAGGCGGCAAATTTAAAAATTAACTTAAAATTGGAACATCCGTTATATGTAAATAAATTTATAGGTATATTAAATATTTATTATTTCTTGCAGTTCTGAAAAATGTACCGTTTAAAAAGATTCATTTTCTGTACCACCAACAAAAATTTAAATTATCTTAGAGAAAAAGATTCTGAAACTTTAAATGGAGCTAAAATCTGTACTAGTCACTGCAACTTGTTCTATTTTCACAAATATGAGAACCACTTCAGTTTGTCTCAGAGAGACTTTTCTTGAAAAATGGAAATGGATTGCTAGTTAGGTTGAATGTTGCTGAATACCACTGAATAAAACACATATCTGTGTTTGTATTACCAGTACAGTAACACATTTTAAGCTTGTTTACGTCCTACCAGATTTACACTGTGACTCGATTTTCACAAATAGCGAGAAATGTTCATATTAAGAGGAGAAAACATGAGAATAAAAAAATTAATCAAAAAAATAATAGCCGACTGTTAAAAAATGTACATTAAATAAAAAATCAAAACACAAACTGCGTAAAAATGAACTGTTTAAAGATGGGTACGAGATTACCTATTTCGGTCCTTAATGTTAAAAATAAAAAATCAAACAACCAAACTGCGTAAAAAATGAACTAAAAAAATGAAAACAAGATGCTCTATTTAGCTAGTAGTCCCTAAACTTGTTCTGCAGCGAGTAGTCGTCCTTTGGCCCTCTGGCCAGTAGAAGAAGTAAATATCATGTGTTGCAAAATCTCTCAATTTAGCAATTTGTCTTTAGTGTTGAGTTATAGAACGTGTTTAACTTATCTTAGAAAAAAGAAGAGTTCTTTATCTATGAAGATGCTGGCTCGGACATATCTTGAAGAGTTTCAGCCAGAAATCTGCCTACTTCTTGGGTAGGATCGAACTGATATCATTTACTATAAATGATAGCACAGGTTATGAATTTTGGGTAACCTATAGAATTTTAGTAGATTCTGCCAGCAGGTCTTGGTTGGGGTTTAGAGATGGATAGGGTCAGTGATTTATTTGCCGTTTCTTAAGTAATTTTTCCATAATCTTAGTGCTTAAGTTAACGGTATCGTTCCCTTTGTTGGCAGGAAGAACGTTGTTCTTTTAATTGGAGCTTCCACTGGAAGTTAGATATGACCTTGGCATCAATATAACAAAGCTATCTACCTTGGGAAATATTTCTATTGGCTGGGATAGTTTTTAGCGTAATTGCCGAAAGTGATGCCTTTGGATAGTACTTTTAAACTGCAGGAGTTTAATCGGTGTCTGAAATGTTGTGCACTGTTGCCTAAAAGGCTGAAATAATATTGGGTTTCTGTTTTGTTATGATATTTCTATAGGGTTGAAAAGGCAGAATAGGTCTGCAATAGGTTTCAGTTGTTTTGATCGTATTGTAATCTAATAGCAGAAATTGGGTGTGTAAATATAATGTTTGTTACTAACATTTCGAAATTTTTCAATCCATTGAACGCAAGACATTGTTACTAGTCGAGAACCTTCATCAGTTGCGCTCCCCTCAACTGACTGAATTTGATTTGATTTGTTTATTTAACCCAACAGTATTACACCAATTACAGGGTTAATATTAACTATACTAAATTACAAAATATAGCCTATGAGGTCTAACAACAAAAAAGATGAAAACATTAAAAGTTCATAAACATCAGAGAATAAAAAAAAGGCTAAGGATATACAACCATGACTAACAAACCTGAATGAATTACATAACTATTATTACAAAACGTGACCGAGTAACCATAACAATACATTTTAGTATACTTAGACACAGCGTTAAGAACATGTTACTGTGTTACTTTGGAAAACAGCTTCAGTAGGTTATGTAAGATCTCCTTACCGTATAATCAATATTTTTGTGAATCATATTACAGCAAAAACATAGCCTAAAAATAGGAGATGCAAAACGGATATTTGTTCGACCCGGTGGGGGATAAAACAAACATGAACTTCTAGATTCAGCTCTCGGGACGAAGAACTTAAAATGCTCCAGTATAAATGGGCAATCAATTTCAGAGTTGATTAGTTTATAAACAAATCGGCAATGGGCGATAAATCTGCGCTGCTCTAGACTTTCAAGACTCAGATTGGATAATAACACGTCGTGCTCAAACCCCCTCTCGGGGTATATCCCATATTTTTTGAAGTACATGAACTTCGCAAATTTTCTTTGCACACGTTCCAATTTATATATATACAACTTATAATGCGGCGACCAAATAATCGACGAGTACTCCAGTTTAGTTCTTATAAGTGCACTGTAAAGAGTTTTGAGGCAATTGACATTTGTAAATTGTCTTGTATTTCTCATTATGTAGCCACACATGTTTGATGCGTTGGTAACTATGTTTCCTATATGATTGCTGAAGTTGAGATGGCCATTGAATATAATTCCTAGGTCCCTGGCTTCACTAACTCTGTCCAGCAAACACGAACCAATCTTATAGCTGAAATCAACAATATTATGACTTCGTCCAAAGGTCATTACTTTACATTTACTCGAGTTTAGGGGGAGATTGTTTATCGTACACCATTCTTGAATTTTATCAATATTATTTTGTAAGTTTTCATAATCCATTTGGTTTTTCACACAAGAGAAAAGCTTAAGATCGTCTGCAAATAACAATTTTTGAACATGAATGCCATTGGTGATATCACTGATGAAAATTAGGAACAATAGTGGCCCCGATTTAGAAATATAACTAACAGACTTATGATTATTGTACCAAACAAACTGAGTACGGTTCACTAGGTAGATGCCACGAAACTCGACATAATGATCACTCATGCCAAACGCAGAAAGTTTGCTGAGTAAGGTTGAATGATCGAGCCTATCGAAAGCCTTCGAAAGAATTCTCGAATAATTATTTATGTACACAGTACATATGCTGAATTTAATATATTTTATCGCAACTGATGAAGGTTCTCGACTAGAAACAATGTATTGTCTTGCGTTTAATGGATTGAAAAATCTCGAAAAGTTAGTATCATAATTTCTTTGACAGGTTTTAGTAAACCTGCGAATTTTTTCGTGTGATTTCTATCCTAGGAATCACAGGGAAACGGCATTACATACAGTACGAATCCCGATTTGGTGCCTCTGTGAGCTCGCTTTTCCTGAAACTTCTGGATGTCGGAATTCATTACGCAATAAAATATAATATTTGTGTTTGGGAGAATTGAGAACGATCATAATCATAATTTTAGATAATTGTGAGTTTAATTGCATGCTTCCAAGCGTTAATGATAATTTTTGGAATTATGATGTAGGTTTGTAGTTGGAATGATTCACCTTCTTCTGAACTTTAAGTTTCAGAAATAGTTTTTGCAATGTAGAAGATGGAAAATCGGAATTTCCTTTAGAATATCTATCAAATATCATAAATGCTCATTTTGGAAATTATTAGTGAAAACTCCCTTTTACGATAAATAAAATCTAAATGCTTCGCTGATTCTTGCTTGATTGTTGGGAAGATTATATTTCTAAAAATTTCTGAAATCATTATATTGTATATTATGTGCAAACATAGAAGATTTTTGGTACATATTATTTTTAATAAACTGATACGCCTTAAAAATATATATAATAAATAAAGCAAAGAGGTGTCTCTAACCATAATCCTTTCAATATTTTGTAATAACGAAACAAAATAAGAGTGTTTTTACATTCTATTTTGAATGATAAGGTGTTAAATTTTTAATCCATAAGCTAAAAATGTTGAGACAAACATTTATTACTTATCAGTTATGAAATTTTAAGTACACTTATCATGCTAAATATATGTCGTTTTATGTAAATTCAGAATAAATAAATAAGAGTATGTATTAAAACAAGATTACTTCTTAAATATGCTCATATCAAGTGTATTATTACAACTATTTCGAAAACAACATGTTTAACATTTAATTAGCAGAATAACGAAAATATATATACCTATCCTTGGGCAGTCTATAAAATTAAAGGTAAACTAAGTGGTCAAGTTCAAGTACATTAATGTATTACGGTAAGCACATTTAGAGGTCGTTTTGTATACCAGATACGAGAATTATATTTAGTCCCGTTAGCGGTTTTTTATTTATTAGCACAATTTCTCCGACAATATCACGAATGAAATTAATAACAATAATGAGTAATTTTCATAAAAGAAAAATTTTAAAGGTACCTACAATTGAATTTATCTTTTGTTTCAGCTTATTTCTAAAAATTTTTAAATCCGTTTTAAGAATGTTTTAAGCTCAAATAATAGTTCAATTGCATGACAAATATAAATACCATAAATATTAACTGGAATAGCCTGCTTTTATGTTTTTAATGAGTTTAAAGAAATTAAAAAATAAAAAAAATAAAAAATTATGATGTAATTATTAATTTAGTTAACATCTTTAACTATTTCAGAGACGTGGTCTGGAAATTAATCCAAGCAAGAAAGTGTCTTTCCTATTTGCTCCTTACAATCTACAGGAGTTAGAAGCTTCTAACATCGAATTATCAACAATGACTTCTATTATCTCTTTACTTGATAAAATTAGCATTTTAAGCATTACATTCGATACAAAATTATATTAAACTAAAGATAGAAACTACTACATATTTTGAAAATATCTGGCAAGAAACCTTGCCTAGTTAATACCAAATCAGGCATTAACTCTTTACAGCCCCTGGCTGGATTGGAAGTTAAAAACAAAATTCCAGAAAATACGAAATATTGGTTGTTGATTCGATGTAGGTTACAAAGATTACCTACAAAGTCAAGAAACTAAAAGCTCAAATAAGAAACACTATTCGCTTATTCTTGTGCATAAAATTACCATCACGCCTAAAATCTTTATCTACGAAAGAAATTAATACAGAGCAGTGCAAAATCCTTTGACACCACTGCGAACGATCCGCCAAAACAGCTAAATCAATAATTAGGGGTAAGCCGAGAACTAAATATGACTACCTCATATACAGAAAAAACTAATTTGTAACTTTTGCCAAAGACCAGGTGAGATGTAAACTGGTAGCAGAAAGCAACATCATTGAACAAGTACTAACTTTAGATATGGCCTACTACCACGAACAGAGGAGGATTTGAGAAGCCAGATAAACAGATCGGAGGCCATGACAGGATACCTGAGACAAATAGTCTGCACACAGACAATAAAATTTAAATCTATTTTGTACCAGCCCGATAATGATAGATGGAATTGAAATCCAAAGGGAGACACTCAAACGCAACAGGAGTTAACATTGACAGAAATGAGCAACCTAAGAACTAAATATGGAAGATTAGAAGAAATCGAATTAAAATGTGATGATAATTAACAAAGAAACCATAAAAAGAAATAAATAGGGGCAGTCATTTGCGACTGAACGACGGAAGCGAAAGCTCTGTGTATCATCCTTAGTAGTGGACATAAATTTCACGAAAATTAAAACAATTGCCATTATTTCCTTACAATTCAATCCTAATGTGTAATTTAGTTCTTAATTTAAATATAACTGTAAAGGAACACATGACGTGTAAGTTGAATTTGAAATAAAATATAAAAGGACCTCGCAAATTTTAAATGGAAATTGGGTTTCACTAAATGTTTTTGAAATTCTCAATGCACGTGGATCAAAAGTCTTAATGAGCAGAACACTGCAGAATGCTTAGTTTTTTATTTACAGTGGGTTGAAGTTTCAAAAAATAACAATTGGCAAATATAGACTAGAACGTATAGCGACATACACATTATATATATATATATATATATATATATATATATATATATATATATATATATATATATATATATATATGTTATATCACACTTCTCAATATTAACTTTTTAAAAAAGATTTTTATTAACTTTAACAAAATTATAACTTTTTAAAATACAAAATACAAAATTGAAATAATGACAAGAATAACTAACTACAGACTGAGTAATAATGAATACAGTTGGAAGAGAAATTCTACAATATATAAGTTTAAAGATGCTGAATAGGCATAGTTGACACGGCGTTTCTCACGGATGTCGGCGGCGCCGTAATCTGACACCACACGTGTCGCTTAGTCAGCTGGGAAAGTTGAATTGTCGTTGCGATATAAGTCCGTGCTAAGTTCATAGTATAAACTTATATAACAACTCCCATCCATATGAAAAAGTTGATGGTATAGCATCAACTTTTACGTCAAGTTCTGGAGTTCTGTATCGTCGGTTGGATTCAGGAGGCTGTGTAGCTTTCCTTTGGGCTTAGTGTTTGATGGTGCTGTCGGTGGCGTCTGCTGGACAGCGGAGTTTGGTGTAGTGGTATTCTTGAACCTCTTCTGGATTGACTTCATTGTGAGGAGTATAATCACAATTACTACTAAGGTGGTCGTTGTGATTGTGAGCCAGGACGTATGCTTTTCTAAGGGTGGTTGTTCCATCAGCTTTTCCAGTTCCTTAGAATATTGGGAGAGCTTATGGTTGGCAACATCTAGGTCTTGTACATCTAATTCTTGTAGCTGTAGGGGTGTCAGGTTTGGCATCTCATTGGCGGCTGGCATGCCGTTGCAGCAGTTGAAAGGAATGTCCACTGGATGGTTTCTGTATGTGATGTTTTGGACATTTTTAGAAGTTCTTGTAGCATGGACCCTTGTGTTGTCGATAAAGGCATTGCAGTCGGGTTGGATTTGCAACACTGAATTTGTCGATATGGTTTGTGTCACGACATCTTGCCCTTTGCATTTGATGGTGATGGCCAGGGGTCTTGAAATCGAGATCAACCAAAAGTTTACGTCAATCTCCTGGATATTATAGTCTGCTGCATATAATATCAAACTTTTGCAGGTTGCTGGAAGTGTGGCTGGCTGTCTGAGAAGCTGACCTTCGCAGATGGCATCTTTGTCTATTGGATGTGATATAGCTTTGGAACAAATCTTATGATGTTTAGTTAAAGGCTTGCAGTCACCCAGGTCTTCGAAGGATGTGTATAATAACGAATCGTCATCTCTCGCGATAAATTTTGTTTTTATTGAAAGTATATGATGAAACCCTGTTCGATCATCCAAAATTGGGATCGGATAAAGGTGGTAAAGGGTGTAAATCTCAGGATCAACTAAAGGAATTTTGAGTACAAAAATGATTTTGGTGTTGATTTGAAAAGCTTCCAATTCTATCAAATCAATGTACTGAGCAACATTTGAACTGTAAATAGGAAGTGGTAAATTATTTTCATGTAGTGACTGAGAAATCTGTTGAAGGGAATCGACCAAATCTACTGGGGTTATGATCGAACTATGTAAAATTTTTAAGCGGGCGAAAGAGACTGCAGTTAAAACATCATCGAGAGTGTTTTCGATAAATATGTAACTCTCCATTAGGCTTTCACACAGATCCAAGATATTGATTTGAAATTCATGAAAATCAAGATCATTTGAAATGTATAAAATTGACTGCCTTATTTTTTCAATGTTATTCGAGAATAATTTCTCCTCGGTTTGAAATTTTTGTAAAGTTTTGTTGAGGCTCGTAATGACTGAGGTTGTTACAGATATTTGTTTCTTTACTAAGTCCTGAATTTGGTGTTGGTCTTTAGTAATTTTAGTTATACAGTCATTTATGTATTCACCATCTGTTGCGTCTAAGTTTCCTGAAATAGCTTTCCAAACTGATCCCAGTCCGTTAATAAGTCCGCGTTTTCTCCTGTTAGTAGGGTAAGTTTGAGTGTCAGCGAAGATGTCTGTATATTTAGAGTTAACGGATTTAGAAATTTGTTTCAAGAGGCTAACATGTGTTTGTATTTTTGGTTTAAATGATTTCGTATTAGTTGTGTTTTCGTTGATTGTCTCTAAAATTCGGTTTAGTATGGCGTCGTTATTAGAAATAGCACCTCTGAAAGGGCTGAGGTCTTTGAAGACAAGAAGTGTCCATTTGTCGTTTGAAATTTTAAGTGTGCCTTCTTCATGGAAGAAAACTCCTATTGTATTGTTAACGGGAGTAAGAGAGTATTGTTGGAGGTTCACGACTGAAAACAGTCCACAGAATCTGAAAAGAAGGGATTCATTCAAAATATGGTTTTAGTCTGTCAAAGTTAATTTTACTAATTTGGTTAGTCTGTAAGTTTATAACTGTGGCAGAGTTTTTTCTAATCGCGGTGATTTCAAAAGGTCCATTGAATTTGTTTTCAGATTTGCTTTTAATCTGAGATTCTTTCACGTAAACTTTGTCGCCTACTTTGTATTCTGGTTGGTTAGTCGAAACATGTTTGTCAAATCTAACTTTAGATTTTTGTTTTTGTTGGTCAGTTTTTGCGCGGGCAAGTCTATAATAGTAGTTCATTCTGTTGTTAAGGTCCCTAACATATTTGGAAATGAGTTTTTCCTGATCGTATATTGTTTCGGGGGGTCTACTAGAAGTGTGCCCAAAGATGAGTTCGTAGGGCGTGAAACCAGTAGTCTTGTTTTTAGTGTTGTTGTAGCAGATAACTGCGTAAGGGAGGACGTTGAATGGATGTTCGTCCGGATGTTCAGATGTATTTGCCCTTATCATTTCCGCTAAAGTCGCGTGAAACCTTTCGATAGAACCATTTGATTCGGGATGGTGGACACTTGAAAAGGATAGTTTTATGTCATATAGTTCGCACAGGTCCCTTATGAGAGTGTTATCAAATTCACGTCCATAATCACAATGGATGCGAAGAGGTGTACCGTAATGTTGGAAGAATATTAGGAGGGTGTTTACTACAGTTTTAGCTGTTTTGTCACCAATTGGGTAAGCCTGAGTAAATTTGGTGAGTTCATCCCTAATAGTCAGTGCGTAGTTTCTGGTTGGATATTCGAAAATATCAATGTTGATACGTTCGAAGGGCGTTTTTGGTGTTTCAGTTATGACAAAAGGAGCACTTAAGTTTTTTCTACAGAACTTTACCTTTTGGCAAGTTTCGCAGGACTTAATAAATTGCTCTACACTTTTGATTAGTCCAGTCCAATTATACTTTTCTTTTATGCGTCGGATGGTCTCGTTAATTCCACGATGAAGGTTATTTTTGCCGCAGTGGTACTGCTGCAGTATAATGGGAATCTCGTCTTGAGAAGGGGTTGTCACAATATTTTGACAAATTTTAAGTTTTACGTCTTTGTCTGCAAGTATAAAGGATAGTGTTTCTAGAATCGGTAGTTCTACGTTGTTTTCAATACAAAAAGTTTCGGATTCGTCGAACTGGTCTTGGTTGTTATAGAGAATGTTGAAAAGATGTGCAACAACTGTTCCAGGATCAAAGGGTAAAGGGACAATTAAATATTTTCTATGCCTTACAGTTTTGCTGGCTAGAACGTTTAGAGTGTCAGTAGTGAAGTTTGGGTCTTCTTCGAAAATATCTTCGATGATTTTGTCATGCAAGTCATTGAGTTTATTTTGCCAGAAGAAAGTGACTATTCGTTTGTGAGATTTGTCTAGAAGTTGGGCGTTAGAAATTTCTATTTTTGAATAGTCGATTATCGACTCGGTTTTATACAATTGAACAAATCGATTAAATTCTGTTGTCATGCGTTCGTCATGATCATCGCGTTCTTGATCGTTGTCGGAGTCGTCGGAGTTATCGTGACTAGTACCTGAATCGGGTTGTTTTGGGTCGGTTTCGTTATTTGCGAAAATTTTTATCTTTGAAAGAAAGTCGGTGCATTGTTTGAAGTGATTAATTTTGATACGGGAAAGAGCGTCTGCGTTCAAGTTTACCTTGCCAGGCTTGTATTCGATTTTATAGTTATACTCCTCTAGTTTGAGGCGCCATCTGGCTAGACGACTGCCAGGGTCTTTGATCGAAAAGAGCCAAGTAAGCGGACGGTGATCACACAGGAGTGTAAACTTTCTCCCAAAAAGATACGGTCTGTAGTGCTTGACCGCCCAAACAATGGCTAGCAGTTCCCGTTCGATAGTGGAATATCGAGTTTCTGCACCGCAGAGTGTACGGGAAGCATATGCTATAGGAAGATCTTTTCCTACGGGGCCTTGTGAGAGAACCGCTCCAATTGCAAAAGCACTAGCATCAGTAGTGAGCAGGAATGGTTCTTCGAAATTTGGGTAGATCAAGATAGGGTCAGATACAAGGGCTTGCTTCAGTTCGTTGAAGGAAGACTTGCAATCTGCGTCGAAGATGAATTTGACGTCTTTCTGCAGGAGTTTCGTTAGGGGCTTTGAGATCTTGGCGAAATTTGGGATGAAACGTCGGTAATAACCGGCGAGACCAAGAAAAGATTTAACATCTTTAGGAGTTTGGGGTTGAGGAAAATTCTGGATGCATTCAACCTTTGAAGGGTTTGGTTTTACTCCTTCTTGGGTGATCAGATGACCTAGGTAAGCAACTTCCTTGCGGAGAAACTCACACTTGTCAGGTTGAATTTTCAAGTTTGACTGTCTAAGACGCTTAAAGACTTCTGTCAAACGGGACATGTGCTCATGGATGGTTGGTGAGTAAACGATAATGTCATCCATGTAAACAAGGCAACGTTCATTCTGGATGCCCAGAAGAATGTTGTCCATGACCCTCTGAAAAGTAGAAGGTGCATTTTTCAAACCAAATGGCATACGAACGAATTCGTAATGGCCATTGTCAACAGAGAAACCGGTCTTGGGAATGTCTTCCTCAAGGATTTCCAACTGGTGGAACCCGGAAGCGAGATCCAGTGTCGAAAAGTATTGACACTTACCAAGTTGATCGAGGAGATCAGAAATGTTGGGCAGAGGATATTTATCGTCTACAGTTAGTTCGTTTAACTTCCTATAGTCGATAACAACTCGCCACTTTTGCTTACCAGAAGCATCGAGTTTCTTAGGGACGACCCATACGGGGGAGGACCAAGGAGAAGAAGAGTGCCTGATAATGCCTTGATCAAGCATTTTGGAAATTTGGGTTTTCACTTCCTCCTTATGGACTTGAGGATATCTGTACGATTTCGTGAAAACGGGCTTGGCATTATTGGTGTCAATAGAGTGTTTGACGGCGTTAGTAAACGTCAAAACATCGCCTTCGAGATAGAAAATATCTTCGAATTCTAAGCAGAGATTCGTGATAAGTTCTCGCTCTTCGTCGTTAAGATGTTCTGTCCGAATTTGTTCTCTGATTGTAAAGTTTCTGTCTAAGTTTGTAGATTCAGAGTAATCGTGTGTATTCAGATTTAAGAGAGGGTGTGTATTGTCAAGGGGTTCTAAATGAAGATTGGAAAAGTTAACAGTTTTCGGCATTGCGTTCGCGTTTATTATCGAAGTCAGAAATTCTCCCTTTGAATTAACACGTACAACCGCGTTGGGAAGTCGTACTTTATCAATTACTTGTGTCGGTAAAATTGCGTCAGTATTTCTAAGTTCACATTTTAGTTTGAAAATTTGTTCGGTACGTGCCTGGATTGTTATGTGATTGTTATGCGTATGAGGTTGTGCGTTAGTACTGGGGGTGTCTGTTGGTTGTGTATTAGATTGGTCGTGATCGGGCACTTTATGTAGGGGGATAGTTTTAAAGTTAGTAATTAATTGTTTGGATTTTAGGTCGACAATACATTCATAATGTTCAAGAAAATCAAGACCTAATATCCCATCGAACTCAATATCTAGATCGTAGATAAAGACCTTGTGTGGATTGCCTAGAGCGAAAGGAATGAGGGTGGATTGTGAGATCGGGATTTTCTCATGAGTAATGCCTTGAATTGTTACTCTTTCGGGAGATCGTTGTGAGAAGTTTTTGACAGTGTTTTCTTTGAAAATGGAGATACCAGCTCCGGTATCAATTAGGAGTTTAAATTTTCCAGAAGCGTCGTTGATATAATAGAGGTTCTTGGAATTTACTGTCAGAAGGGGACTTAAAGAAATGTTTGTTCTGGGAAGTTCAGATCGGGATTGAAGTCTTCCAAATTCAAGTTCTGTATTTGAGTTTGGACTTCTGAGAGGGTAGTTGTCGAATCGGGGGGCTGATCTAGGCTCGGAAGCGCTAGAAAATCCTGGTATTCGTGAGGACTGAAAGGTTCGACAGGGGTATCATCTACTATTTGGTCGAACTCAGGGCTTTCATAGTTTTGGTCGTTATAATCGAAATTCTGCTGGTTATTATCAGTATAATAATCATAGTCATTTGCAGAATATTCGGGATAGTTGACATTATGATGGTTGTTAAAATGGTGGGTTCTTTCGGAACGATAATTTGGGTTTGTCTGTATTACAGACGGTCGAAAGTTGTTAGGCTTGAAAGGAGGTCTTTGAAAATTATTTGGTCGGAATTGTTGACCTTGATGATTGTTATTATTATTGATTGGATTTGGCCTCGAAGATTGATTCGGCCCAACGAAATTTGGTCTGTTATTTTGATTGAAAGGCTGAGGGTTATTTTGATATCTCAGGCGACAATCCGCAGCAATGTGGCCTAATCGCCCACAATTTAAGCATTTAGGAGGTGGAGTTGGTTTTCTAGCCTGAAAAGATGGCTTAGGTGGAACAGATTTATGTATCTTTTGTTCCTCAAAATAGGATAGTTGAAGTTCTCTTCTTATCCGTGAATGTGCCTCAAGAAGATCCTTCGGATTACTGGCACGGATAATTTGGCCTAATCGAGGTTCTAAACCGGTAAGTAATGTGTTTAAAACCATGGTGTCAACGAGAGTGGTTTGAGCGTCTTTCTGCTCGGTGCTCAGACTAGGAGCTTTTTGGATACATGAGTGCATTTTCGCACTCAATACTTGAAGCCTATTATAGAATGTTAAGGGAGACTCATTGGATAATTGTTTTAACCGTTGAAGGTCGTGTATTAATGAGGAAAGATCACGAGAATCCCCAAAATGAAGAGTTAGAAGTTGTTTTATTTCGAGATAAGACGCAGGATTCCTCGAGTTGATTAACTGCGCCGCTTTTCCCCTTAATTTATTTTTAATGTGGATTACTAGCAAGTATTTTTGTTCAGCAGTTGACATGTTATATGCACAATTGCAAGCATGAATAAATGTGGCCAAAGAAATTTGGTCGCCTTCAAACTCTGGAATTATTGAAAATATTTCCGACAACCTATATTTTTCAGTTTCTTCGGCAACAGTGTTGTTTTGTGCTTGTGCCATTTTGATTTAATAAAATTCAAAACGAAAAAGGTTCAAATCAAAATAATAAAATGGGATGGAAAAAATGGTATCAATAAAATAAATGGTGTAAAAATCAATAATCAATAAATTTGCAGATGGGGAAATACCAAAGTTATTTGGATGATAGAATGGTATTAATAAAATGTAAATATAATCAATAAATCAAATAGTTCACTCAATCGAATGAATAAAAAAATTAAAAATAATCAATTAAATCATAAAATATTAATGCAATCAAATAGTAAATCAGTGATTCAATTCACTGAATAAAAAAAATATCAAATAATCAATCAATCAAATATTAAAATCAATTATTAATAAACTTAAACGCTAGACGATTCACTACTACTCACATCAACAGGAACATTGGAAGATCCGTGTTCTCCTTGTTATCGCAGTTGGGACTTCTTCCAGGTTCTTTGCTCCGTTGAGGGATAGGAATCCGCCGCTACCAGTTAGAAGTAAGCTCGTGTTCTAGTAACGTTGACGGATCCTACTGACTGCGCCAATTTGTTATATCACACTTCTCAATATTAACTTTTTAAAAAAGATTTTTATTAACTTTAACAAAATTATAACTTTTTAAAATACAAAATACAAAATTGAAATAATGACAAGAATAACTAACTACAGACTGAGTAATAATGAATACAGTTGGAAGAGAAATTCTACAATATATAAGTTTAAAGATGCTGAATAGGCATAGTTGACACGGCGTTTCTCACGGATGTCGGCGGCGCCGTAATCTGACACCACACGTGTCGCTTAGTCAGCTGGGAAAGTTGAATTGTCGTTGCGATATAAGTCCGTGCTAAGTTCATAGTATAAACTTATATAACATATATATATATATATATATATATATATATATATATATATATATACAGGGTGTGTCAAGGAACGGTACGATATCTCGGCGGAAATGCACTTTCGGACATAAGTTTTAGGATTTTTCTTTGGCATATTTAGTGCTGATCATGAATTTGACCTTGACCATGACTTTAAAGGTCAACTTAATTTTTTTTAATACGAATTACCATTTTTTAACACGAATTCGGACAGGCGTAAAAATTTACATTGGAATATGACCCTGACCATGATTTGACCTTGACCTTCACAGTCATTCAAGGGTTAAAGTTGTTTTTTGAAAGCGCGAATAATTTTAAGTAGCAAGGCATCCTATTCTATTTCGACGTTCTTTCATTGGGAATATAGTATAGATCTCTACTAAAATTAAGATGGAGTCGTAGTCAATCGATTGACAACGAGTCCAGATTCGACTCCAGACTCGGAGTTGAAACGTATCCAAACAGATACGTATAACACAATATACAATACACTATTTATATACAGGAATCCTGGTTGATCATTTTAAGACATCTCTTTCTCTCAGAATAACTGTGAGGAAGAATCTCTGTACGGACAGCCAGTAATCCGGGCAATTTTACAAAATTACCTTACTACACTTTGTTCTCCAAATACGATTTTAAATATTTATCTGTTACAGGGAAAAAATTTGAGGAGAGAAAATCCCAATGAACAGACAAAATAATCTGTTAATTATACTGACATTCATTTAATAATCTCCTCTCCGCGGAATCTTATAATAAATCGTTATACAGTTTTAATTGATCGAATATAATAGGACGTAGTTTTCAATTCTAATAAACTTTGTCTGATAACAATTTGAGTTATTATTAAACTGAATTTATATTCTTTATCTGACCATGCAAATATTTTTATGAAGAATAACTAAATAATATTCATAAGAACGTTTCCGTTTGAATCCAACTTATGAAGATACACTATATATAGAAACCAACTGAGAACCTCCACCTTGAAGTTGATTTACTGATATTTATTTCGATTTATTTCCAATCAACTTTCAATTTGCCTATTACAATTTTTAATAATACAGTTCAAATGGATGCAGTTTTTAATTGTAATAAACTTTGCTTGATTACAATTTGAGATATTATAAAAAATAAATGTACCTCACTTTGAAACAAAATTGATATATTTTTTGAAACCAAGTATATAATTGGAAAAGTTACATAAATACTTAATTACTTCTATTTGATAACAATTTTATGCCTGCAATACACGTTGGCCGAGCTTAGGCCAACGCGAGCGTAGTCAAATTAATACAAGGCAGGTGGTACTGCCGCGATGTTTAGCACATTTGCGTGTACCTACGACGGACGCCAACAATAATACGCGGACAAATATGTGAACACTATTGGCCGAGTGTGCGCGAGCTCCTTTGATTGGTGCCGAAAAACCGACAACGTTCCTTAGTGGGGCAAGTGGTCGCGAGTGATCGCAAGTTGTAACAAGCTACGCCAAATGAGTTCTATACACGTTGGCGGTTGACTTACCTCGGCCAACTAGGCGAGCGACACCGAGCGACGGCAAGATAATGCAAATATACTGTCTACACCTTGGTATTGGTGTTCACTCGGCGACGCTCGGCCATAGTGTATTGCAGGCATTAGATATTAACAAAAAAAGATTTTATTTTTGTTTCTTTGGGGAATAACACCACATAGAAATAAAACTACGTATATTGCAGGAATACCAAACTTATGGCTTTATATTTATTGATGTAAATTGCGAAATGAAAATTTGATTTATGACATTTAAAATTGACATTAGAAAATTTGTTGTTTTTAGAAATACAGGTAGCACAAAAAATTCTAAAGATCATGAATTATAGTTAACCAGCTTTCAAATTAGAAGAATTTGAAAGAGTTGTCTTTAGAATTTATAAGAAGCGATACAATCGTCTTCATTCAAAAGTATTAAGGCAGACTCTTTTATTTTTCGTTTTGTGTTGTGTTGTTCTTTGTGAAGTATAGTTGAATTGTCAAATTGTATTTTATGGCCTAGGTCCCAAGCATTTTCACAAATTTTTGATTTTTCAAATTGTCGTTTCGTTATGTAATTCTTGTGTTCATTTATTCGTACGTTTAATGGTCTCGATGTTTCTCCAATATAAAATTTATTGCATTCGCAAGGAATCTTATATATGCAGTTTTTTGAGTTCTGGGTTTTGTTTGTTGGTTTTGTTTTCGATATTAAAGATTTAAGTGTATTTCTTGTTTGGAATGTTGTTTTAACATTAAATCTGTTGCCCACTCTTTTCAATCTTTCTGACAGACCCTGTATATATGGCATAGTTGTAACTGTAATGTTGTTGTCTTGAGTAGTAGTAGTGTTAAGAGAAGTTCTAGGTTGATTCGGAAGGTTTGTTTTCTGTTCAAGTCTGTTTAATTCTTTGTTGATAAATTTTGTGGGGTAATTGTTTCCAGTGAGAACATTCTTTATAATTATTTTTTCTTTGTTGAATTTATTATCATCAGAACAGTTGGTCTTTGCTCTATCATATAATGACTTAATGACACCTTTCTTTACTGTATTCGGATGATTTGAATTGAAATTTAGGTATCTGTTTGTATGAGTTGGTTTTCTATAAACTTCTGTTTCGAATGAAGATTCTGTTTTTGTTATTAATATGTCTAAAAAAGATAGTTTGTTATTTTCTTCAATTTCAACGGTAAATTTGATAGTTGGCTCTTTGTTATTTATATCATTTAATAATTTATCTAGTTCTTCAAGATTGGGTTCCCAAATTACGAAAATGTCGTCAACGTAACGCCACCAAACTAAAGGTTTATTTTCTTTTGATAAAATTACTTGTTGTTCAAAGTTTTCCATAAATATGTTACTCAATGCTGGTGAGAGACAAGAACCCATGGCCATGCCAAAATCCTGTTGGTAAAAGTCATCGTTTAATTGAAAGTATGTAGTTTTGGTACAATATGTTAGTAGTTCCATTATTGTATCAATTGATAACTGAGTTCGTTGATTTAATGAAAAGTCCCGTTCTAGTAGTTGTTTTACTATTGGAAGTGTTTTGGAAACAGGAACATTGTTATAAAGATTTACTATATCAAAACTTGCTATTGTAAAAGTATTTTTGTATTCTATATGAGACAGTTTTTCCAAGAAATGTGCACTGTTTTTTAGATGAGAAACAGAACTCCCTGTAAGAATACGAATAATGTTTAAAAGAAATTTTGAAAGTTCACTACACGGAGAATTTATAGAACTGACAATTGGTCTTAAAGGAATATTAGGTTTATGAATTTTTGGTAACCCATAGAAATGTGGTGGTTTAGTATAGTGTGGAGTGAGTGCTTTACGTTCTTGTTCTGTGAATTCATGTTTGTGGTTGTACAGTAAACGGTATAATTTGTTTTCTATTGAGCTTGTTGGATCTTTTGTTAGTTTCGTGTATTGTCCTTGGTTTATTATTTATCGTTTGTTATTCCTGCAATATACGTAGTTTTATTTCTATGTGGTGTTATTCCCCAAAGAAACATAAAAATAATCAAGAACATGCCACAATCAACGTTTAGAAGACAATTAAAAAAAGATTTGTAATCAACATTCCTATTTGATGACAAAACCTCGTCTACAGTTAAAAAAGTGACATGCAATGATTACAAATGATTACTGATTATGTATGAAACCATGCAAATCTGTTTATGAAGAATAAGTTTTTCTCTTAAAATTATTAGTAAAAAGAAATCGTTTGAATCTGTACATACATAATAACTGACATTTATTTAGATTAAATCAATTTATTTACAATTTACCCCAAGTTCCGAACAGCTATACCAGAAACTCCACCAAAACTTACTGCATAAGAATGTCGTTAAAATTTTTTCCCGGTACAAGCTATGTTATTGAAAAAAAATATGGGACCACTTTGGGATCCCTAAGAACTAATCCGATTGATTGAAGTGAAAAATTTTCCACAGTTTTAATACCAGCGATTCCACCAAAGTGTACTGTATAAGAAAGTCGGCAAAAAAGTTTTTCCCGATTTTCTAAGAAACGCTACAAGCTATGTTATTGAAAAAAATATGGGACCACCTAGGGATATCCCGGAACTAATCTAATTTCTTTTCAATTTATCCAATGTTCCGAATAGAAAGAAATACCATTTTTAATACCGGCGACTCCACCAAAGCATACTGAGAAAATCGGTAAAAAAATTTCCCCATCTTCTAAGAAACGGTTCAAGCTTTATTAAAGAAAAAAATATGGGACCACTTCGCGATCCCCCGAAACAGGATGCAGTATAAACGGTCAAAATTCCTTGAACCGTTTACGAGTAATCGCTGAACAAACATGAAAGAAAACAAAGATATAGACGAACTGAAAAGATCCTTCTTTTTGAAGTATGTTAAAAAGCATCATAAAAGGTTAATTATTATAAAAGACAATATATAAAGAATTAAACCCTACTGCTTTGTACTTAGAGCTGACAAATATTGACATTAGTTAACCTATAAAGATGAAAGTCGATAGAGAGTCGACTAAGATAATATTGGATACAGCTAATGATATGTATTATGATATTTGATAAGAAGAGTAATAATTACAGTATTTCTCGATTTGAGTCCTTTTAATAGCAGTTACCGATTTTTGTGTGTGTCGGGTCGAGTCTGTCGGTTGAATTTTAGCATTTCACTACCATACTCGTCTATTTTTGTATGTGCAAGTGTGCTTCTCCGTTAAGAAGCTTTCTCTCCAATCTCGGAGAAAAATATGAAAGAGAAAATACAGAAACTATAGGGTTTGTTAAAATAGCCACCTCTGGCTCTCTTAAACTAATAGGTAAACTAAATGATTACCTCAGTACACAAATAATGTGAGGTCGAATTAACTGCTGTTATAAATCCGTCAGAACGGTGTTTGCTTCCTTGATACTTTGACATAAATTACAATTTTCGTCACTAATAACTTCCTGTTGTGTTATGCATGATTTGAATTGAAGTAAAATATGTGAAATGTATGCAAAAGTATAATGAATATTCAATATTTTACACGAAAATAAAATGATGATTTCATTTAATTTACAATTTACAAGGATGTTTGCATTTTGGGTTGCTAAGTGGATCATTTCTATTATCACTGCTACTGATAAACATGATCTCATAATATTGGAGAATTTTTTCGATAATATTAGATACGTATTGTTGATGTTGTTTAGGTAATCCATCCCACCTTTCAAATTTTCAAAATTGCAAACTTTAGTTCGTCGTCACAGTCACAATGATTTTTGTTAAACGTATCTTCATCCATGTGAACACTATATGAAAACGTCGACAAGTACACAGCTCGTACGTAGGTATCCAGTTTATTTGATAAAATGAAGTTAATTTTTAATTAATTAGATAGTTTCTCTCAATTTCTAGTAACTTGAATAACGCTTATCTCCAACAATGGTGTTAAATATATTGTTATAAAAATCTATCCAGTCCGTCCCTGTTTTCATTCCGTGAAACATCAATCGTTGGGATAGAAAAAAAGAAGAGCTAGAATGTTCGGATGGGAAAAAACTTATCTCGAAATAACACGACAACAGAAAAATTGATACTGGATTGTACGAGAGGATTCTATGCTGATTTTAAAAGGAGCGGCCCATCATCGCAGCAGGCAGTTAGTTATTGCGAAGAGTGTATTTCGTGTTTTTATTTAGAGATTCGAATCAGCTGTTGTGAATATTTCATGTAAATAAAAGTTTCTAGAAAGTGAGAGTAAATATTAGTTTTCAAATTTTAATAGAACCCACGGAGTTTATAACAATATTATATTCATTGATTCCAATAACCAAAAGTGGCAGAGAAAGAGCCAAATACTTACAACACATAACGTCATGGAGTTGTGTCTCTGTTGAAGAAGACATTTTAGCACGGTATAATACTGAGTTTACCATATTGGAATAAGCGTTTAAGACTTTACTTTAAATGTCCAATTTCTATAATAAAACTTATAAACTACTTAATATGACAACAAATTTATGAATAATTGGTGACATTACTTAGTAGCTCGGCTCAGTATATTGAGACTTTGGGACTTCCGGATAAAATGACGAGGCAGACACATGTGTATTTAAAAGCTAGTGCCAAATTTTACAAAACTAGTTTGCAACTGTTTTGCAACTTCAGTTGCAAACCAGTTGCCCAGTTGCATTTGAAACTAGGTTTGTTCGTAGACGCTCGTTACCAAGAATTCCAACGAATCACAAAAGTATTCACGAATCAGCGATCTCGACAGTAGGCTGTGCTAACAGTTCGCTTGAGGGTAATTTTTCGAACCGTGAAATTATTGGAGTGCAACGAGTTTTCAATCGAAGTTTAAAAGAGTTGCTCCATCTGCGCTGGACCTTAGTGTTAACTGTTACATAGTGATACCGATTTATTACTTTCAAACATTGCAACAGAAGCTCCTGAGTCATGAACATTTATCGACGCTCTAGAAGTGACTGGTTAAGTTAATCGTTACTTTCAGCCGGAACTGGTAAATGATATCATGGGTCTTTACTCATAGCGACCCTTTACAGAGAAACCTTTGTAATAGAAGTAGTAGTTCAAATTTTACTAGTTGAGGTATTTGCATCATACAGATCCAAGTATCTAGGAACATTTTATAATGTCCTTGATTTTACATTAAACGACCATTATAAATTAGCATAAACTTTAAATTTTTAACAGTTTCTGTTAGTATAAGGTATTCAAAAATCACAATAGGAGCCGTACTTCATTCGACAAATATTGTATAATAGTTTCTTGTAGGAGTCGTTCAAGATTTGATAAAAAACTTGCATGATGTAACTTGCCTGCTGTACTGCCACTAATTAAACAGCAGAATGGAAATTTTCGAAGATACCTCATAGAGATATTCTATATCGTCAGGCAAAAATTTAAATCTAGTCAATTGTAGCCAGTTCAAGGGTGTAGCATAGGTGTCTTAGTATCCGTCTGCTTACCCACCACAAAGGAGCCTATGCCCATGAAAAAGATATCCATTGCTTCTTACCAACCCGCATTGAGGCTGCAGGTTAAGGTACATCAAAACTTATAAACTACGTAACTGTACCTCAGATGGGTACACAGGACCACACCATGAAACACCAGTTTGACTCAAGGATTCTCAGAAAAGCATAAATTCGACTACAGTACATCCAGCAACATACAATTGTGGAACACTATCAAACCTAACTAGAAGTTGAGAGTTGGAATAACATGCAGCAAAAATCAAATGGAATATCATTGTTATAAGTTATAAGTGTAGCATCTACGCCACCAAGGAATATCAACTTCAATAAACAAAAAACTCATTGGGCTTTTCGGTATATCAGACTGAGTCGCTAGTTTGACATTGTTACTTTTGCAAAGCCAACAAGTCATTCGGAAGAAAACGTCGAACAACAGTACAAAGAAATAAAAATGGCACTAGATACTAACAAAAGCCATTTTGAATAGATAATGTGCTTAAAAAGTGGAAAAAGACATCAGAAGGTTTCAGTGAGTCAGTTTGGGATTAGTGAAGGCAATGGAAAAAATAGTACAATTCGCAAACCATCAGAAAATGAACATATAAATAAATCACTAAAGAATGAAACTAACTTTGATCTAACAGGAAGCGATCATAAGCACAAGCTTGTCAGTCAGAATTGGCCCTAATACGAAACCGTAAAGAATCAAAATCACAAGAAAAACGCCAACCAACAGCATAGACAGCATAGAAAATCTCGAGAAATATCAAGCACATCTAGAAGAAAATCTGCAAGTACAAGATAGAATGTAACTAATGAATACAATATTAACTTGTATGAAAGGTATATATTGAAAGCGAAACCAAAACCACAAACCAAGCTCGGAAACAAATGCTTCCATACAGAGACGAGGTGTAGGGAAACGGACATCAAACTTGTAGAATATACTGAACCTTACAATATCATAAAAAAGTAGTTAAGAGGATATAAACAATTCCGAGAGACTAGTACAATCTGCAATTGAAATTCGGAAAAGCTACAGGAACGCTAACAAAGCACTAATGATCGGAAAAAGGTTAGGCCAGACAGGTAATTAAATTAACAGACGAAAACATATGAATAACAGAAAGAAATAGAATGGAGTAAGTTATCAAATACTGAAGAGACATATTAAAGCTTTATATTCCCTGTTCATAGGGATTTTCTCTCCTCAAAATTTTTTCCTGCAACAGATAAGTATTTAAAATCGTATTTGCCTGTAAAATTGCCTGGATTACTGGCTGTCCGTACAGAAATTCTTCCTCAGTTATTCTTAGAGAAAGAGATGTCTTAAAATGATCAACCAGTATTGCTGTATATAAAAAAATGGTATCCTCAGTATCAAGTGATCGACAAATGACATATTGTCACTGTCAAAAATTTCTTTGACAAACAACAAAATCCACGTCAGTGCGAAAATTTTTTGAAAATACCTCGAAAGACTCAACAAAACGATTGACAACGACTCCAGAGTCGGAGTTGAAACGTCTCCAAACAGATAACTATAACACAATATACAATACACTATTTACATAGATCAGGAATACTGGTTGATCATCTCTTTCTCTCAGAATAACTGTGAGGAAGAATTTCTAAACGAACAGCCAGTAATCCGGGCAATTTTACGAAATTACAACACTTGGTTTTCCAAATACGATTTTAAATACTTATCTGTTGCAGGAAAAAATTTTGAGGAGAGAAAACCCCAATGAACAGGCATAATTCAAGACCTCCTTCGAAATTACTTATATATAAAGCCCCTGAAACTCTTAAAATGCAGATTAGGTAACTACCAGAAAACCAGAACTACACGTGGAAGGAGTGGATTTGCAGGCGGCGGTCAAAAACATTAAAATAAGAATCAGATACATACCAGAAAAAAGGAATAGCGCTCTTGTTTGAGCGGCCAAAATAGAATAGAGCGGATAGAAATAAGGTCAAGATAACAGATGACATTTAGCAAGTCAAGAAGATAACAGGTGGGCAACAAAAACACACACAGTGGTATTCCAAGGGTGTAAAATGACGAAAGACATTCCCTAATATAAGATGGGACTACAATATGAAGAAAATAATGGCATAACCTGTTCTTAAACGCTAATATTATACTTAGTTAATATTTCATGTTGCGTTACAGTGTATTATTACTTCGTGGAAACCTTTGTGAAACAGCGTCTCACTGGAATGGAAAATGTTCAATGACCCAAAATGAACTAAAAGTTTGTTACTAATAAAGTGACTTCTTGTTTATTTGGCAAACTTCTGTGATTCATATGGGTTGTCACTTCTCAGAACTACTTGTCCATATTAACAATCAAAATCGTAACTAAAATGTCACATCCTTTCATTTGGTGCAAACTTCAAAACTTGCCCAAGAAATATATTCGGTGAGTCTAGTTCTACTAATTAGCATTTTTATAGTAAACATTAATATGAGCGTGAATCAAATATGAACTGGACTTTTCTGTTTCTCGCCCTGTAGGTAATTCGAGTGGCGTGACGTCTCGATATATGTTAGGTAGGGATGTTAAGAAGAGGGGAGTTCGTCGGTTTGGCGAGGCGTAGTCGATGCGCTGTTAGTAGCATCATGTCAGAGCAAGAGGTGCATACGTCTGTTGCGCAACGTGTTGTTATCAAATTTTTGGCGCGGGAGGGCGTTAGACTGTCTGAAATTTTGCGTCGACTATCTGCACAGTTCGGCAATGAAACACTTTCAAGGACCCAAGTGTACGACTGGCACAAAAAGTTTTCAGATGGCCGAGAGACAGTGGAAAATGAGCCTCATGCACGCCGTCCCACGACAAGCATCAATGAGGCGAATATCTACGCAATTCGTGAGTTGATTGAAGGGGTACTGCTGATCGATTTTCTGCACGAACGCCGTACAATTAATGCTGAGTATTACTGCGAACTACTCCAACAAGTGAAACTTGCCTATCGGCAAAAGAGGCGGGATATGTCTATCCGAAGTGTGATTCTGTTGCATGACAACGCTCGGCCACATACAGCTACACTGACTCAAGGAAAATTGAACAAAATGCATTGGGAAACCCTTGAACACCCGCCTTACAGTCCTGATTTGTCGCCATGTGACTACCACATGTTTGGGCTACTTAAAGAAGAACTGGGAGGCCACCACTTTGAGGACAACGAAGGTGTAGAAACGTTTGTGCGCAATTGGTTATCGATACGACCAGTTTCATTCTTTGAGAAAGCTATTAAAAAACTTCCGATTCGGTGGGAAAAATGTATACATAAGAGAGGAGACTATGTAGAAAAATAATATGTATTAAAATTAGTATTGATCGTACCAATAAAATTTTTAAAACAAAAGTCCGGTTCATATTTGATTCACCCTCGTATATAAAATCTAAATCAATACAGAGGAAACTCGAAAAACATCAATACATGTCATTTGAATGAACAGGTACGTAGTGTTTAATTACACCAAACTAGATTGTATTGCAAACAAGATAAATGTTACTTACAAATGGGTGTATATATAAATTTATGGGTTAGGTTAAATGACAGTACCACTTTATCGTACATATAGAACGTTTTGTTGTGACAGAGTAATCAATTCGGATTTGTAAATAACATGCCAATATTGTCATTAATTATTATAAAGGCATTAATTCTATTAAAAACATGGAAATCACAATTCTCTCACAATTGTACGAAAAAATGTTATGCAAAGGTAATCAAATTAGTCAACCTAATAAAACATTAAAAAATAATTAACTATTATTAGAAGCAAAAGGGGAAATAAAACAAAACCAATTATGTGAAACAAAATTGCTATCATTGTAACATTATGTAAAAAGAGGAAAACATCAACAATTCTATGAAATTGCAATACATTCGGAAATTACGTTTTTCTATTATATCTCTTGTCATGGTTATTTATAAGAACCATCTCCCAGAAACTACGGTTGAAAGTGAACCTCAAACAAGCTATTTTATATCCCAATTTTATTGCTGTTTTTTTATGTTATTTCACTGAGTTTATTAAACACACTACAGACAATTTTAATGAATTTATGAGTAGACACAATTTTACGATCATTCTTAAAGATATTTGTGCTTCTTAGCCGACTTTAGAAAAGGAGTAGGTTCTCGATCAGTCTCTAGTCTGTATATAAATTTCTGTTTTGTACATTCAATCTGAATAGCTATATTCTATTTGAAAAAATCCTAAAGTGGTCCTATATTTTTGTCGTAAAAACTTGTTTTATCACGAAATAATTTTGCGAAGGTGCGAGTACTAAAAAATGTTATCCGAAATCCAGCTTGATATTAATTGAAAATAAATTCAGATATTCAAATTAAACCAAAATATTTAAATTGTTAACAGACTTCAAAATGGTGATTGTGAATACAGTGTGTAATATTCTTATTAATTACTTATGTCGAAAAAAAATATTCTTGACACTTTTTACAACTTGAAACGAGGTTTGACAAAGAATATGCTTAAAACTAAAGTAACTATATTTTTGGTTTCATCGATATTGTTATGAAAAAAAGTTAATTCCAATTGAAAACTGCATCCAATTATGCCATTTCATATAGTTCGCTGGTAAAGTGAAATTGTTATACGTATAAATAACCCAGCAAAAGCAACGTAATTATTATATGCACATTTATACATATTATACCACGGACATTTTAATTGGAAATAAAAAGTAAAAATATCACAATATTAAAAATTAAAATGTGCTTTTTTATTTCATTATTCATTTATCAAAATCTTCCATTATAGCAATTTGAAACTTGGCATCAAACTAAATAATGATAAGTTCCTAACATTTCCATAAACACAAACCAGACATGACGTGATGTGCATAATTAGTGGTCAATAGTTCGGATAAATTTTGAATAAAGATATGTTCAGAGAACTTCGCTTCTCAAGATTAATGTTTCATAGAATCATAGTTCAATATTAATTTTTATGGTCATGCTTTTTCTCGTTATATAATGCATTTAAAAAATATACTCAGGAGCAGTATACTTGATAAAACTCCGTAATATATTTCACTAAAAATGGAAATTTATTATTTGTGTTTATATGTCTGTCACATACCCATAGTCCCACAAGTTTTATAGAGAAATATGTAGTTTTTAAGGTCTGCAAGATTTTGTAGGTGGTGAAGTAAAAAAAAAAGTTAGCTAGATAATTTACTTTTTAAATGTTCTATAAAAACATGATAAAGGGTTATCTAACTAGATGCATAATTATTAGAAATAATGTTAGGTTTAATTTTATGTACTGAACCATTTTACAAATTTTAGGTCTATAACTTCCGAAAGATTACTTTTATATTTTTTTGGGCAATAACACCACAATAGAAATAAAACGACGTATATTGTAGGAATACCAAAGGTTTCAAAATCTATATACCATATATACAGGGTCTGTCAGAAAGATTGAAAAGAGTGGGCAACAGATTTAATGTTAAAACAACATTCCAAACAAGAAATACACTGAAATCTTTAATATCGAAAACAAAACCAACAAACAAAACCCAGAACTCAAAAAACTGCATATATAAGATTCCTTGAGAATGCAATAAATTCTATATTGGAGAAACATCGAGACAATTAAACGTACGAATAAATGAACACAAGAATTACATAAAGAAACGACAATTTGAAAAATCAAAATTTTGTGAACATGCTTGGGACCTGGGCCATAAAATACAATTTGGCAATTCAACTATACCTACTTCACAAAGAACAACATAACACAAAACGAAAAATAAAAGAGTCTGCCTTAATTCTTTTGAATGAAGACGATTGTATCGTTTCTACTTCTGTAGAATTTAATCGTATCTGGTTACCGACAATTAAGGAAGAAATTATTAATGGTAACCTCCTTTTGAACAACCCAATATTGGGATAGTTCATAAGGCTTTTCCTAGGTTTTCCCTTATGACGTTAATGGGATCTCTGAAACAATAGATCGCATTTTTGGCGAATGCGCTATCTTATTACAAAGTCGTACCTAGGAACGCCACTTATAAATTCTAAAGACAACTCTCTCAAGTTGAAAGCTGGTTAACTATAATCCGTGATCTTTAGAACTTTTTGTGCTACCTGTATATCTAAAAACAACAAATTTTCTAATGTCAATTTTAAATATAAATCAAATTTTCGTTTTGCAATCTACATCAATAAATATAAAGCCATTGACAACGAAGTCAGAACAAACTTTGTAACGTTTGGTATTCCTACAATATACGTCGTTTTATTTCTATTGTGGTGTTATTGCCCAAAAAAAACATAAAAGTAATCAAGAATATGCCACAAACAACATTTAGAAGACAATTCCGAAAGATTAGTTAAATTGATGCCATAATATACAAAGTTATTATCTAGAAATATCACTGATTTATTTGTATCAAAATCACCATCACAGTGACAATGTATTGTCAGATATTGTTGCGAAATAGTTTAGCTAGAGCACTCTCAACACGGAGGTTTTCCATTGCCAATTGTATGAAAAGAATTAGATAAATCATTGATATAAATATTAACCAACAAATAATGACCATAACGAAGGTATAAGAATGATCCGTCTTCCACCTGGATAAGAATCATCACGATATCTTGTTATATTACATAATACATCTACATAACTACATGATACATTTGATTTCAGATCCACTTAAGTTGAATATGCTTTTTTATTTTATGCCATGCGCAAATGAAAATTGAATAAGTATTAGTAATATATTGCTGTTTTATTCGATATAAGGTAATCTTTTAAATTAATTTTAACATGTCGTCTAAAATATTAGCAGTCAGTCAAAAATGGTTAAATATTCTTTTAACGAGATGTGATATGCTGCAAATATATTTTTACTTATTTATTTAACAATATAATATATATATATATATATATATATATATATATATATATATATATATATGTTTTAGGCGATTTCCGGGAATTCATCCGCATAGTTGATAACTGAACTTTAGTATTCGAGTACAGTTACAGTATTCGAGTAACTAGAAGCGAAAGCAGAAGGCTACGAGAACTATGCGAACCGACCTGAAGAGGGCAGATGTGACTCTGCCGAAATGTCGTCATTTTACCATCGATCCCGGCAGGGATCAGTTATCAACTACGCGGATGAATTCCCGGAAACCACCTAAAACATATATATATATATATGTTATATAGAAATTTAATAGACTCTTTAAAATAATAAATTCTATATTATATTTTATAACATTGTAATTCATAACACATAACACCTTTTTCTCATAATGTAATATTATACTTTTCTTTCAAATTGTCACGTAGCAGATCTCATTTCACATTTTAATCTTTCATATTATATTACTTTCGTCTCGTATAGCTAAAATATGCTCATCTGCTGTTTTAACTTCACAGAATTTCTTTCCTTTCCATTGTTTAAGTTTATATAGAGTCAGCACATTATTTATTATAAATTGTTATTCACGACCTTCAGTCCGGCAGATGATTTTCCTTACTCATAGTCTTAATATTATTGTACTCAAGTTATCAAGTATTAAAGTTTGTTAAATAATAAATAATTTTTTTTAAAAAGTCATTTTGAAAAGAAGTGATATAAAAAGTGGCGCAGTCAGTAGGATTCCATTACGCTGCTAGAACCGGCGTTAGAAGAAAAGCTTAACTGGTAGCGGTGGATTCCAATCCTTTGAAGGAAGAAAGAACCTCTCGAGACGTCCCAACTGTAACCGTAGAACAAGGCAACTAACTACAACTGCAGAACACGGCAGCATCGATGTTCCATTTAATGTGAGTACAAACAGGAATCATCTCGCAATTTTTAATTTTACCAATAATTTTGATTTTATTTTTATTTTTCTGTTCGGACGACCAAAAACCCGAACCATATTTTTAACCATACCAATTTTATTTTTGTACCTTATATTTTTGAATTTCTCGATTTATTTTATTTTATTTTTACCATTTACCATATTTTGTTTGCAAACAGTGCACACTAACTATTTTCCTCCATTCTGTTTTATTGTTTTTGTAACGATTTGAAAAATTTATTGCACATTAATCGATTTATACATTTATTTTGAACAAATTTTATTTTTGCTTTTGAAATTTTTCAATTCTCCCATTTAATAAATTTAAAAATGGCACAACAATCTCCCAGAGACGGCTCTGAACCCGAGCCCTATCGGCTATCCGAAATATTCTCTATCGTCCCAGAGTTCGAAGGAGATCAGATCTCCTTGGGAACATTTATTAATGCGTGCGACTGTGCTTACAACATGTCGACGGGCGATCAAAGATACCTTTTACTTATCCATATTAAAAATAAATTAAAAGGCAGAGCGGCCCAACTAATAAATTCGCGTAGCCCCGCGTCTTATTTAGAATTAAAACAACTCTTGAATCTTCATTTCGGAGATTCCAGGGATTTGACGTCCCTGATACAAGATCTACAACGCCTTCAGCAACTATCCAACGAGTCACCACTCACTTTCTACAACCGACTACAAGTCCTAACAGCAAAAATGCACGCCAATATTCAAAAGGCATCCAATTTAAACGCAGACCAAAAGGTAGCGCAAACAAGTCTAATAGACACTATGGCGCTCAACACCCTTCTAACCGGGTTAGAACCACGTCTTGGACAAATCATCCGTGCCGGTAACCCTAAAGATCTTTTAGAAGCCAATGTACGAATCAGGCGCGAACTCCAACTATCGTACTTTGAAAACCAGAAAACTACGAAACAAATTCCCCCGAGGCCCAACCAATCTTTCCGAAGGCCTAATCCTCCAAATAATAAGTGCTTATCTTGCGGTAGATTCGGACACATCACCTCCGAATGTCGTTCCCAAAATTACCAAGCACCCGTTTACAATAACAATAACGGTAACAACAATTACATGAGACCAAACCCTTTCGCTAATAACGGTTCCCAAAATCAGCCTCCACAATTTCGGCAAAATCAACCTCCACAATTTCGGCAAAATCAGACCCCACAATTTCGGCAGAATCAGCCAACTTTCAGGCAAAATCAGTCACCTTTTAGACCAAATCAATATCCTCCTAATCAATCAAGACAATTCCAACAAAATATGCAACAACCTCGTCAGTCAGTGATTCAAAAGAACCCTAATTTCCACCAGAATCCAAACAGGGCACATCATTTAAGTTGCACAAATTCTTTCGATGATTACAACGATTATTATACAGCTAATAATCACCCATATGAGGATTATCATACAGCTGATAATCAAAGAAATTATGACTATTATACAGATAATAGTTATTCATACGACACAGGAAATAACAGTTATCATACTGCTGATAACTTCGGCGAACAAACTGATGATTTAGACCCACTAGAAAATCAAAACTACCAGGATTTTCTTTCTCTCCCAAATCCAGTTCATCCACCGGACATAACAACCAACATCACATCACAAATACAAACAATGAATTTAGACGACATGAATCCGAACGTAAACTTCCCGGAACAAACGTTCCTGTAACGACTCTTCACACTGTCAACCCCAAAAACTTATACTACATAAACGACGCTACTGGTCAATACAAATTGCTTATAGATACAGGCGCAGGAATTTCAATTTTCAAAGAGCAAACTGTCAAAAACTTTCCCCAAAGATTCCAAGAACATGTAATTATTCAGGGCATCACTGATCAAAAAATTTCAATTTCCCAGTCAACCCTTGTACCATTTGCTCCTGGTAACCCCCACAAAGTTTTTATTTGTAATCTTGACATCGACTTTGATGGCATTTTAGGTTTAGATTTTTTGGAACATTACGAATGCGTAATAGACTTAAAATCTAAGCAACTTAGAACAAATTTTAAAGATATCGCTCTTCACAAGGTCCCTACCTTGCCTTCTTCAGATATCGCATCTCCAACAATTCCCAACACACAAAAACCCAATAATTTTCCGAACTATATTTCTATAGAACCCCGCACCGAAAAAGTATGTAAACTGCGATGTCACCTTGCTAATACCGACGCTGTTCTACATACTATAGAAAAAGAAAAAGTCAGATTACCCAATTCCTTGGTATATGTAAACCAAAATGGCGAATTCCTCACTTCAGTTATAAACGCCAACGCCATCCCAAAAACAATTAATTTCGACAACTTCACTATAGAACCCCTTACTCAAACACAACCCTGCTTCAATTTTAACAACTCTTATGACTCTGAACCAATTGACAGAAACTTATTAATTCGACAACAACTCAGGACAGATCACTTAAACGTTGAAGAAGAAGATATGATTACGAGCCTTTGTCTAGACTTTCAAGACATATTTTTCTTAGAAGGCGACGCATTATCTTTTACGAACGAAATCAAACATTCGATCGAGACAAATAACTCCAGACCCATCTATACCAAATCTTATCGGTACCCGCAGGTCCATAAAGAAGAGGTTAAAGAACAAGTCAGTAAAATGCTTGATCAAGGCATCATTCGTCATTCTATCTCCCCTTGGTCTTCCCCAGTTTGGGTTGTTCCCAAAAAATTAGACGCCTCAGGCAAACAAAAATGGCGTGTCGTCATTGACTACAGGAAACTGAATGAAGTCACAGTCGACGACAAATACCCCTTGCCAAACATCTCCGATCTTTTAGATCAACTTGGCAAATGCCAATATTTCTCGACTTTAGATCTCGCCTCCGGTTTTCATCAGATAGAGATCGATTCTAAAGACATTCCCAAGACAGCATTTTCAGTCGAAAACGGCCATTACGAGTTTGTTCGTATGCCGTTCGGTTTAAAGAACGCCCCGTCCACATTCCAACGTGTCATGGACAACATCCTCCTCGGAATACAAAATGAACGTTGTCTAGTATACATGGACGACATCATAGTATACTCCCCAACGATTCACGAACACATTTCCCGGTTGACCGAAGTCTTCAAACGTCTTCGCACATCAAATCTTAAGATTCAACCCGACAAATGTGAGTTCTTAAGAAAAGAGGTAGCGTATCTTGGTCATCTAATTACGCAACAAGGTGTAAAACCGAACCCCGAAAAAATCAGTTGTATCCAAAACTTCCCAGAGCCAAAGAACCCGAAAGACATCAAATCTTTCTTAGGATTGGCCGGATACTATAGAAGATTTATTCCCAATTTCGCTAAAGTGTCCAAACCTTTAACAAAACTGCTTCAAAAAGACACTAAATTCTTCTTTGATTCCGATTGTAAGGCAGCATTCAATGATTTAAAGAAAGCTCTCATCTCAGACCCCATCCTTATTTACCCAAATTTTAAAGAACCTTTTCTTCTCACCACAGACGCCAGCGCTTTCGCGATTGGTGCAGTCCTTTCACAAGGCCCAGTTGGAAAAGACCTTCCGATTGCTTATGCCTCCCGCACTTTGTGTGCCGCCGAAACCAGATATTCCACCATTGAAAGGGAATTGCTTGCCATTGTGTGGGCAGTCAAAGCCTTCCGTCCTTATTTATTTGGTCGTAAGTTTACTTTAATTACCGATCACCGCCCGCTTACGTGGCTTTTCTCGATCAAGGATCCAGGCAGTAGACTTGCCAGATGGCGACTGAAGCTGGAAGAGTACAATTATAAAATTGAACATAAACCAGGCAAGATAAACAGAAACGCCGATGCTCTCTCGCGAATTAAAGTCAACCACTTCCAACAAATCGCGAATTTTCAGTCAAAAATCCATGCCTTCAATGACACCGACTCAGAAGACGAACCCGAACCAGAACCTGAACTTACTGACGAACACCTTACTAACGAATTTAATAAATTTGTTGACTTATATAAAACAAGATCAATAATTGACTATTCAAAGATCGAAACCACTAATTCCCAACTTCTGGACAAATCCCATAAACAAATTATTTCATTTTTCTGGCAAAACAAGTTAACTGATCTACACGAACGAATCATGGACGATATTTTCGAAGAAGATATCACATTCGAAAACAATTCCATCAACACCTTCGCAAGTAAATCAGTTAAAGACCGCAAATACTTTATAATCCCCTTGCCATTTGACCCTGAAATAGTCGTACAATTTCTGTTCTACATTATTTACAAATCACGAGATAAATTCGATCTTGAAACCACATATTACGTCGAAAACAACTTAGAACTCCCAATCCTTGAAACCTTTTCTTATGTCTTTGCAGACAAAGACATTAAATTAAAAATATGCCAAAACGTCATAACTACACCCTCAGAGGATGAAATACCTCAGATTTTAGAACATTACCACCAAGGCAAAAACAATTTGCATCGCGGAATTAATGAAACAGTAAGGCGAATAAAAGAGAAGTATAACTGGACCGGTTTGACAAAAAGCGTTGAAAATTTCATCAAGTCATGCGAAATTTGTCAAAAAGTTAAAATATGCCGAAAAAATTTGAGTTCCCCTCTAGTCATCACAGAAACGCCGAAAACACCTTTCGAGCGAGTCAATATCGACATCTTTGAATATCCCACTCGAAATTATGCTCTAACAATTAGAGACGAGTTAACGAAATTTACACAGGCATATCCTATAAAGGATAAAACGGGAAAAACTGTCGTTAACACACTCATCCTTTATTTTCAACACTACGGCACTCCGTTGAGAATTCACTGTGACTACGGTCGTGAGTTCGATAACGTATTAGTAAAAGACCTCTGTGAACTCTACGAAATAAAGTTAACTTTCTCTAGTGTAAGTCACCCACAATCAAATGGTTCCCTTGAACGCTTCCATGCGACACTATCGGAAATGATCCGGGCAAATATCGCCGAAAATCCAAACGAACACCCATTTAATGTTCTGCCATACGCAGTCATATGCTATAACAACACCAAAAATAGGACTCGTGGTTTCACTCCTTATGAGTTGATTTTTGGTCACACCTCGAGTAGACCACCGGAAACGCTTTACAACCAAAAGAACCTCATTTCCAAGTACGTAAGAGATCTTAATAACCGTATGGAATATTTCTACAAATTAGCGCGAGCCAAAACCGAACAACAAAAAGAAAAAGCCAAAGCACGTTTCGACCAACACGTACCCGAAAATCGACCCACTTATAACATAGGCGACAAGGTATATTTAAAAGAATCCCAAATTTCAAGTAAGTCACAAAACAAATTTAATGGCCCTTTTCAGATAACTGAACTTTTCCAAAATTCTGCAACTCTTCTAAACCCCGAAACGAATCAATCTACAAAAGTAAATTTTGACAGATTGAAACCGTATTTTGAATAGAAATTACTTTATTTCAGACTACTTGGACTCTTCACAATCGTGACGTCCCAATTTTCAATAACTCCTATAAACAACACAGTAGGACTCTTCTTTCATGAAGAAGGAACTGTCAAAATATCAAATGATAAATGGACCCTACTTGTCTACAAAGATCTTCACCCTTTCGTTGACGCAATTGCCAACAATGACAACATTTTGAACACTTTAATCGATACTATCCATTCAAACTTAACTACCCGTATGACAATATTTAAACCTCAAGTACAAACTCATATTAGCCTCCTAAAACAAATATCTGACACAGTAAACTTAAAATATCAAGAGATATTCGCAGACACTAAACTTTACAACTCCAAGAGGCAGAAACGAGGACTTATTAACGGTATAGGAACAATTTGGAAATCAATAACTGGAACTTTAGACGCTAGTGATGGTGAATACTTTAATGATTGTATCAACAAGATAACACATGACGAACACCAAATCGAAAATTTACTAAAGAACCAAATTTCAGTAACGACTTCTGTAATCAAAAACTTCAATGCAACAGTTCAGAAACTTCAAATAGACGAAGAAACGTTTAACAGGGACATTGCCAAAATCAAACAATCTATCATGTACATTTCAGACGATCTTGCATTCTTCGAAGCACTAGTCAAAACATTAGATCTATGCGAATCATTAATGGAAAGCTATGTCTTTATCCAAGACGCCCTAAATGATGTATTGTCAGCAATATCTTTCGCTCGTATTAAAATGTTACACAGTTCAATAATAAACCCCGCCGATTTAGTCGAATCTCTTCAACTTGTTTCTCAATCTTTGCATAAAAATAATTTACCTTTATCAATTTACGCCCATAATATTGCACAATATATTGACATTATAGAGTTAGAAGCATTTCAGTTAGATACAAAAATAATTTTCGTTTTGAAAATCCCTTTAGTGAATCCTGAAACTTTTATCCTTTATCGTCTATACCCAATCCCCATTCTGGACGACCGAACAGGATTCCATCATATTTTACCAACCATAACTAAATATATCGCAAAGAATGATGATTCATTGTTGTATACCACATTTCGGAACTTGGACAATTGCAAGCCCTTAAGCCGAGTTCAATGGATATGTTCAGATGTTCTCCCGTATCCTATTGACAGCGATTCCATCTGTGAGGCCCAGCTTTTGAAACAGTCCACCTTCCTTCCAAAAGTTTGCCAAACTTCGATACTGTATGCCAAAGACTACAATGTTTACGAAATCAGTTCAAATGTATGGCTAATTTCTGTTTCCGATCTTCTACCAATCACCATAAAGTGTAGCGGCAACAACGTTGTAACCAAAACCATTGCAACCAATTCAATCCTCCAATTGCAATCAGACTGCAATGCATTCATCGGCAATACTCGAATCCATTCAAAAAGGTTAATTGATGATTCCCAAAATATTACATACAAGAGCCATCCAGTTCAAATACCCTACAACTGCTGTGAATCCATCCCACCAAAGAAGTACGTTCCAGATCTGAAACCCCTCAGATTAAACAAGATCGACGCCGACGACCTCAACATAGCGCAGCACAAGCTCAACCAATATTCCGACGAATTAGACAAATTAATAAACCAGCCGTTTATTAAAAAACATACATCTTGGTTCACAATTCTAACCATTACTTCCATCATCGCATTAATACTTTTGTACATTTTCTACAAGTGCAAAAGCAGAAGAAAGTCCAGACTACTAGCCATAGCCACCACAAGTGATGACCCGCCATCACCTCCACCAATGCGAAGTCGAAGCGAAACCAGACGCTTCAGATTCTTCCCCAGAAGACGCCCAAGCCTCCAACTCCAAGAACCCATAGAAGAAGATGAACTCAAACCAATGGTCTGAAAAGTTGAAGCATAGCATCAACTTTTTCGGGATAAATGGAGTTGTTATATAGAAATTTAATAGACTCTTTAAAATAATAAATTCTATATTATATTTTATAACATTGTAATTCATAACACATAACACCTTTTTCTCATAATGTAATATTATACTTTTCTTTCAAATTGTCACGTAGCAGATCTCATTTCACATTTTAATCTTTCATATTATATTACTTTCGTCTCGTATAGCTAAAATATGCTCATCTGCTGTTTTAACTTCACAGAATTTCTTTCCTTTCCATTGTTTAAGTTTATATAGAGTCAGCACATTATTTATTATAAATTGTTATTCACGACCTTCAGTCCGGCAGATGATTTTCCTTACTCATAGTCTTAATATTATTGTACTCAAGTTATCAAGTATTAAAGTTTGTTAAATAATAAATAATTTTTTTTAAAAAGTCATTTTGAAAAGAAGTGATATAAAATATATATATATATATATATATATATATATATATATATATAATGTTTTGTTTATTTACATATATCTTATTATATGTAATTCTCCCAGACTGCACTATGTCTGTCGAAATTTCATTTCGGGGTTTTGGCATCTACAAATCGATTGCTCGGAAAAAATCGTATTACCGAGAAAGAACGAAATTATGACAATAATTATAACAGCTGAGTTGTGAAATTACAATAGTTGCAATACAGGATGATTTGGTAACATACTTGAGGTTAAAACTGCTCTTGAAAAAATTTTTAATACAAATTGATGTGTAGAATCTTATAAGAATTTTATCGCTATTTAATAATTTTAAAGTAAAAATTGCTGCTTAGGCGATTTTTGGATGGGTAAAAAGTTATGTGTTCTCATATTCTAAATTGACTGAGATATAAGGCGTTGTATATTATAAGTAAACAGGGCGATTCCAGATATGTTAGAAATCATTTTTTTCGTGGGTGGCACACAAGCAGTTGCATATATAGGTGTTTAAAATATAGAGTGCAATTATAACTAATAAAATAATTATATAGGGAAGTCCATTAGCGGTTGAATTTACAGGGTTCTTGGTATAGAGGGCGCAATAGAATTACATTTATACAGGGGGATGCAAAAAATATTATACAGAGATACATATACAGGGTGGCGGAAATGGAAATGCAAGATTTCGTAACCCATAAGCAGTAGTATATATAGGGTAGATGAAATATAGGAATTATAGACATACAGGATGATTATAAAAATGTTAGAAAAGGAAATCATTTATAGAGTAGCCCAGGATGAGTTCCATATATATATGATGATTGAAATATAGATCGGAGTAGAATTATAGTTACAGAAGATAGTTTTCATAAACGAAAAGAGTAAATACGGGGGCTTATGTGTGTGTGTGTGTGTGTGGTCCATGAGCAGTTACAGGGTGGTGGAAATATATAATGAGATGGAATTATTATAATGAGTATTTATATATAAATTATATATAAATGTTAGAGAATTGAGTGCAATTATAGTTATACAGGGTGGTTAGAAAAAATAATTATGTAGGGTAGCCCATTAGGGGTTGAATTGTTGTCATATTAAATTAAGAATTACGAATTTGAACAAATAAAGTCCTATTAATTATATCTGAAAAAGAACACCAATTTCTTTACTTATTTGTAGAAGCGAGATGTAAGACCGACATCTAGGATTTTCGAGTAAACTATCACACAGCGGTTCCGATCCGTTCCGTGTAATTGCTGTTCTCCCGTAAGTCCTAGGATAGAATGTCACTATAAAATTCTCAGGGTACTTCACCTGCCAGAGATATTGACACAATTGGTCGAATTTCGACCACAGGGCGACAGCTAGTTTAAATAAAAAATGAAGCAGCACACAAACTCCATCAATTGTCTCTGAAACAAGCCATATACTATAAAAATCAGCACATAAGTAAAAAGTTATAACATGAAAATAAAACTCCCTTTTTTTGGACAACCCTATTTAGAAATAATTTTTGAGATTTCGTTTTTTTGACATGTTCCTCTTCTCAGTGGGTGGTTCGCTCAAGGCAGTCATTATGTCACCATACTTTTATTTATGATTTATGAAACAATTAATCAATTTATGAAATCGACAATAAAAATTAATTAGTGCCTATCAATAGTATATTGCAGTGGTTATGCTTTCTAATACAAAAATGCAAATTAGCTGTTATTAGCACCATAAACCGTTTACGCTTCATCAATTACTTATTTTACAATACCACATACTAGCACTTAGCTTGAGAAAGTTTCCAAGGCAACAAAAATAAAACAATTTTTGAATTGTAGGCTAATCGTCTTACAAAAAAATCTCGCTATACCCATCATTAATTCTCACCGGTATTGCAAGTCCCGTTTTTTCACCTACACCAAGGAACATAATGATTAATCATTTAACAGTTTTAATAGCCTATAAATATTTACCTGTCTCTTTTCCTGTTAATTTTAGAAAAAATTATATGCCTTTGTTCGAATAACAAAAATAAAACAAGTAAACATTTAGTCAGGTCTATTACTAAAATTCCTGACAATAATTAATGGTAGAATAAATTCAATTCAACACAGTGAGCCCTAGCGATAAAATCTAACTGACTGGACATTCGTTTAAAATGGCTGGACAGCCATACGTTTGTAAAGTGAGTTGAAAGGAAAATGAAATAATTTGTATGTAAGAAAGTTCATTTACTGATTGATTGATTGGGTTCAAAAATATTTTTTTTATTTTCCATTTAATTCTATAAGTTGGCGCCCAAAATTAATATTAGGGATTTCTTCGTATTTTTCGTGTAAACAAAAAAATTAAATTCTTATAATTTGGGAATAAAGGGGTAAAGAGGTAATTTTTTAAAAATATTTTATTAATATATTTTAAAATATTCATGTTAAAAGTACAAAAAAAATATTTTTGTATTCGTCATAATGAGCCCTTTGAGTTGGTATATTACATGATGCGTTAGAAATAATTTTAATTTTATGTTTTCCATGTAATGCTCAAATTGCTCCCTAAACTTAACATTAGGAGTTTCTTCTTAGTTTCCCAATTTTTTTTTCAAAATTTTACGGCTTATAGTTTCGGAGATAAGGTAGGGGGAATGGGTCAAAATTTTTATATTTTTGTTAATATTATTAATTTATTTATTTTAAAAATATGAAAAGAATATATGTTTGCGCCATTATGAGCCCTTTCATTTGATATATTTCATGATGTGTTAGAAACAATTTTAATTTTATATTTTCCATTTAATTCTGTAAGTTGCCCCCCATAATTAATTGTAGAGGTTTTTCCGGTAAAATTCAGGCCCTATATCTCTAAATTTTTCAAAATTTTACTTCTTATAATTTCGGAGATAAACGGGGGAACGGTCGATTTTTTTAGTTTTTCCCCCCAGAAGTACCCCTATATTCAAATTCTTTATTTACGATATGTACTCCTCATTGGGTTACCAAACTATACCAAATTTCAACCTTTTCCGTCCAGTAGTTTCGGAGAAAATTGCTGTGATAGAGAGGAAGAAACACGGAGTGATATTATAAAGGTATCCGTATATTGAATATACGGAAGACTAAAAATGGGGCATTTTCGAACATGCCCATAAAACACAAAGTACAGTATGGACCGCGATGTTTGCGCCTTTCTCTAGAGTCTTTTTTTCAACAACGAAACTGTCATTATTAAGGAGTAAACCAAAACTATTTTGGTTTACTCCATGATGCAATTTCAAGTTATTGTATTCCTATTTTCATATGTATCAGTGTGGACCTCCGTTAAGAAACTTTTCAAAAACCTAGCTGAGGCCCTGAGATTTAATCTACCAGGGTAAGTGAAAAAGTTGTAACTAAATAAAATAAGAACATAATATTTTTGCAGATTTTAATTATATATAATGAAACTGTAAAAGTATAAAGTCGAAAAAGATTAAATGAAATAATCGCAAATGACAGTTAAGAGTTTAAACAAAAAAAAAAAACTTTGATTTCCGAAAATATGTAGTCAAACATATGCAACCAGTGTTATATGGAAACACCTATTATCGCATGTTCCAATACATTAAGACAAATACAATTTATTGGTAAGTGAACAGTAGTATAAAAATAAAATATAACATAAACATACTTTAAACATTACAATGCCAAAAGGAAGCTTAATTTTGTTTTTCTGCAACCATTCTGATTTTCAATTGAAATCATAAAAATCATTTTTAGTCAATTCAATAAACAATATTACCACCTCTAACACATTAACGTCACCTCGTGAAGGGAGTACTGAATATGCTAATAACATTATAAGTGGTGCATCATCTCAAAAAAACACATAATGGTGTAATTGGTTTGCAAATGAAAATAACAAATCTTTGTAAATATATCTCAAAATAATAGACACCATATTTTCCATATGCTTTTGACAGAAACCAACATAAATTAAGTATGTTTACCTCAATTATCAAAATTGTTATAATAGAATAAAGTCCGTGCTTAATTTTTATATTATCTTAAAATTATTATTTTTTCATTCATACATAACTCATTAGTCGATATATTTAAAAAATATATATTTGCCATTAATGTATTTAATTGAACTCATTTATCGTATATTATCGAATTTAATTTGCTAGTGCATTCAATAAATACAATTTTAATTTGTTTATTGACAACCTGTCGATAATTTTGCTATCTGAAAGCTAAACACATTTATTTCAATTTAATAAACTCAAATTACAAAAATATCAATTATCGATGGTAACTCCGTTTCCTGGTTCGCATTTAACTTTTGTCTCTTAACCAAGAATTGCGTTCAAACTAAAATCGTAGTTGTCGTAGCCAGAGCCAGCAAGAAGATCGAACTTGTTGTTCACATTACACGATTTAAATAAAATCTTGCTATATTTTATCCATTATACGAGGGGTATTAGTAAAATAAGGTTCCCATGATTTTTTAAAATAGATAGCTATATATTTTTACTTAGTGTTATACATCAATTTAAAGCTTAAAACTTATAGCCCAGTCATATTAGGGGTTTAACCTCAGAATGAAAGATAATAAGCTGTAAGTTCGTATAAACCTTTGTTTTGTGGTTCTAAATGTTGTCTCAAAAGTCACAAGACAGTAGTCGTGTCCGCGTCTTAAGATATTGAAGGTCAAAGTCATAAAAATCGGTTTTTCGCGAATATCTCGTTTTCTATTGCTTAATTGAGATTTGCACCTATTATTAAAAAACCGTTGATTGTATGAAAAAAAGTTCAAACAAAAGTTGTAGTGAATTTTACACTCTACAACTTTTATAATAGGTGCAAATTTCATTTAAGCAATAGAAAACGAGATATTCGCGAAAAACCGATTTTTATGACCTTTGACCTTCAATATCTTAAGACGCGGACACGATAGCACTTGTAACCTTTGAGACAATATTTAGAAGGACAAAACAAACGTTTATACGAATTTACAGCTTATCGCCGTTTCTCTATCTAAACACTTTTGCAGACGATGCTGCAACTTTTCTATCCCCATGTTATGGAATTCTGCCGCCAATCCTTTGAGAAATCGAATAACCTCATCCTTGACTTCATCATCGGTACTGAAGCGTAGGCCACCCAAGTGTTCCTTTAATTTTGGAAATAAGTGATAATCACACTTGGGGTTAGGTCCGGGCTGTAGGAGGGATGGGGCACAATAGTCCAGCCAAAATTTGTCAGCAGTTCTTGGGACATGAGGTCGAGCGTTGTCATGGGGAAGCCTCACATCACTGGACAATCTTCCTCTCCGGCGGTTCTGGATCGCGCGTCTCAGTTTTCTTAATATGTCGCAATATCTGTCAGAGTTTACTGTTGTTCCATGAGGCTAAAAGTCGATCAAAAGCACGAATATCGCATCTGGCGGTAACAGTGATAGGGAGCTCCATCTTCGAAGGCAGCTAGGCCGGCATTGTTGTAAGTAGCGAGGTGCGAGTGGTATGAATCTATAGAGGGACAGCTGATGAGTAAAACAGTATTGCTAGATTTCTACCAACACATCGCATTTTGTCTCGACGGCATAGGAACCTTATTTTACTAATACCCCTTGTTGTTACAAGTTTTTCGCTTACAACTTCAAGTTAACTTCAAAAGTTTGTAGTAACCTTTCTTGAAGCTCTTGTCTAACTTGAGTGTTTTTCTTAACTAGATCTTCTAATACTATATCTCCCTAAATCTTCACTAAGTTTATCCGTGGCCCCTTTAAAAGTTTCATCTAACGAGTCATTAATTAATTTTAATTTCTACATATCCCACTTCTGACACCAATGTGTTACGCGCTCTGCATTCAAAAAATATAACTTTAATCCCAAAAATTACAACTCACAACTTTAAATTTTGCCAATCAATAAATCACAATACTATACTAATATCATCGAAGTTTCCTTGGACTTCCATCGTCTTGAAGTGGTTGATCTCACAACGTTTCAATAGCTGTGTATCTGTGAATGATTCACCTGATGACGATAGCAGATACACAGCTATTGAAATGTTGTGAGATCAACCACTTCAAAATGACGGAAGTCCAAGGAAACTTCGAGGAACGAGTTACATTGTCTACCAACTTCAGGCTAACACTATACTAAAATCTATTCAAACACCTTTCAAAAATTATTGAATGTTGTCGCTTACTAGAGACTGCGCACTCCGTACTTATTCCAGAATGTTCCACGCCCTCTCTTTCTTCAAAATACACTATATTGATTGTTTTGAACTTCGAACTAGTATTTCTTGAGGTTTGCCTTTGTTTTGAGGGATATATCGAAACAATCTAGCTCTTTCGAGAATCAAGTAAAGTGGCGTGCTACTGAAATGCTTATTTAACACCGCTTAGGTCTCTTTTTGAAGGGGCGAAACGAATTTAAACTTTATAACAATACAGCCATTTTCTTACCGGAATAGAGGAGCATAAAAGTAAAATTAAATCATTTTAGTCAACTGCAAATAGTAGATAGAAGTAAAATAATCAATTCCGCTGTACGTAAATTACCCATTGAACGTTTTAATGAGTTTTTTTGTATGATATTTTGTATTTTAATCCGAATGCCCTCTAAATTGATAACAAAAAATTGTACCGGAACACATGCACTTAAAAACAAAAATTATTACAAATCTGGAAGTTTATTTTTTGGTTGTGTTTAGAATAATCAATTTATTAATTTACATTTTCCAGATTCCTGGAAATGAGTAATTTGGTGTGAAGAATTGAATACTTACAGATGCCATTTTTTCTTTTATGCTCATTTTCTTTCCCAACTTCAGATTAGCAGCTACCAACATCGCTTCTTCCACTGTGAGCATAGGCTGAATAAGATCATCCTGCATGATGTATCTGGACATTTTCCGGAACTGTTTTAAATTTCTTTGTTGATCGTTTATAAGAATTGAACCTGTTGAATCACGACATCTGAAATGAACGACAAGTTATATATTTAAGAAGTTGAGTAAAATTTCTTTAAATATGAACAAATGTTAGCAAGGATGAAACGGTGAAGTGATTGAATCAGCAGTATTAGAATCGTTAATCAACTGTCAACAGTACTATTATTTAAAATATCAACAGGTGCGCAATAGATCTTCTCATGTTTATAAGGACAACGGAAAGCAGATTCCTGACACAAGACAAAAGTTACTGACATTAAAGATGGTTAGAGAGGTGAGGAGATGTCGTGGTGGGATTATTTGCATAACACTTTGATATCATTCAAACATTCAAAGTGTTGTTGGTGTATCGGTATATTTTTGAATAAAAAGTGAATAATTCTCCTTACTCCGGATCTTAACAAATTCATTGTAGAAAAGAAGTTGTAAAGTAGCAACTGGTTGTAAACCTCTACAGCACCTTCACTCAGAACCTGTTCCACTAAATGATTCCACTTCATCTTAAGTACAAAACCATCCTCATACGTCGTCCAGACACTATAAGGATCGTGGAACCATTCTACTTACAGGTAACAAATTTTGGAAAGAAAACTTAAGTACTAAGGAGTTGAACCTCTCCGCTTTCATGAACTCAGCGATTCATGTGATGGCGAGTTCTCAATGTTTAAACCTAGGTTTTGTTTGAAGTTTCATTTTTTTGATGCGCCTATGTAATATCAACCGACTTCCAAAAAGGAGGAGGTTATCAATTCGTCGGTATTTTTTTTATGGATGACCAGCGATTATTCAAACTGCATTATATTAAGGAACATAACAGAAAGGTCCCATATATTTAACTATAACATGAGATTTACGGTTTTCCAGACAATCACAAAAAAACAGTAATAATCGACTACATTTCAGTTAATTTCAATGAATCTTCACTGTTTTCTCTAAAATTGCTCAAGTAATTTGAATGTTATAAATTGTATGCTGCAAAGATATGTTCCAGCTTGATTGGTGTGCGTCTGCAGCTAGCTTTAGTTTCCCGTCGTATTATTACCCACACAAACCGTGTTATCAGATAATCTGAGAACCATAAAAAATGTAAGTATTTTATAATGTAGCTTTTAATCTGACAAATTACATTCACCAATAGCCTTCACACATACTGGTTGTACTGCATACTTATTTGAATACAACAATTATACGCAATTTTATTACTCTACTAAGCTATAAAATTATATAACCTTCAGTTATACCCAAACGAAAAAGATAATGGGGAGGATATCTTAGACGACATCAATGCCTAAAATGAATTCTTGCAGGTTTCCGTAAGTTTTATGTTCTGCAAGCTATAATTACTTAGGTGATTAATCAGTTTTTTTTTGCTTTCCTCTCATCTATTATCCAGAAAAAGTATTTGAAGATTTGTTTGCTACAGTTCGTTAATGGGCAAAGCACTCCAGGCTCCCATAGATTTATCACTTTATCAAATATTACGATTTTTACGTATTGGCATGCTGATTAGTGCGCAGTTATAGTGAGACTATGAACTACAAACTATTTTTTTGATCCATTACTAATATAAAAACGAAATTTTGGGAATACGGTATTCAGGATATTTATTAACTCACCATCATTTCAAGATGGAAAGGAACGTGGGGTCGAATTCTCGGTGAAAAAATATTTTAGACAATAGTACACCTTAAAAATATATTATTTTAGTATTCCTAGAAGTTATGGCAAGTTGACGATTAAACACTTTTTATTTAACAATGATTCTATTTATTACCGTATTGTCATCTAAAGAAATTCTCCCATAGGACGGCCTTTGTGTAAAGCAATAATCTTTGCTACATTGATTGGAATAAGTACGTTCATGAAGCTTCAAGCTTCTCGCTAGTTCATTCGCTACTTGCATTGTGCGAACCGACCTGAAGAGGTCAGAGGTGATTCTGCCGAAACCTTGTCATTTTACCATCGATCCCGATCAGTTATCAACTACGCGGATGAATTCCCGGAATCCCGGAAACCACCTAACACATTTAGTACCCGCGAAAACTTAACAACAAATATATATATATATATATATATATATATATATATATATATATATATATTAAAATAGTATGTTATTTGAATTTTAAAATTTTTTAATATATTTATAATTTTTATTTCTCAGGTTCTTTTTCGGTTGGGTTCAAATCTTCAAAAGTTAAACAAATAAATAAATTTTATACTTATCTTGTTTATCTTACAAGTATCTATTTCTCTTCAGGTTCACTTACACTTTTTAAAATTTTGAAAATTCTATTTGCACTTTACTTTTTCTACTTTTTAAATTTTAAATTACTGATAATCAAATTTCCAAAGTTTCAATTAAATTACAATTTATTTAAATTTTCCACAATACAGTATTGATACAAGTTTTCTTTCAAGACAAAATAAATTTCCTGTTCATTTAACTACTCTTAAATTATGTTACAAAATATTTTGATCTTTCAGTCAAAGCTATTTATTATTCTAAAATTGTAAAACTTTTATTATTATCACTGATTGACTACCTTTTTAGGATTTGCTTATTTTATAAACTAAACGTTTTCAAAATCTTAACTTTCTTTAAACAATGTTTCAAAACTCACTGTTGTTGGTTCTCGAATTCCCTTCTTCTGATGGTTGGTCTTTAACAATAATTCCAAATTTAAAAATTCTTTACTAGTAATATTCTGCCACTCAATTGAATTTCTCGTGCTGTTTTGCAAATTTATTTTCTCCCAATATTTCTGATTTTTAAATTTTTATACCAAGCATTCCCATCATCTTCCTTTTATTGACCATTTATAAAAAATACTTTCAATTCGCTTTTTCCAAATAAATTTAAATTAAAATTTTCAGGTTACTCTTCTCTTGCTGACATGGAACACTAAATTTGTTTTATATCATAGGACATTGACTTCGTTGTCATGGAAACTGAATTTATGAGAACGAAACCTATCTGCTCGAAGCTTGACGACCAAAGAGAGTTTGTCAGTGTCAGATATCCTATTTATGTGATTTATTTTGCCACCTGCTATTTCCATTTCCGCTTGTAATTATCTTATTAATTTCCAACTGTCATCCTTTTAAATCATATCCAAAAATCTAAACAAACTTCAACTTAAATTTCAATAACTTTTACCCTCATTAATTTTACACAAATCATTAATTCATATTTCCAAAAACATTGAGTTGACGCTTGTCACCTGTTGGCCACCAGTCATTCAACAAGTAGTTTATAAAAATTGGATTTTCTTAAAATTTAGACTTTATATCTTTTGAACTATTTACTTTTTATATACTATGCTCTACGCTCCATCTATTACTATAAATTTCTTTACTGTTCCATCAATTCTGAAGACTTATAACGGTTTTTATAATTTTGAAATTTCGAATAATTCGAGTAACTAGAAGCGAAAGCAGAAGGCTACGAGAATTATGCGAACCGACCTGAAGAGGGTAGATATGACTCTGCCGAAACGTCGTCATTTTACCATCGATCCCGGCAGGGATCAGTTATCAACTACGCGGATGAATTCCCGGAAACCACCTAAAACATTTAGTGCCCGCGAAAACTTAAAAACAAATATATATATATATATATATATATATATATATATATATATATATATATATATATATATATATATAAACCATATGCGCTAATAACAGAGTTTAACTTGCTAATTCCTTCTGAAACTACGTAAAAGTATTTCGTAATTGTCCACACTGACTCATTATGGCACTTTTATCATATTTATGTGTTACTAATGTGTTATTTTCGTGATTTATATCTAGAAATATTAAAACTTCTATTTTCTAACAAAAAATTAAAACTGAAAAGGTTACGTTTACTACTTTTATTTGAAATTCGGTGTCACATATATATATATATATATATATATATATATATATATATATATATATATAACATTTATTTGGGTTATGAACGAACCCCATCAAGCTTACATTACCTAACATGTAACATACCCAAGCAAATTCGGTAACGCGATCGGAGTATAGAGCGCCACCAGATACGCTATCCTAAGGTAATTTATACATAGCATAGTATTGTGGCGGAAATTCATCCGATATTTCGTGGTATCCAAAATGTTGGTCTGGCGACGCGAGGTCGGCAGCCCGCGCTATAAAAATTTACCGAACGCCATGGAATGATCGAGAAACCTTCTAGAAAATTCCGAGAAGAAATATATAAATACGGAGAGCTGGCGAAAGGATTCATTCAGGACTAGATAGCCGTCTAGTAAACAGGTGTTCAAGATAAATTGTAAATAGTTGTGACAACATAAATTAAAGTAGTGGAAATTAATTATAGTAAGTTCGGGTATGTTTTAAAATAAATCCCGAGTGTGAAAATAAAAACATTATAGTATTCCTCTTGTGTCATAATAATTCAGACTTTGAGGTACATGTTGACACATTGACTTTATTAATATTTAAAGTTCTCAGCAATACGAGTTTTCCTGAAAATGAGACTTACACAATTCGATTTCTAACCATCGAAACCTCGATATGGAATAATTTCATCAAATTGTTTACAGCCGTTTTCGACAACTAAATTCTACTTTCAAAAAAGATTGTGAGTTTTGGAAACCTATTACTTCCACTCCATTTATATTTAACATAATATGTATTATTGTATTATACTCGTAATATTGGATTCAACTATGCATTAGTCTTCAAACGGTTTATCAATTTTTTATGTCAACGGTAAACATTTCAGTTCCATATTAAATAGTAATTGTATTTACTAATAATCTTTTCTTGATTACAAAACAGGTTTCTTTACTGATCTTATTTTTGTTTAACAGACAATTGTACACTTTTTTTTGTTTTCATTCTAATTGTAATCTTTCCAAATCTGAACAAAAATCTACCCGTCTATAAGTTTCTTACAGATCTGACAGTATTAACTAAGGTTTAATCAATAAATAATTGATAACTGTTTTTTCTGTTGCTAACGACCACATTCTTTGAAAGGTTTGGCTTGTATTTTTTATATGTTCTGTGTAGCATATCAAACTGATCGTAAAATGTAGATTTCTTTGATATAAATTGTTTTGCATAATTTTGCATAATTTGAATTCTATTTCCAGATAGACAATGCTCGCTTATGATCTTGAACTCTTTTACATAATCTAACCTTCCCTTATGACTTATATACATCATATTATCCCAATGTGTGGAAACTTTTATAAGCTGTGAAAATCAAATATCTGACCAAACCAAATAATTTCCAAGGTACGTGTTGCATTGAAAAGAACAACTTGTGTTATGACTGCAGTTAACAAGGCAAGGGTTTGATGTTGCAATACCAGGTGTCAGGTGTATTCTCCAGTTTTAGTCACTAGCAATTTCAGTGTTATCAAACTGTAGTAGCGGCGTAGTATGGAAATCTCTCCCCATTTATGTAAGCAAATCTAGATTTATGTGTGTATTTAGATATTCTCACAAAGTTCCATTTTGGTTCACCTCTTCAATTTTTATACCATAGGCCACTAGTTTCCTTAAAACGCCTAGAATTTCGTAAATGTCGTACAACACAGATCCCATGACACAAGAAATAGCTGAAACGACACAAGAATAATTGCCGAGAGTTCTTACCAAAAACAGCCAGTCTGGACTGCTCCAGAGAGTAAGATGGTGAATACATGGATTGTGTTCCAGAAGGTAGATGGGGTTATATATCGAGAGAATTCGAGAACAAGAAGTGAATTCATTCATCCCCCATATTAGCATCAGCACCTATATTGTCTTGAAGGTGGAATCTTTCCTTTTCATTTCAAAGTATCAACAAAAATACCAGTAATTGGCCGTGCAATAACATTACGTACATAACAATAAGAAATCATAATAAATAATGTGAATGTCTACAGTACTATTTTAGGACTTACTTGTAACCAGCTAAAACATTCAATAAGGTACTTTTTCCAGCTCCTGAAGGACCTAAGATAGCACTTAGTTGTCCGGATTTGAATTTTCCACTGACATTTTTTAGAATCGCTTTTGATCCTGTAACAAACAATACATTTTTAGGTGTCTATCAAAACCACGTAACCTAAGTACAGAATAAGCCAGCCCAAGAAACTCTTGGACGTTATAAACAGTGACACCAGAAAATCACTATTTATATAGAAGAAATAGTCAAACTTCCTATAATGCATTTGTGCCGTCTATTAGTGAGAATATATTTTGTAGTATTTACTTAAATGCTTAAATTCGATTAAAACCTATAAGGTACATCTTATCTTATAGGTAGAGCAAAGATTTAATATACACTGGTAATTTAGAAACTCCCACTGTATGTATATATGGAACTATTACATTGTCTTGGGTTAAAAAAAATAAATAAACTCACGGAAAATATGATAACTATCCTCTGCAAGTCTAAATTTGACTGTCCAATATTTAATTTTCACATTTAATCAAATGGAATTTTTTTGACAAAAAGTATAAAGTATAAAGTTGAAAAAAAAATTATTTCTTTATGTCAGTTAAAAATTAATAGCAAATAATTGTATTAACATTTTTTTGAATAGCGTTTATTACTGTTAAATTAGTTAATGAATGTTTGCAAAGTGAAAAAACTCCCAAACGACTAGTCATCTAAAAAACCGCAAACATCTGCAACATAATTATTCGCCAGTCATGCAGATTGATGACTGAGTGGCTAATACTTAGTATAGGTAATAGTCTAGTAGAGATATGTTTTGGGTGGGCTGTTCTCGATCGGTATATAATTTTTTATAGGAACGAACGTCTCCAAGGGTTGTTAAGAAAAAAATTCGAAATGCTCCATTTCATAAATATCTGTTAAAATCAGAAAAAATCATAGACGTAAAAAATATATGACTAACTTTCAAGTATAACAAATAAGTTTAGAAGAATTATAACGAAATACAACTCTAAACAGCAGATAACACATTCAATGTTGTTAAAAATTAAAAGGTGCTTATTCTGTATAAATTAATTACCTACCTATTTTTGAAGTCGGTGCCAAGCAAATCTAAAATACTTCATTGCGTACTTGTCTACAATTTCATCAAACTTGTTGGTAGGTAATTAATTTGTAATTTGTGTGTAGGTACCTAACAACATTGAATGTGTTATTTACGTATTTAATTGTATTTTTTTAAATATTTTTTTTATTTTCAACATTTCAGTTTTTTTGAAGTCGGGTAGTTGTTATTCTTTATTCATTATTAGGGTTCCGTATATACAATATACGGATACCCTTATAATATCACTCAGGATTTCTGCCTCTGTCACATCACAGCCATTTTCTCCTAAACTACTGGACGGAAGAGGGTGAAATTTGGTACCAATGTATAGTTTGGTGATCCGATCAGGAGTACATATCGCAAAAGAAAAAATTTTGATTTCAGGGGTACTTTTGGGGGGAAAAACTAAAAAAATCGACCGTTCCCCCCCTGATCTCCGAAACTACTGAGCCTAAAATTTTGAAAAAAATAGGAAATATAGAGCGTTGCCCGAACTTTACAGGAAAATTAAGGAGAAACAATTAATATTAATTTTTGGGGGCAAATTATAGAACTAAATAAAAATTTAAAAATACAAAATTTTTCAAACGCATCATGTAATTCAAATGAAAGGTCTCATTCTGAGGAACACAAATATATTTTTTTTCATATTTAAAAAAAAATTATTTAAAAAGATATTAACGAAAATATACCAAAATTTACCCATTCCCCCCCTCTTATCTCCGAAACTATAAAACGTAAAGTTTTGAAAAAAAATAGATTTATAGGTTCTGACCTGAAGTTTACTGGAAAAATAAGGAGAAACCTCTACTTTTAATTTTGGGAGGCAAATTACACAATTAAACGAAAAATATAAAATTAAAATTATTTCTAACCCATCATGTTATATATCAAGTGAGAGGGCTCATTACGACGAAAACAAATATATTTTTTTCAAAATCTTAAAATAAATAAATTAAAAGATATTAACAAAAATATAAAAAAATCGATCGTTCCCCCCCTGATCGAAATATAGAGCGTTGCCCGAACTTTACAGGAAAATTAAGGAGAAACCATTAATATTAATTTTGGGGGGCAAATTATAGAATTAAATAAAAATTTAAAAATAAAAATTTTTTCAAACGCATCATGTAATATATCAAATGAAAGGTCTCATTCTGAGGAACAAAAATATATTTTTTTCATATTTAAAAAAATTATTTAAAAAGATATTAACGAAAATATACCAAAATTTACCCATTCCCCCACCCCTTATCTCCGAAACTATAAAACGTAAAGTTTTGAAAAAAAATAGATTTATAGGATCTGACCTGAAGTTTACTGGAAAAATAAGGAGAAACCTGTACTTTTAATTTTGGGGGGCCAATTACAGAATTAAATGGAAAATATAAAATTAAAATTGTTTCTAACCCATCATGTTATATATCAAATGAAAGGGTTCATTACGACGAAAACAAATATATTTTTTTCAAAATTTTAAAATAAATAAATTAAAAGATATTAACAAAAATATAAAAAATTTACCCATCCCCCCCCCTTATCTCCGAAACCATAAGCTGGAAAAATTTGAAAAAAATGGAGGTATAGCCCCTCACCTGAACTGTACTGGAAAATTAAGGAGAAACCCCTAATATTTATTTTGGGGGGCAAATTATAGAATTAAATGGAAAATTAAAATTAAAATTGTTTCTAACCCATCAAATGAAAGGGCTCATTATGACGAAAACAAATATATTTTTTTCATATTTTTAAAATAAATTAATTAAAAGATATTAACAAAAATATAAAAAAATTTACCCATCCCCCCCTATCTCCGAAACCATAAGCTGGAAAATTTTGAAAAAACAATGGAGGTATAGCCCCCTCACCTGAACTTTACTGGAAAAATAAGAAAAAACCCCTAATATTTTTTTGAGGGGCAAATTATAGAATTAAATGGAAGATTTAAAATTGTTTCTAACCCAGCATGTTATATATAAAATAAAAGGGCTCATGATGAAGAAAACAAATAAATTTTTTCCATATTTATAAAATAAATGAATTAAAAGATATTAACAAAAATATAAAAAATTTTACTCATTCCCCCCCTTATCTCCAAAACCATAAGCTGCAAAATTCTGAAAAACTGGAAGCCCCTCACCTGAACTTTACTGGAAAAATAAGAAGAAACCCCTAATATTTATTTTGAGGGGCAAATTACAGAATTAAATGGAAAATAAAAATTTATAATTGTTTCTAACGGGTCATGTAATATATCAAAGCCCAGGGCTCATTATGACAAATGTGTATAAATATATTTTTTAATTTTTTTTTAAATGAATATTTTACAATATATTAAAAAAATATATTTTAAAAGAATTACCCATTCTCCCCGTTATTCCCCAAACTCTAAGACCTCATTTTTTTTGTTTATAGGAAAAATATGAAAAAAAAATCCATAATTCTATTATTTGGCCTCCAAATAATAGAATAAACGGAAAATAAATTACTAGAAAACCCCCATAGTAATTTTAGGGACAAATTATACAATTAAATGGAAAATAAAGATTCAATTTTCAAACGCATCATGTAATATATCAGATAAAAGGCTCATTATGTGAATTACAAATATAACATATTTTTAAATCATTTGTATAAAAGATATTAAAAATCGAATTAATTCCCACTTTAGAAACTACACTATTTAAAATTTGAAAAATATATTTTATTTATATTTTTAAATAATTTGAATAACAGATTTAATAATTTATAATTTAAACTTTGACCTATTTTGCCGTTTTTCTTCCAATCTACAGTGCCTCAAAACTCAGACAGTAGATTATAAAAGGCATTTCTGAAAGTTTATTAGTAAAATAAAACTCTAATGTTACTTTTTGGGGGCCAAATTATAAAAATTTAATACATATGTATTGTGATAAAAATCAAGCGAATCCTAAAGCAGATAAAATAAAAAGTCTATTTTTGGAAAATCAAAGTGTATATTTTTTATAAATTTAAAACGCTTCCTTTAAAAGATATAAGGGTAAGTATAAGAAAATGCACTCATTCCCTGCTTGTCTGAAACTGGAATATTCGAATCTTGAAGGTGGTACGGAACCCTAAGAATGCGAGTGCAACTCGCACTTGACCAAATTATTTTTTATTTTGTATATAGATCCTTAATAGACCAGGACCAGGTAACATCGAAAGGCCCAACAGTACAGAATGATACATTTTTTTAACAAGTAAAATTTTAGGAACAAAATGAACTGGTACGCGTTGAGTTATAATAAGCCAAAAATATGTTTAACTAACTAACCCGAAAGACGTTGTCTTGTCCAAACGTCCTATAAAGATTGTAGTTATTTGTTTTGACGATTATATGAAAGAAATCATTAACATACCTGACACCATCACGCGTACAGTTAATACCACTTAACTTCTGCATAATATGTTAATATATATGTATACTTAAAGCTTTAATGTATTAAATATAAATTTAAAAGTGTTAATTAATTGTAAGAACGACAATTTTAGTAACGGACATTTGTCTGTAAACTAATTGTTTCGAAGACGAAATGAATCAGCTAATTTCAATTCCCTTATTTATTAAAACTCTTTGTAATAATTCCACCTCACAATATATTCCAATTTTTAACCACCCTATATAACAATTATTCTTCTCCGCCCTATATTTAACTATCACATATTCATGGACCACACTTTGTGAATTTTTGTCAAACATTTTTCGACCAGCAAGCGCCCACTACATTCTGCATTCTACCCATCCTCTACATACGGCTGCCTATGGGGCCACCATACGTTTATTAACTGCCTTCTGTAACTATCATCCTACTCCATAGGATATGATGGTTGAAATAACCATCATATATATGCAGCTCCGTTCGGGCCGCCCTATAAATAATTCATTTCTCCAACGTTTTTATTATCACCCTGTATAACAATATCTCCTCTCCACACTATATTGCAACTTAGGCTACACAATAAAGCATTTTTACATCACATTGTATAACTATATTTCTACTTAGCATATATTTCAATCACCCTGTATATAAACCTACTTATTGCCACCCAATTTTCAAGAACATCCCTATAAAAGTTTATGATCTGACCAAGAACAGCCCAACCGAGGCATTTCTGAACAGATCTTGCCTGGACTGTATACTCGAACCCAAACATGTAAAATCAATGATTAGCTAAAACTTATAATGACCAATATGAACAAAGTTCACACTGTCTAATCTGTTTTCTACTCCACATTTCCTGAATGACGTGTCTCAAGATAAATCATTTAAAAGTATTTATTTGCTACTGGTTTGCTTTTAAATGCAGTTTTAAACTAGGTTAGTAAGAAAAATGTAATTGCGATATAAGATACGTATTCTTATAATTAATTCTGTTTTTTTAACGTTACAATTTCGAGTTCAACCTGCACTCTTTGAATATTAATTTGTTTAAACATTCAAATAGTCTAAACGTTATCTAATTTTTTAGAATAATTTATGGGCAAATTATTGAAACTTGGAAATTAATCTCATTCGAAATAACAATAATTATAGTTTAAAAACAAGTTATGGTTACATGCTTAAACGAAAGTCAAATTCAATATAATTTAATTAGAGTTTCTAGTAAAATGTTCATGTACGTCACAATCTTTACTAATAAAATTATTATTTCTGTGTACCTCAAGGACAGTGTGATCAAATATTGGGGAAATAAAGTTTAGCTGGGAAATTTCTCAAATAAAGGTTAAATTGCAACATGCTCTTCGGTATTTTCCAACAAGCTCACTGCATTTTTTTGTAACTTGAGGATTTCCCCCAGACGATAATTAGAGAACCCAAATGGAAATGAAATGGCCAATAAAATGTAGTCAAGAAGAGATTTAGAATTACAATTTGTAACATTTTGCGACTGACAAAGTAGACAAATTTAAATAACCTGCTTGAGTTAAATTAACTTCATTTCCACATTTAATTGCACTATTTGCTGTTTAAAATAACTTAATTTCAAATGAAAACCGACAAACAACCACCTTTATTTAACAGTAAACACATAACTGTATATTTTCGACTGTATTTATATATGCAATATGTCTAACTTAAAAAATACCCCTATAGTGTCACGAATCTTCGATTCCGTGCTTCAGCTCAATAAAGTTCGTTTAACGTCGTGCCCATGTGGTCGTTCTTTACATAAGCGTACCTAGGCAACAGTGTCTTTTCTTTGTACGATCGTCTCGGTCAGATAGAACTCCACCTAGCCCTAATCTAAGAGATTACATTCTAGGGAAGATTCTCTTAGAAGGGACTCGATCCGGAGACGTCGTTGGAAGAAATGCGTTGCTTGCGTATTGAACGTCTATCATTGCTCCTCTCATTTTATACTTTAGCCCACCTTTATCCAATCTCTTTTTTACAGGTCTATTTTTACCACTACGTTTCGTTTACAGGTTTATGTTCAATTATTCAATAAGTCTCATACGTGGAGCTATTTTCCGCTTTGGTCGTTCACTGGCCTATGCAGGAAGCCCCCAGAGTTAACAAAGGGGCCAAGCTTGGGCCGGCACTGGGCAACCTAGCTTTGGGGTACCTGTATTGGCCCATGCCTGGACCAGGCTGCTTAACCCAGCTTAACCAATGACTACCCAATCTTAAGCCAAAACTGAATAACCCAGCCATGGCCGTTCAATGGGAACCCAAACTGGGGCCAAGACTGGCTGACCCAGCCTTGGCCATATCAAAGATTACCCAAGCTTGGGCAAAAACTGGATAACCCAGCCATGGCTGTTCTATCGGGACCCAAGCCGGTTACTGAACTAATTCATTCTGAATCCCATTCAACCTTCTAGCATTTTTCAAACTGCCTTTGCCTTGCTTAATTTTCTTTTTTATCCTGATATCTCAAATTTGTTAATCTACAGTCTTACTTATCTGTTTCTTCTAACCCAGTTATCGAGAATTTTACGGAAACTCTTACTAAAACCGCAGGCAATTTCAGTGTTAGCCATTCAGACCTTATGCTGGATACTGGCGCCATCTAACCGCAGTCCTACTTATACCTCAAACTATACTGCCTAACTAACTTCGAATAATCTCAACACTGTAGGTACTCAAAATGACTCATTTGCCGTTTTTTCACGGAATCCCTCTCTGGTTTCTGATCTAAAGATTGGTGGATGGTGAATAAATTTAGTATCTCAGGATAGCAAACGTTTTGGCAGCTTATCTCTGCAGTTGCCTTCACACGCCTGTGCGTCCAACGCGAAAATATTCTATTCTGTGTCTTCCGCTCAAATATCTTTCTCATAGATGCTGAACATATCTTTCATGGTTGGTGAATCCTAATAAAACTGCTATCACCCCTGGTCTGGACAAAGTGGTGCAGACTTCCATTTCCAACGTACAGGGGAGGGTTTCGCTGTAGTGCCACTGTGTTTAAGCCTGCTCTGGATTTCCGTGTTCCTAATGCCAGCAATGAAATTTTGGGTGGCAAAGCACGGTGCATATGAATAGACTAGATGTTCCAAACGTCGACTTTCTATTGTAATAGGTCATACGATTACCTTTCTTCCAAGACCAAAATTAAACTTATCAAAACATACCCGTGGTTCTACTGGAATGGTTTTCAATAATTCTGAAGCAGAGCTTCTTAGCGAATATACAAGCAATGTGATCTTTTTATAAATATCTCACCCACTGGCTATGGTCACTGAGTAAAAATCTCTTTTAGGTAGATTCCTGGAAGACTTATTGAATTTTGACCACTGACCTCGATATTGTTGATTTGGATTTCAACATTTTCAACTTTGTCTTCGATACAGTCGATTCTGATTTGAACATTCTACTTAACTAGTTGCATTTCGAAATTTACAGATTAATTTTAGTTAATTTGAAAAATAAAATTCTGCCTCATTTTTGTACCGTGTGAGTGTATATAATAAAAATTCACTTGCGGAAGGAGCTGTTGAAATTAATGTCAACTATATTTTTTTAATAAGTATACCGATTATAATTAATTTTCCATAAATGGACTGCTTCTAACTAAATTTATCGCACCTCTCACTTTTCCCCAGGTGTGACAGTTATAATAAATCATATCGTATTACTTAGCCATTTCTTTATGAAAGTGTTTAATGCAAAACTATTTTTAATAGAGATTGAAATAAACATGTTTTGAAATTTATAGTTCCCCGAAATTTTTATAATTTCAAAGTTTTGTGGTCCTTCACCTTTCATTTTGTTTATATTATCGATCTCTTGTATAATCCTCAGCTACTGGTTATGTAAACATAAACAACAAGAAGCAAATATTAGTTATTTAATAATGGAAATTTTTTTAGTACATTTTTTTATAAACATTGATATCGTATGTTGCAAATAGTTTATCAGTTATTTTATAGTTGTGATGTGTATTGTATTATGTGATGAACCGACATTGTACCTACATCGATTTGTTAATTGGTGTAACTGTCGCTACTAGTCTAACGAGGACCCACACTGGATGGTGTAGAGACAATATATTCAATAATTAAATGTATCGATGGGTCTAATTAGAGGACACATAATAGACCCAACCTTCCTTTAAATGCTATTGATTATTTACAAGTTTTGCGATAAAATAGTTCTCCTGCAAAAATTTGTTATTTCCAAACCAGATAATACCTGCATAGAGAAATTACTTAAATAAAGAGTACGTCACACCCCGAGAAAACGTAACACATGGTGAGAGAAACAGAAAACCAAGTGGACTTATGTAATTCTGTCTAACCTCATTTCTGATTGGTGCTTGTTTGCGTCAGTCAACGGAACATGCTTGGGACCAAGGCCATAAAATACAATTTGACAATTCAACTATACTTCACAAAGGACAACACAACACGAAACGAAAAATAAAAGAGTATGCCTTAATTATTTTGAATGAAGACGATTGTATCGCTTCTACTTCTGTAGAATTTAATCGTATCTGGTTACCGACAATTAAGGAAGAAATTATTAATGGTAACCTCCTTTTGAACAACCCAGTATCGGGATAGTTCATAAGGTTTTTCCTAGGTTTTCCCTTATGACGTTAATGGAATCACTGAAACAATGGAATTCTTTGATCGCATTTTTGGCGAATGCGCTATCTTATAACAAAGTCGTACCTAGGAACGCCGCTTACAAATTCTAAAGAAAACTCTTTCAAATTCTTCTTATTTGAAAGCTGTTTAACTATAATACCTGATCTTTAGATTTTTTTGTGCTCCCTGTATATATAAAAACAACAAATTTTCTAATGTCAATTTAAATGTCATAAATCAAATTTTCATTTTGCAATTTAAATCAATAAATATAATCCCATTGACAACAAAGTCAGAATAGACTTTGAAAGGTTTGGTTTCCCATCAATATTCGTCGTTTTATTTCGATTATAGTGTTATTGCCCCAAAAAAACATAAAAATAAACAAAATCGTTACTATCTCATGACTTTATTGTTCGGTAAGAACACCATTAATGCTTGTATGTTTGACAGTTTGCGGCTGTCACATTTGCGAAACGAACCGCCGTCACCGCGAATGTGCTCGTCTATATAGATATAGAAGTGCATGAAGATCCACAAGATTGTGAGACGATCTCTGGGGAAGAGAAGAGTAAGATGGTGGAGAAAAGAAAGCATCAAATGGCTATGGCTATGGCTCTGGAATTGATAGAGACAGATCGTGGTTGTGTAGGTACAGAGCAACTGAGAATCTGCGATTAGTTCTTGTGGTTGTTTTGAATAAGTATAGCTTCATAGTAGGTACCTACCTACCAACATAAGTACTTATTTTGTTGTTTTTTGTTAATAATTTCAACATTTTATATCTTTAATCTTCCATAACTAGACACAAAATATGACAAATTTGACCATCACTGTGTTCACAAATTAATTTAGCACATTTAAGACGCTTATCTGTTATACAAACATGTTAGCAATTTCTAAAACTCCTTCATATCTCTAAAATTGTGAGACAAGTCATTTAGGTATAGCCATTAACAATCTCCAATATACGAAAACGAAAGTACTTTCGTGTCGACATTGACCAACGGTAAAACTGAGTTCCTTGACCTCTTGCATATGCGGAAGGATTTAACTTTTAATTTATTCTGCACGATGGGCGTACGAAAGTAAATAGTTGCATTTGATACTAATCGATTCGTGATGCTTTTAACACCTAGTTAAAATTTATAATTATCGTTATTATACAAAATGCAATTATTAAACATATCAAAATTAAATGGCAATTATTAAAACTATTAGTAACAGCTGACCCGTCCCGCCTTCGCATGGGTTAGACATATTTGTCTTGGTAATTTTCATATTCCATATATTATATGGCTAAAACGGCTTCTAAAAATATATTATTTTGGGATTTAATAACAGCTCACATATTTGACGTGTTTAAGATTTTTGATATTTGATGTTGCGATGTCTTTAATTTTATTTGTTACATGTGTATTAACTACCAGTGTTGACGTTTTTTACCGTATTGATATTTTTGAAATTTTTGACATTTGAACATTTTTGCCTTTTTGACATTTTCGAAATACCTAACTGACATTTTTAATATATTTGACGTTATTAATATTTCTGACATTTAATCGTTTAGCAGTTAGACAGTTTTGACATTTTTGTTTTGAAATTGTTGGCATTTTAGACATTTTTGCTATTTATGACATTTTTGACGTTTTCGATATTATTGACATTATACTTCGAAATTATTTTCATTTCATTAGTTTTTGTCAGTTAAAATTTCTATATATGTCATACTTAGATTAGATCTGTGAAAAATCAGAAATGCAACACTTTTAAATTCCATAAATTCCATAATAGCAAAATAACGAATAATGTATCCATTCATATCAAGAAAAAAGTATGTTTATCAATTCTCATCCAATGAATATCAGGTACATCTGCAACATTTTTTGTTCCCTACAAATTACTGAAACCCATCTCCCTATTCAATAATAGAAATTTCGGACAATTTCACATCAATTTTCTATTAATTTTAAGAATTAATATCATAATTTTCATATCGGTATATTTTCAGTTCCCGAGAAGTAGTGATTTTTTCTTAAAAAACACTCCATTTATACCTATGGAAAAAAATTATTTTCACAAAATGATTTCTTCTATTTATTTTAGAATTCACCTTAAAAGAATAGTGACCCACATTTTCCCCATTTAATATTTCAATTTTCCCAAAAAGACGAATCACCTACTCTATCACTTAAAAAAAGGAATAAAAATAAATTTTTCCAAAAACTTTTCCTCACCTATTCCCATGAGATAATAGGATTTTTGCAAACTCATGAAACTCATTTTTATTTATTTCCAAGATATTAAATTTAAGTAAAAACAATAAATACCCCCACTGCGCCCCACCCATCGCGTAATCAAATATTTTATCAAAATAAAATATAGACTATGTTACTCGCAGATACTATAGCTTTCTATTAGTGAAAGAATTTTTGAAATCAGTTCACCAGTTCCAGAGATTACCACAAATAAACACAGAAACAAAGAAACAAACAAATTTTCTTTATATATTAGCATAGATTATTTTGTGAAATTTGTTATGTCGCATTTATATAAATCAAATAACTATAATATGAATACTTTGGAGAAGTTAAATAAGTATTCAGAAGAATTAATCCCATAAAAAAATACTAGATGAGGTATTCGTATCTTATCAATCCACCCATACTGCCTTACTTCTTCCTTTCTTATGTGTTAACTGGTAGGTGGTCTTCATTAATTTTGTCAAATTATTTCGTTTTATTCCTATGTGCATCAAAGAAGATGGAGGGCATCAATTCGTCGAATTTTTTGAAGCCAAAGCTTCTTGACGGATACCCACACTTCCACAAATGAAAATTGAACAGTATGAAAGTGAAATGCAAAAACTAGATTTTGTTCCGGAGTTCGTGTCGACACTCCTTTGGCCTTGAAATAAAAAAATGTGTGAAAAACGAGGACCAGGTTATATAACCACTTAAACTATATTAAAAAGCAAACATTTTCGATTAACAGTTTTAAATAATATCTGAGTTTAGCGCAATTAGCCCATTTTTATATCGAATATTTAATATCGAACTTTAGAGTATATATTTCTGGAGATACACTACAATGCACATTAATAATGGAACTTAGAGCATATATTTCATATGCTTTTAAGAGCATAAACAAAAAATTATCGTTTTCTGGTTTTAGCAGTACCCCCATTGCATTGTGTTTTTGTCTAAAGCAAAGCCGAAACAAAAGCCTTATTATAAATATATGATTTTCCTATGTATACACTGTAAACTGATTTTTTGAATTCGTTAAATAGAGATTTACACGTAATAGAGAAAGAAGTCCAATAGTCAACTTTTATAATGGAAATTTAGTCTGATTAAAAATCTTCCTTCAAAAATTCTCCAATTCATTTAGTTTTACAGCTGAGGATGGCAAAGTAAATCATTTTTTAATTTAAAATTATTAATAACTTTCGCACCACTGGTAATGTGCATATATAAACTTGCACTCATTTTTTCTAGAAGGCATACACAATTATTGCATGCATTTTTTCTTGTTCGATAAGGAACGTCACATTAACGCATCACCACATTCTGACGAAACAAAAACATTATGATTTAAATAACAGTAATGTGATTCATAACAATATAATAGTTTCCTGTAATTAATTTTTAAAATGGACGTGACATTGTTCAAACAAAACGCATCGCACGAATATTAATTACAACAATGTTCCATAAATCATTATTCCAATGGTATATTCAACCTTTAAACTGAGCAAGGTTATATAAGGTTCGAACGACTAAGAAATAAGTAATAATTGAAATAAATTTATATACCATATATATATATATATATATATATATATATATATATATATATATATATATATATATATAAAATAATGGATAACAAAGTGTTCCATTATCTACTCTAATTTTAGTACTTCCTGTGCCTCGCTATTTCACTTGGGTTAATTATGATTATTAATTAGTGATTCATACACATAACCAAGTGACTTAACAAATTCAGAATTTACAGTTCTGGCCCTTTTCTGTAATTCGATTCTAGTCTAACCAATCCTCGACATACAGCCCTATAAGACAACGACACCCGTCTGGCTACGTCTCTGTAGTTTATTAGCCGGGTCTGTTGACACGTATGGTAAGTTCTCACCGTATTTGGGCATCACACTACGATGTTACATAACCTATAAACTGCCCAAGAGACTAAGAAAAGGCACGTGATCAAATATCTGCCTGTTCCCACCAGCCAGTGGCAAGTAATTAAATTTATATACAAAGTCTACTAAGGACTGTTAAACATAGGACAATGTCTGGTCTGGGCCATGTTTTGAGACGAAGTCGTTATAGAATCTTAAACCTGATTCTTATTAATGAAAAAATTGAAGGTCGAGAGGAGTAGGGAGAAAACTATATTTTTGGCTTAAAAATCTTGGAGATTAGACTGGGGTACAAAATGCAGTACACCTCTCACACATGGCAGAAGATCGTGGAACCGTCGATATGATGATTGCCAACATTTGATGATACAGACAGGGCACACGAAGAAGTGATGCACAAATATTTAAACCTCTGATTACACTTGACAGAAATTACATGAGAGTTATTTCAAAGAGTGAGATATACTAATGTAACTATACTTGTGCATTTATTTCGAGTAAATCAAGCACCAACAGCACTCCTGTCTATTTTTAAGGGTTCCCTATATGCAATAATTTGATCAAGTGCGAATTGGACTCGCATACTAAGGGTTCCATACCACCTTCAAGATTCTAACATTTTCAACATATAAACTTTTTCTTTTATCTGGTTCAGGATTCGCTTGATTTTTATAACAATATATATGTATTTAATTTTCTAATTTGGCCCCCAAAAATTAACATTAGAGTTTTATTTAACTAATAAACTTTCAGGGAAGCCTTTTATAATCTACTGCCTGAATTTTGAGCCTATGTTGATTGGAAGATAAAGTGCAAAATAGGTCAAGTTTTAAATTATTTAAAAACACAAATAAAATATATTTTTCAAAATAAATAAAGCCGGAATTAAGTCGATGTTTAATATTTTTGTTAATATCTTTTAAACAAATGATTTAAAAATATGATGTATTTGTTATTCACATAATGGGCCTTTTATCTGATATATAACATGATGCGTTTGAAAATTGAATTTTTATTTTCCATTTAATTGTATAATTTGTCCCTAAAATTACTATGGGGGTTTTCTAATAATTTTTCTTATAAATTTTAAGTGCGCCCCAGTATCTCTAATTATTTTCAAAATTTAAGTAGTATGGTTTCGGAAATAAAGGGAGAAATGAGAATTTTTTATATCCTTATGTTAATATCTTGTAAACAATTAATTTAAAAAATATGAAAAATATATATGTGGAAAATAAAAGTGTATATTTTGTATCAATTTAAAACGCTCCCTTTGAAAGATATTAGGGTAAATATAAGAAAATGCACTCATTCCCTGCATGTCTAAAACTGGAATATTACAATCTTGAAGGAGCTAACCCTTAGTATGCGAATCCAACTCGCACTTGACCAAATTATTTATACATTAAATTGCAGTTCTATAACTGCTTCACAAAGTGATGGTGGATAAAAAAATTATAATTTTATCGCGAAATGAATTCCGACACCCAGGAGTTTCAGGAAAATCTAGCTCACAGAGACTCCAAATCGGGAGTCTTACTGTAATAGATTAAAAAATATCGAAAAGTTAGTATCGGAAACAAATTAAAACTCAGTAAGTAATGACTTCAATGAATCCAATTTTGATGGATGAGAATGTTTGGGGGTCGCTGGATACGAATATGGGATCCAAGGGGCTCGCCAGAAATAGAATCTTTTAGCTTCTAGGAGGGAGGGGGCAAGTCGGCAATTATAACGTTAATTTCAAATATAAGGAAGCGGCTATGATCTGCAAGAGATGTCTAGGCTGCAACTATATATATATATATATATATATATATATCCATTATGAATGTTCATCTGGGAGTTTCTCTCCTCGCAATGGTTTTTATCTGTTTTTTGTGACGTTGTCGAACAATGTTTGTTTGAATGTTTTGCACTATATTCCCTTGACTTTTTTGGTAATGTCAATTGACTGATTAATTGACTTTGAAGTTTCCTTTTTGATGTTCATTCGTCAGAAGTTGTTGCCATGCAACCGGTATCTCTACAGAGGGTGTCCCCATTTCTCCATTATTCAACAATATGCAGACACTTTCTTTGATTTTTCTTTTTTTGGTATGTTCTTCTTTAAGTAGTATTTTTGTCTTATTCCAGTCCATTTTGTGTGTACCAATATCCGTGAGTACATGATTTGCCAATCTTGATCTGTCTATATGTCTTCTTGAGACATTGTATGGGTGCTCTTTTGTTCTAAATAGAACCTTGTGCCTGCGGAAAAACATATACCGGTGAGACATCAAGACCTCTCCAAATTAGAACAAAAGAGCACCAATACAACGTCTCAAGAAGACACGATCCATAAATTTCCATCCCCTCATTCAAGCGCTGGTGGCATTTTGATAAATATTTCTTTAAATCTATATTATTTATCATATCGTTTAAGAAAAAGTAGCAATAGCTGTTTTTCATTTGAAAGCACCAGTTCTTAAAACAAAATAATAAATCCGTAACTGTCTGTATTGGCATCTTTGTCCTACCCCTCAAGTTCTTCAGTTAGTTTCAGGTTCGCTATGTCGAAATATACCTCTATTGACAGGTTGCTGAACAGGTTTTCAAGATAGGAAACCATCAAATCCATGGTTCTGTAAAACAAAATATCCCGAACCCTTGACATGGGAAGATATGCTGCCGTCCAAAGATTAGATGATAAGCTGGTGAGAGGTATGAAAGAGATGAAAAACTTTTCTTATGTAGTTCACGCAGATGTGCTCTTTTGCGTGATGCAGTATGAACACGACATCCCTTCTAAATTCATCATCATTCAGCTGATGACTATAGTGATCCAAAGCTATGCAAACGCCATGAGATCAACCAAATTCAATCTGACGGAATTCCTAAGAAACTGAACTTGAGGTTACATTACCATTACCACCTTCTACCTATACCGTCTGTTCTTTAGTCTATCCTTCGTAAGGATGTAGTGACATTATTGAAAGTAACCAGTGATCTTTAGTTTGATCTGACCATCGCAGCGGCGATCTTCGTCGAGTTCTTTTACCATCTACTTTGCCCTCAACTACTAATCTCTTCTTACATTCCCTTCGTCTAGTTATATGACCAAAATAGCTGACTGTGGTTTTGGCTGATAATTCTGGTAAGCCTAGTAATGATGTTGAGTTCTGTTAATATTGGAATATTTGTGTGATGTGCTGCCCAGACTTTTAAAAGGTCCTAGTTTCCGCAGAGTAAATGGGGAGTTGAAAGGCAAGTGCCCTGTCGTTCCTGCTAATTTTCATATCTCCGGTTGCTTATTTCTGTATTTATGGTTGATCATTACTTTTTGAGCACATATTATGTTGAGGACGCCAAAGTATCGTCGGCTATTAGAAGATTGCTGATTTTTGGTCCTTCTACCTAATAAGGACACTATTATGCTATGAAACCTCATACCATATGTTATTCTGTAATATTTATCATTTTTAGGTTTTAGCTGAGTACAATGAAATACTGAAAACCTTTAACAGTTAACATCTTACTGTAAACGAGCCTTGAAGTTAAAACATCGGCCGTAGATTATTGCCATAAGCAGTCCTCGTTAAATAATTTTATTTAATCTGAATATTCCACAAGGTTCAACTCAACATACTGTTTAGTAACTAATGAGTTTCAATCATCGTATTCTCTAATTCACAACCACTTGTAAATAGGACTAACTATTGATCGACATGACGATTCACGGTCATCATAAAGTATTCTATTACTTCGTAAACCTTCATAGTTTTTTTTTTCATGTCACACGCACTATTCAACAGTAAATGAAACTTATTTTTCAACTTTCAAAATATAGGTTTATAAAAGAACTAATTAAAATTTGCCGAGAACATAAAGGAATAAAAAAAACTGGAAAATGTAAGAAAGTTTTTGAACAATTCATGTACTGATTTAAAATTATGAAGTGACTGTAATTACTTTCTTACGATTATACTGCCTTAAAAATCCATGAAAGACTGAAAGGCATTCTCAAAAATAAAATAATATTTTGTTGCTCTGTGGATCATTAGTCACATTGACCATCCTGTTCAAGAAAGGTTGGTCGGTATTGAAATGAGACAAATGTCAATTTTCTTGCGAATTTGTTATTTGTATATGTCATAAATTAATATTAAAGAAGGTAGTATCTGTTTCAACATTTTTCAATCCATTGAACGCAAGACAGTATATTGTTTCTAGTCGAAAACCTACATCAGTTGCGCTCCCCTCAACTTAATGCAATCTCGAATAATTATCGGGAGTCGTACTGTGTGTATAGCTGGTTTCCTGTGACTCCTTGGATAGAAACGACACGAAAAAACTAGAAATAATATATTGTCTTGTGTTCAATGGAACAGAAAAATCTCGAAAAGATAGTTTCTTAATTTCTTTTACAGGTTTTAGTTAACCTACGATTTTTTTGCGTGATTTCTACCTTGGATATCATAGGGAAACGGAGTTAGACACAGTATTGCTCTCGATTTGGAGTCTCTGCGAGCTTGTTTTTCTTGAAACTCATAAATGTCGAAATTAAAATTAAAATTTTAAATTCATAAATTCAGTTATATCTACTAAATATAAATAATTATTCAATTACTCAGTTGAGGTGAGTGCATCTGATGAAGGTTCTCCACTAGAAACAGTATATTGTCTTGCGTTCAATGGATAGAAAACTCTCGAAAAGATAGTAAGTTAATTTCTTTTACAGGTTTTAGTTAACCTACGAACATCCATAAATCCAAAAGGATTACAAAAACACTACAGAAATGACTAAACCATCATTATTCTGTCCGCTGATACAGGAAATGTCACCAAAATCATGAACAAGACGGGATACAACAAGAAAATCTGTGACATAGAAGGAAACTTAAAAGCTGTATGTCTGCCAAAATCCACCGCAAAATCTGCAACATTCTCAGGAATCAAATATCTACTGTTTGAGGAAAATTTACACCACTTCACAACATCAACAATGGGATACCCAAAATATAGAAGGATGAATCCATCGTAGGTCCATCATACTCTCTGAGTGTCACTTAGTTTCATGATTAAAGCCCTCTGGTGTGCAACAAATGTTTTGGCTTTGTTAAGCAGTTTTCAAGTTGTTTTTTGTTGCCTTGGGAGGTGCAATAAAGGTATAATCTTGTACCTATGTGTCGCCTCTTTGTAAAGTAACATCGAAAAAACGCACAAAGATAAATAAAACATCAAGATTCAAATTGACGATCCCAAAAAACCGCCAAGGAATGACCAATACATCATAATTCTGTCAGCTGATACAGGAAATACCACCTATATCGTGAACAAGATAAAATACAACAAAATCAGTGAGTGAAACGGAAGCAAATTGAAATCTTTACCAAACGACAAAACTATCACAATCGAACGGCCAATCTACAGCTTTCACAGAAATCATGCAGACCGTATATGATGAAAAAACTGAAAACATGTCACAGCATCCACCATATCGTTATGGCCTACTCAAGATGCGAGAGGATGAGATCCCTGTTAACTCCATCACATCTCTCAAAATAGTGATGGTGTTGACAAACACATTCAGAGTAAAAATACTAATTAAATACAAACGAGTTTAAAATTATATTATTATGCCTTGAAATTCTCGAGATTTGATTTTTACTATAAAAAAATGTGAAAGCACTACAATATATAATTACATATTGCATTAAATTTTACAAGAAATTAAACAAAAGATTAATTGTGGACAAATATAATTTAGATAGACCGTTAATTAATATGATTTACATAAACAAATGGTTTTCTAGTTATTCCAATACTAATTAAAAGTAAAAATATTTTAGTATCTATAATGAAATTCTTAAACATTTTTAGTAAAAGTTACTACAAGTTAATTGTAAATAATTACCAATTTGCACTATCAAGAATTCAAGAGTACCGTTGGTCATTCAAGTCTCTGTTGTAGCCTTGAGATAATTTATAAATCATTTCAACAAGAGCAATAACCGTTATTACCCATTAAATAATTGATGTAATATAACGGAATGCTTGTTTTTCTCTTAGACCAGAGCATAGCGGTGCATTCGTTTGAAAAATTGTTTCAATTCATAATTTTTTTTAAATGTCCGGGAGGTCTTCCTGATTATAAAAGTGTAAGATGACACTTGATATCTTTTGACGGTATTGTTTAAACAACGAAAAACTATATAGCCTAAAAAAATCCTTTTTTTACAATTAATTAATTATTTTATCACTTTACAATATTTCGAATGAAAAAAGTCCTCACACCCATCATCGTAACTCCAACCCATTAATTGTTATGAATTTTTTAAATTGGAAATCGCCGAAATTCCTAATTCCTACGCGCATGCACTTTTGAGAGAGGAGTGTCTTTATCTCACTCTCATCTCGTTGTATAAGATGAGTAAGAGAAAGGCAGACGACGCACTTGTAAAACTTTTTCACGGTTTTTCAGCGGTAATACGTTAAAAAAACATAACATTACTGTTTCTCATATAAATTTATTAATTTTTCCAATTAATAGTTTTATGTAATGAGATTTTTATTATTTTTTTCGATGGTTTTGATAACTTTTTCCGTCGTTGAAGTTTACAGAAACATTTATTTTTAACATTTATTTTTATCTATGGAAAAATCATTGTCAGATATTGTCTAAGAAGTCAACTCTTCAAAACTTTATTTTTCATGAACATAGTAAGCTTACTGGGGCTAGAAAATTTATGCACTTTAACTATTTAACAAAAAAAAAATTTCTCAAAATATTGAGAGTAAGTTTTTTAACGTATTACCGCTGAAAAACCGAGAAAAAGTTTTACAGTTGCATCGTCTGCCTTTCTTATACCTCGAAATGAGAGAGATAAAGATACTCCTTTCCAAAAGTGCATGCACGTAGGAAGCATATTGTTGTAATGTAAAAAAAACATAGAACTAAACAAAATTAAAACATAGCATTTGAATTTTTAAGGTATACTATTTAATTCAAGAAAATTATGAATTTCGGCGATTTCCAATTTAAAAAAATCCATAACAATTAATGGGTTGGAGATACGATGATGGGTGTGAGGAATTTTTTCATTCAAAATATTGTAAAGAATAAAAATTAATTAAAAAGGATTTTTTAGGTTATATAATTTTTCGTTGTTTAAACAATACCGTCAAAAGATACCAAGTGTCATCTTACACTTTTATAATCAGGAAGACATTTAAAAAATATATGAATTAAAACAATTTTGCAAACGAATGTGCCGCTATGCCCTGCACTATCTGTTAAATACTAATAATTTTCAAGAGAATATGTTGTAGAGAGGGAAGCTTACCTGAGGACATTTTGAATAGAAATCGATTTGTTAGAGATTATAACATAAAATTAACAAAATTCTTAACCCACTAATGTGCAGAATTGTATGTTAATATTTGAGGTTTTTCATATGCTGCAAATAGTAACCCTTAATGATTGGGTTTAATGATTTATCATATGCAGGGTAGTACCAAAGTAAATTAAATCCAGAAATCAGTAGATATAATAAAAATATAATAATAAAGGTGCTCACAAAACATTATTTCTGGTGACACTGAGGAAACTATTGGTCCATTTCCCACAAAGTCTCTCGAGTTTCTTGATAATAGACACATGATTCTTTCCCATTATATAATTTGTAAATAGTTGGACTTCAGTGTTTTAAGTTGTACAAAGACAATATTGCCAAAAATATACAACAATTGCGGAAGCCCTAATTTACCTGGCTACTTTCTACTCCGTCTAGTCTAAAGGTTACGTTGGAATACTTAGTTTGGCCACCAAGATCTATCGCCCATTGAACATGTGTGGGATATAATGGCTAAACCTTCGCAAAATATACTCCATACTTCAATCCAATCCAAATTATGGTGACCCTTTATCACTGGATACAGGAAGCATGGGGTAAGATAACATTATAGTACAATAATATTTCAGATTGTAACAATTTTGCCACCATACTCACATAAATTTAGTATATTAGAAAATATTTAAAAAATGGGTTCGCTAAAATAATCCTGGACAGACCATTTTTAGTTATTTTTTAAAAATGATTTTTAATTAACTGATGCATCATCAACATAATAAGAAACTTTTATCCTGAGTATGAAACGTATAGAATGTGCAGCCGTGGGTTGCCTATTATTTATCTGGATGAACTAGTGGGTTGTCAGGTATAAACAGTTATGTAGATGTCAGTTACTTTCACTTCATTGGATAATAGAAAAATATTTATATCAACATAAGCCCTGTTTTCTTGCGAACAAGTTAATGTAGGGTTGTCTGCAAAAAAATCGGTCCTAATTTTAAAGATTTCAATTTTAACACCAGTGGAAATGTGTGACAGAGAGATCTAAGGTATAGTTCAGTTCAGCAACCAAGCCGATGACGTCATTTTGGTGATTATTTGCTGCCAATTCTGAAATAAAATTTTCCTAAATTGCTTATGGGCCATTCGCCATTATATTGGTAAAATTACATCGCCTCGAATGGCGCTACCGTGGCCGATCTCAGCAACGTTGCCACTATTTCTTGACATTATATTAGATGACAAAATGTTGTTTGTAGAATTTTTATTCACTAATAAATGATATATTTTATTTGAATAATACTGAAAAGCAGCTTTAACCAAACATGAGTATGTAAGTTTTTCGTGTATAGGTACATTTATCTTATTCGGTATTAGTTTAATTATCATATATTTTTTTTATAAACAGAAAGTGGCATTACATTATGAAGGGTTTCTGAATCGATAGTTTTAATTTTAGTTCGCATCCCCTTAGCATTGCTTTATGTAAATCCAGTCTCTACTGTTAACTTATCAAAACACAAAGCATAGGTCATTCTGTGTCTTTATTTCAAATTTCATATATGACAGCGATAAATGTCACAATTTCCCGCCTGTTTTCTTCGAGCAATTTTGATGAAAGCATTTGCACAATTCGAGTTGTTAAAGAAAAGCGTTAATTAATCTCAAATTGACTTTTTTACAGCATATACTTATTTATAACACCTGTTCATTGTATTATACCTAGTATTGTTTCAGTTTTTTGGAATTTATACAGTAGAACAATGCCGAAACCTTTTAGTAGCCGAGAAAAAGCTATGATAGCTTCAAGTTTAAATTATTTCAAGAAAAATAAAGAAAATGGTGAGCCTACTCTACCTCCGAAATACGTTAGTGTTTTTATTAGATATTGTTCATGTACAGTATTATTGAGTGGGTCAACATTTAATTTGTTGTGAGGCACTACTATTTGTATACATCATAGAGAGTTGCTGAAGCTTTGGGAGTAAGTGTATACTCTGTTGGGAGAATTGAAGCCAGAATTAACAAAAAAAATGCGCTAAAAAGTCCCAAAAGACAATATGATCATAAAAAACCAGTGACAGATATTGATGAAACTGTGCAGTGTGAAATACGAAACATAATTTATGAAATGTGTTCTGCAAGTAAGTAACATACATTAATTAATCTTCAAACTATTCAAAGAGTTTTCGTTTCAGGGGAACATATAAATTTAGACATTGTTGAAGAAATTATTGGATCGTCAATTGTATGATGGCTTAAATTGGTTCGAATAGTTATGGTGCAATCTGGAAAACCCATCAGTGATAATTATGGATAATGCAAGCTATCATTGTCATTGTCAATAAACTTCCTGCAAGTACAGCGAAGAAAATTGAAATTCAGAAATGGTTAGAAGAAAAAAACAGTTTATGATAGAAACATGTTAAAAAAACAGCATTTAGTGAATATGTAAGTATATTGATATTTTAAAATAATTTGTTCTTTAACTTAACTGAAAATTTTACTAACTGTACATTTTATGAGTTCTTGTTATGTTAAAATTGCAATACATAAGTCTCTATGTATTAAAGACAATTGCAATTTGAGTACACTAAAATTGTCATACAGCAATTATGTGTAAACAGTATGCATACTTTTACCTTTAGTGTACCACATATCTACAAACAAACAGTTTTGTAGTCTATCACCAATCCTTCATTTTTAACACTGCTGTCTATATTATATCATTTATGAAGATGACATATTGACCATTGGGACAGCATTGAGTGTGAAAAAATTGTACAACTTGTACTTTATATGTTACAAAGTATTAGATACCTCTGCAGTTTGAGGAACTAATGTCTACATATCTGCCTTTACATGTAAATACTACTTATATACTTGAGAACTATAATCCCAAATGTTTCTGTTGCATATTTAATTATTTGAAAAGTACTATTTTGAAATAACAACTTATATTTTTTGTTTCAACTGAACTTGTGAACAATTGGATATTTTCAGAAAAAATTGTTTGGTTCTTTTTTGTAATGCTTTATGAACTTTTGGGTGCCACACATGTACAAACAAAAATCGTGTACCCAACTACCAAAGCTTTATTTTTTACATTCAGTGCTCTTTCGATAGTCAAGTTGTCCTCTTCATAATTTACTCCATGTAGATGATATGTGTGAAAAATTATGGTGTGTTAGTGTATAAAATTTTATATTTTTATAATTGAAGCATAGTAGTGTAAGAGATTGTAATTGTTTTTACAATTATACAAGGTTGAATTTCTACACCAGTGTTTTATAAAACATCAATTGTTACATTCAGAGGATTCCACATTTTCATCCATTACAAAACTTTATTATTCTGTAATATTGTAGTACTATTCTGTAATATAAAATCTTGTGTCTTACACAGAGAGGGACCTTTCAGATTTGTCCTGTTAACAACAACAGTGATTTTTAAATACTTTATAAGATTCTGTATATCCAATATATGGAAACCCTTATACAAACACTGCTTATTGCACTGTGTTTCCAATCACAGCAATTTTCTCTGAAAGTATTGAACTTAAAATGTTTAATTTTTGTATCAGTGTGTTTGTTTGGTGACCCAATCAGGTGTACATATTATAAATGAAAATTTTTTAATTTTAAGTGTACTTCTAGGGGGAAATTTACAAAAATTGAACATTCCCCCCTTATCTCTGAAACTACTGAGCTTAAAATTTTGAAACAAATAGGGAATATAGAAGTTTGCCCAAAGTTTACAGGAAATTAGGAGAAAACAATAATATTAATTTTAGGTGCCAAATTATAGAATTAAGTGAAAAATAATTTATTTTTTTCAAATGTACCTTTCATGTATCATCAAACTAAAACGCTCATTCTAGGAACAGAAATATATTTTTTCATATTTTAAAAATATTTAGATGAAAAGATATTAACAAAAATTTTAAAAAAATTATCCATTCCCCCTTTTTCTTTCAAACTAAAATTTTGAACAAAATTAGGTATATATGGACTCACAAATATATTTTTTTCATTTTTTTAAATAAATTGTTTAAATGGTATTAACAATACTTTAAAAAATTAATCCATTCCTCATTTATTTCCGAAACCATAAGACCTAAAATTTTGAAAAACTAAATTTATGGTATAGGTCCTAATTTCAACTAACAGGAAGAATAAGAACAAAACCCTAGTATTAATTTTGTGGGACAAATTATATAATTAAACGGAAAATAAAAACTTCATATAACATATCAAATTAAAGGGCTCATTATGAAGAATACAAATTTATTGAAATTATTTGTTAAAAATTAATTGTACCATACAAACTTAATTTTTACAGTAACCACATATTTTCAGTTCAACTCATGTGACTCCAATAAACCAGACAAAGGCATTAGTTCTGTTGATAGTTCCAAAGAGAATAAAATAATAGAGAAGCTAGATTCTTCAAGATTAAATGATGAGGTAATTGCTATTCAAGTTTTTGATAAACAAATTTAGTAACACAATTTGTTAATTACTAGTAAATTATTTAATCATGGTTAAAATTGAAAGCCTATTGATCACACTAGTTGTAATATTACTCCACAGTACAAGATATTGAAATATCAGAATTGTTTTACATTTCTTGAGTTTTTTTTATAGTTTTAGTCTTAAATGTTTTTGTTTTTTTTTTGTAAAGTCCTATTATTTTAACATTATGGAGAACTAAAAATGAGTACTGATGAAGAAACTTCTCATTTACTACTGCCACTTTAATGAAACTTTATTCCAGGGGATGGTGGAGTGTTTTTTCTGTGAAAGGATGTTACTCAACAGGAAATTATGGAGTTTGTTAAAACATTTCCAGACCTACTTAAAGGTAACAAGTGTACATCCATCAAAGCAATAGTGTATAACATACATATACTGGTAAATTAAATTATTACATTGTGATTTAGATTTTTTAGTTAGTTCAATATTTTTTTCTGTAATTAGATGTTTATGACAGTTTTGTTCCTAAAAAATGTTGTTCAGTTTTATGTTAATTTCTATATTGATTTATTGCAACTTAGTTTCTGCAAACAAACAGAGCTGTACATATACTTCAATAAAATCATTCAAATATAACTGTTTCTATTATATTTCTACTACCTTTTACCCACCACTTCCTACATGAAGAAAAATGGATATAGATACTGAATCCAAATACTAATAATTTAATGATTGGTGACTGACTATGTCCTAATTATTATGCCAGAATCATTTGCAGTAGGTACATTAAGTAGTGATCTCCCTGATTAATCTATTATCAGAAAATAAATATATCATATAAAACCTATAGTTCTATCATATCATTTAAATGTTGGTTTGCAAGATGTTGCATTTTTTAATAGGTGTTTGCATATTTCAAATTGTATGTTTCTTTTTGGGTGATTTATTTTGGCCGCGGCCTGTCAGTCACTGAACAGCAACATAATTCTTCAAATTAGATAGCTTAGATTATAGTCGACAATAATAAATACTTCCTATTTCAATAACTATTAAACCTTCAATGGCTTGGATTTGTAATAGCTATTACATCAAATTGTGTATTTTGGCTCAGGAATGTATGAGAAAAGAAGAGGTTTAGAAATGTATGAATGAACAGAAAAATTCTCTCATATCAAACTATTGGTTTGTTTTTAATTCAAGAGTATATACAACAAATTATAACTTTAACAGTATTTATAGCACTTTGAGCCAATTACCGTTACTATAGCACAAATATTTACTTATCATTCAAAATTGTATGATTTTCAGTAAGGATCAGGGTTGATAGAAAGATCTATATATAGATACAAAAAGTGCATTGTAGTTAAAATATGTAACCATCTATATTTTCAAAATGAAGGTTAGTGACTAGAAATGACATTAATTTCTATCAAACATTATTTATCATATTGATTGTTACAAAATTTAATGTAATTAGTTTCTGAAATAACATAATCACACACTCAGTATAATACTTTTTTAAGTTAAGAAGTAAATCACTACGGCATCAACAAGGTACTCAAAGACGCATTTCAAATAACAGGAAATTATACAGAAAGTATTATTTTGGCATTTTCAAAAATATACTTGTCTAATGTTAAAAATATTGGTGCTTTTTAATTTGGATATTCTATGTTCTTTAAAAATTTCTTACTGTAAATTTAGATTTATGCATTCTATAAGTAACTCTCTAAGCAATAATGCCATTGGTATTGGTACAATTTGGTTAGTACATAAAGTATTTTGATGAGGTAATGTATGGGTCTTAAATATTTCAAACTTTCAGAGTTTGAGCCCAGGAAGACATTATCTACCAGTACATAGCTTCATGAGCAACGTTAACGTTTTATTGTTTACTTACTGTGTAATTTGCCCTAGTATTTATGAAATAATTAGACATAGGAGATTATGTGTAATTTTCAGCATAAATTTACAACTTGAGTTGAGATCTGATTATGATGTGGCCAATACTAGAACTTGTATTTTTTGTATAATGTGTATACAAATTTTATAGACTGTTTCCCATTATTAAATACTAAATTTACACACTGTTAGAGTAAAATTTAAACAATAAATTTTTGTATATAGTCTAGCTATGGGACTGTGCTTATTGTAATTTCATAAGTGGGATAACTAAGCTGATCAACAGGTAATCCAAAATAAAACAAAATTATGCACCTTTTCTAACAATTCAGTATGGGCATTGTAATACAGAGACCATGTAGGGATAGCACATTTGAGCACTGATCTTTCAAAAACAAAACAATAAAGTATTTAGTATTTATTTATCTATTAGTGTATTTACAATGCAACTATAACATTTACAATTATGCACTGGAGAGTGAACATGCTCCCTATATGCAGACTGGTGTAACTTAAAACAACTCAAATCAATATAATGTCTCTCTGTCCTTGTTAAGACTCCTAACATTTTCAAAACTATGATGTAGTTTACTGAGATATCAAAGCAAAATTGCCTATCGATATAAACCCCTAGATCATTGAACTGGTAAATTCTCGGAACAATTATTTTTATCAGACAATATATAATTCTTCTTCATAAATCAATTTATAAACTTACTGTTATTGACACTGAATTCTATAACATTAGTATTACTCCCTAGTAACAATGAATTCAAGTTTTTCTGCAGTCATCAGTAGGTTCAACAATTTTAGGTCAGCAGCATAAATTTATAAAGTAAAATGTTCAAAATATACAAATTCATTAACCAGATCATTCACAAATATATTTCATAGTAAGGCGAGCTGAAAACAGTGTCTACATCCAATCCCATTGTTGTTATTTGGCTGTTCTAAAACTGGTTTCAATGAATAATTGGTTCAGTTGACAATGTGATTCCACCTGGTTCCATATGTATTACAATTATATATATCATTCTTGGTTAATAGCTAATTTGATGGCTTTAAGAACTGCTTTCACTGGATATTTAATAAGTCAATAGATGATGTTGGTCCATTTGGCTCCACATGTATCACAATTATCCATATCAGAGGCTTTGTGTTCTATTTCCTTTTATTTGTTAGGAACTCATTTGCATTAATACCATATTTTAGATCTGTCCGAAAACAGTGTTGTTGGTTTGTTTACAAGACTTACCTAAATGTATAAGTCTAGTTTCAAGTTAATATTGCTTACATCTTTTTTAGCTGTATCAATAAACACAAATAATACATTTCAAAAGAATCCAAATTAAAGTTATTTCATCTATTGACGTCTGGTATTAAATCTTTAGACAAGTCATTACTTATATCCTATATCAACGGATTTGTTTAGACAAAACTTCCTTGTGTGTTCTCTTCTAAATCTTGTCCTAGAGTTGTATTAATTTCTTGAGTGCTACTTTGCTATACTATAAGCGTACAGGTCCTGGACGTGCTTCTGTTGTCCATAGGGATCACTGGTGCAAAATCACGTTTTAATTTATAAAATGAATTGTATTTAAAGTCCACAATGTCTTGCATCTTTGCTTGTTCTTGAAGTGACATATCATACCTTAGACTTGTAGTTATAGGTTATGTTTATTCAAGGAACACAAAGTGCTCTATAAATTAGTTTTGTTGTAAAGTCACTCGAATATTCCTTCTGGGGTTGACAAATTGAAATTACTGTCATCTTAGAAACAATGCTCTAAGGACTTATTGACTAATCACATCAAACCGAATTACATATAATGCAATTAATGTTATTTCAAAAATTAAATATCCAAACATGAAAGACATAAAACGAATGACAAAAGTAACTTGTCGGACACTCTGTATAGGGTTTTTTTTAATCTCGGAAAAAACAGTGACATCGGCAACGCTGTCAAACTTGTGTGTGTGACGTCATCGGCTTGGTTGCTGAACTGAACTATATGTATACTGTGTAATAATAAAGAACCCAGCATCGCCAAAACTCTAAAAATAACGCTCACTATTTACTAGAGCACCCCTGTCGTATAAATGCCGAGCATGCGTACTTTCTTAAATTCCAGGTCCCATCACGTGCGACTGCGATGTTTGGTCCTCCATTTTTACAGGGTATACTTTCCTCGGATCTTTCTGTCACACATTTCCACTTGCATTAAAATTGGCTGAAGTTCTTCCAGACCCTATATTAACGTGTTTCCAAGAAAAAATATATATTTTTTTTCTGTTTCCCAATCAAGTGAAAGTAACTGCGATGGACATACCTGACAACGCAGTAGTTCGTCGAGGTAAATAATAGGCAACCCAACGGATGCACATCCTATACGTTTTATACTTTTACTCAGGAAAAACTTTAATTATCTTGATGATACAACATTTAATTATTTTTTTTAATAATCATAAATAGTCTATCCAGGCTTTTTTTCGCAAACCCATTTTTAATATATTTTCTAATATACTAAATTTGTCATAAAATATGTTGCATTCTATTGTCAGCTCGATGAAGGTCGATTTAGGTCCTGATCTTAGACTATTAGGGCAGATACATCTGGAGCAAGGCCGTAGCCAGAATTTTTTTGGGGAGGGCGGGGTTGAACAATTTTTTTATGGATTTTCGTTCATGTATTTACCGGATATATAAAATTGTATAAATATAGCATTTATTTTTATGAAAAGAATAATAGGATTTAAAAAATTACAATATATTTGACTGAAAAAAAACATACTAACTAAAATAAATAATAATTTTTTATTTCCCATATACTGTCTAATAGTTGAAGATTTTTCGCAACTATAGAAAAAACAGAAGAATAAATGTATTTGAGTTTTAAATATGTTTTAAATAGAATGAAATTAAATTAGTATAACGAAATTAATTGAATCATTTTAGAGTAAATAAATTTCGAAAATATGCAGACAATTCTCTATTTGCCTGTATTCCAAAATTACTAAAATAACATGAAAACGAATATACTTGCACAAAACTTAATTGAATGTTTATAAGTTACTATACATACTTACTAAGTTAGTAGTAAATAGTAATTACAGATTCGTAATCTGCATCGTCGACAACAAAAATGTTCAGTGCATGTTAATTGTCACCCCATTTTGCAGATTAAGGAAAAATTTCGATGGACTATACAGGGTGCTCCAGTCTATATACGGTTTCTCAAACGAGAACGTTTAAATATTTTGCAGCAATTTTCAGGACACTTTTGTAGGGTCAACATGGGCAACTTTCAAAAATGTTTTTAAATATACAGGATGTTTAAAAAAAATATCATATAACCTTGTATTTCCTTAAGTGGAGTAGGTACCCTATATTTAAGATCAAATGTGGATTATAAACGTACAATAAAGGTAAGACCGGTTCCATGTCCTATACCTATGTAAATGTGTTGATATGTTTGAAGATTTATGAAATCATAACATATTTTTTTTAATTTATAAAATAAACGTGGTTCATGTTACCTTAATTTTATGTCTACAATCCAAATTCAATCCATTCGGTATTCCATTCAAGAAAACCTAAGTTTGATTGGTAACTTTTTTGAAACACCCCGTTAATTTCAAATTATTTTAGAAATATACACAAAAAGATTCTTCAAAAACTGTCAGAAAATATTTAAAAATTCTCGGTTGGATCACCTTGTATATAATTTTGCTACCGTACCTTCTATAGGTTTTGAGCACTAATTTGCTTTCTCTTTTGTTCAAGAAATATTGCACATTGTAGATGTGTATGTTTGAAACCATGTATATCAGAGTTCACGAGTGCAACTGATTTGGCAATTACATGTCATGAAATGTTGCAATTAAGAAAAATAAAAAACTTATTTAATATCTTTTACCAGTATAATAAAATAAAATTGCATGATTACTATCATGACAGTGGGTCACCTGACCTGGACCATTACCTCAATAAACTCGAGGAAAGCTAGGTCACCTCATTCAATATTAAAAAATGACGATAATAATGTGGCATTTCGTGAAGAGACTTTCCATTCAACGTGTGGTTAATTCCGTGTCATTATGTGTTAATAATCCATGAAGCATTGTACAATTTTCTGCATTTCACGGTTACACTGTCATTGTTGGTGTTTTTTTAATGAGAGAGCAGTTTTGACGTCACAGTTTGGTTCTTTTATATCGCAGAATGCCGTGCCAGGACCAAGAAAAAAGTAATTGGCGTGAAAATTAATCGATTTGCAACAATAACACAACATAATAAAACACAAATTACTACATGTCATGATAATGGAAGTAATGGAATATGAAAGAATTATGAAAAGTTCACGCGTACAGATAAAATACCTCCAGGACTACTTACTAATGAATCGAAAAAAACAATACTACAAAATTATATTAATTTTAATAATTTTGCTTAATATAAGACGTATGGCAGTCAACTGAGATGTCATAGCCTACAAAACCGCGTTTTCGAGAGGGTTATAGTATAAGACGCCCCTGGTTCTGGCAGAAGAGAAGAATCTACAGCAGCAGAAGAAGAACAAAAAGTTATATTTTTGTGAGGAGAGGTTCCTAGTAGCTGTCCTTACAGTAGAAGTACGAAGAAAAGGTATGTCTCGTAGAAGAGGCGCTTGGTTCTTACTTAAGTGTTCTTCTATGTAAATATAGCTCTGTTATAGGACAACACTGTCCATAAGTCTTTATATATTTCTGGTTAGTCTCTTGAAAATGTATAATAATAAATTAAGGTTGATAATTTTCGGCAGGTACGTACCATGTCTTACAATCTAAGTAAATTATAACATATATATTTTTAGTTTACCCCTGAAATTAGCGTTCACAATCGTTTTAAAAATTGTTGGCTATTTTCGAAATCAAGGGAGAAATCCGTTAATTTTGTTATATTTCCTTTAATATATTTTACCCTATAGCTTTTAATTTAAAAAATGTATAATTTGTATTTTACGTGATGAACTCCTTCATCTGATATGTACCTAAAGCTCTTAAAAAAAATTATGTTCAATTTTCATGTAATTAATTATAAACGCAGGATTTTCGCTTAGGTCCTCTTGTTTTTTTTACAAAATACATAAATTCGTATTTGTCATGGAGAATTCATTCATTGGATAAATTGGCATGAGGCGCTTGAATTTTTTATTTTTCCTTTAATTTTCTAATTTATTTGCTTCTTCTTTATTTTTTCTACAAATCTTGAATGAGGCCCCGTATGCCCTATATTTTCCAAATTTACGGCTCTATCTGGGCCATTTTTTAAATTTTCCTTCTAGAAATACCTGCATGTATCAGATCGACAAGCTCTAAAATGATTCAATAAGAGTTTCCGTTCAGGAAACGTACGAAACCCTCAAACTTTCCTCAATGAAACGTAAATGAAATTAAATTGCTTATTATTTTGGATCTACAGTTCCTGTAACTAATTTACATTTTTTAAATTTTTCAGTCATTCTTAATTTTTCTGCAAAAGCAGTTACCTTTTTACGGTAAAAGCGGTATATAATTAAGAAATAAGGAAAAATTCCAAATCTGAGTGTAAATACTGTACTTTTTGCGACATATGCATCTCTTATCCTTGTAAGCTGTTAACTTTTTATAGTTTTTGGCTCTGTTCATCATTCTAAGAATATAAATCTACCAACTTTGTGTCTCCATCCCTGAGGCAGTTCGTATTGCTATCATCTCAACATAGTGTAATGTTTTTATTTTCACACTCGGGTTCAGTTCGGTTCTTGGATTTATTTCAAAACACAGTCCAACTCACTCTAATTTATTTCCACTACTTTACATAATTTATATTCACAGAAACTTATTTATATTTTATCTTAACTATTCGATACGACCGACGAAAACTGAATGCCTCCTATCCCCAGCTCTTCTTATTTATATATTTATCTTGGAATTGTCTGGTACGTCCACGAACCATCGGGAAACTCTTTCATGTTCTGCAAGCTTTAAGGGAATTCCCAGTAAAGGCAGCGGTCCGCCTGTTGAGAGACAAACATTTCGGGTTCCCAGAATTTATCGGCATAATGTCCCTGCCACAAATTGGTTGATGGCCGATTGCACCAGCTGTCGGATGAATTCTCGTAACAATAACTAATCAAATTAGTTTATAAACAAGCTTTGGAATACTAATGTTACCCATTATGTAATTTATTTTAATATTTTTAATGACAAATAACACCAAATTTGAGAAAAAGGCTCTGTGTGCAAAAAATCCAAACCTCTCAAAGTTTTATTCTGCCGATAACATTAAAATATGAATAAATCATCAATTTGAAATCAAAATCTAGCTTTCAATTTACACACAAGTTTCAGAAAATATTTCTGCTTTATCACATAAATATTATTTTTAGGTATTTATTTTTATTTATATTAAATATTTTCAATTGAATTTTACTACAGAAAATAAGAAATCATAATTTGATGATAGTGCCATTGATTTTACTTCAATAAATAGGCCTAAACAACAATTACCGGTGGATTCCAAATAAATCTGCATTAAAAATAGCCTGAATATTAAACTAACATTAAAAGAATGCGCTTTTGACTCGTTGATTCCTTGATTCCTGATTGACGTCAATACAAATAAGAAAACGATGCTAGTACATCTAGAATTATAAAAAAAATATCATAATAATGTTTTTGTAACCGATATGTAGTATGGACCTCACACTTACACGAAAAACTTATATGAAATATATGCAACATTGTGCAACAATCACCCATTCAACATTCAAGTAATATTAATTTATGATTTTATACAACGCATAATATTATTTTTATAAAAATATTATTTATTTTTATAAAAAAGTCTGACGAACATGTTAAGTTCGATCTCGACGAGTTTTCCAAATTTAAAATGAAAATGCCTGCATGCTAAATCCTCTGTGGAATATATCTTTGCTTTTAGGCATATTTACTACAATATTTACTGTTTCTCACTGAACCACAACTTTAAGCAAAGATTTCCTACTAATAATGTCAATTATATAAAACTACCGGACCCGACAGACGCTGTTCTGTCCAAACATGGCTTGGAGGTATTAGCGGGATCAGCAAATGTTTTTTTGTTGAAAAAAATTTTGTTCAGCAATGACTAGGTTAATGCGTACAGCCAATCAGTACTCCTCGCATATTCATGTGTTTTATAACTCTGTCAATGTAATCAAGCGCTCCTTATATTATAATATTTAATGCTGCCGTTTATTTTGTTTTAATGTGTTATCTTTTCTTCGCGACAACATGTATTTTAATTATAATTTTACTTTTAATTAACTGTATTTTATTCTGTATTTTGTATTGTTTCTAAAAGTTGAGTCCAATGTTAGAAATGTCAACTTTAGGTTTACATGTTTTTTAGATTTGATGTTATTTAAACACTATTTTTTTTGTTTTTGGTATTGTAATGTTTTTATTTTCACACTCGGGTTCAGTTCAGTTCTTGGATTTATTTAAAAACACAGTCTAACTCACTCTAATTTATTTCCACTACTTTTACACAATTTATATTCACAGAAACTACTATTTACATTTTATCTTAACTGTTCAATACGACTGACGAAAACTGAATGCCTCCTATCGCCAGCTCTTCTTTTATATATTAATCTCGGAATTGTCTGGTACGTCCACGAACCATCGGGAAACTCCATCATGTTCTGGAAGCTTTAAGGGAATTCCCAGTAACGGCAGCGGTCCGCCGGTTGAGAGATAAACATTTCGGGTTCCCAGAATTTATCGGAATAATGTCCCTTCCGTGAATTGGTTGATGGCCGATTGCACCAGCGGTCGGATGAATTCTCGTAACAGTATTTTATGTAAATGGGGTTACCCGTATAAGAATAAATAAATAAATAAAATTGTTTTCTGATCTCTTTGCCGTGGTCTATTCCAAAAGGACCATCGAGCGGTGAAGAATTAGTATTTAGTCCTGACTAACGAGCCATGACGTGTCTTGATTGGCCAGTAGGAATCAAGGGGGCGGGGCTTAAAAGTCCCAACGATGGCTTTGTTCTCGCGTTTCATAGTTGAAAACCGTTTTTACCTGATGTTTCCTGAGCAGCTTTCCAATATCAACCCCTGTATTTTCAAAACACGATAAGAAAGCGATTGTCGATCCTTTCTCGGTATAGATTTCTGTCCCGATTTTAACGACCTAGTTATCTGAATTGACACTGACCTTGCAGCCAACATACTCGGAGATGTACTTATACAAAATATTTTAAAATAATGGCAAACAGCCATAAGTTCCATGGCCTTTTTAATGTTATTCTACAGGAAATGTTGTTAATGAGTATTATTCAGGTTTTTGACTATCACTTATAGGACTACTAGTAGTAATTTATTCGTTACATCCTAAAGTTATAAACTTAATAGAAATAGAATCAGAATGTAAACTAATTTTTCAAAAAGTGTTCTGTCACAAGTTACAACTCATCTTTCAGCTACTGATATTTTAAATTTACTTAAGTAAGACTCTTCATGCATATTTTAAACATCATGTGCACAAATGGACATCAGTTAACTCATCCATATTCAAGTTAGTCTGACATCACAGTTTATGTTATCAAATTAATTAAACGAAATAATCTGAACTATAAAACGTACGTACCTGTAGCAATTATGATCGTCCCTCAAATCCTTATTTATTTTTATTTGTCCATCGTTTATTTTAATCTTGATAAATAGACTGACTTCAATGTCGATAATTGTTGAAGTGTTTATAAATGTAATTTTATTAATTTAAATTAATTTGAAGAACAGTGGAGTATTTCCGCGATGGCCGTCAATTTAATAAACATTATTATAATCTAAAAGTTTATTTAGTGATAATTATGACGTAGTTATTTCCTAAGCAGCGGGAGATTCCTATATTTGCCTTATTAGGTCTTTTATCAGTAAATATTATGGGTATATTCCGTACTTTTTATCGTAAAATTTCATCGATTTACAAGTATATGAACCATGGTAAATATGTGGAAAATTACGACAATACTCGTTTTTACCTACAACTAAAAATTAGCTTCTTTGTTCTTGATATTTGTTATCTGGAGTATGTACATCAATCAGTGAGATAAAACAAAATTCCCAAAATTATGGTTTTGATATGTGTCATTATTAGCAAGCGAAAATTTACCACAACAATAATAAAGCAAAAAGATTTTTATCAAATACTATCGTACAAAGAGTTATAAAATCAAATATGTTTGGTTTCATAGATGTTATTTGCAGATGTAATAATGATGTGTAAACATTCGGCGGTAAGACAAATGAAAATTTCATTTGTGTCAAAAATGGACACAGAATTTAATGTTGAACTTTTGTATAACATTGGAGTTATGATTTACTTCTTGTGTTACATTAAAGACAATATTATTAATATAATATTGTAAAACATCATATGCATTATATAATTAAATGTATTCTATTTATTTAGTTGACGAACGTAACAATTTTGTTCCTGACATGAATAAACATATCTTTCTATCTTTGTATGCACTGTATCACTAATTTGGAATTCGGGAGTCTGTCACTATTATGACACTTTTCAAGAAAGGTTTTCCCCTCGCCCATGGGAATTATCACCGAATAACTCTTACTCCTCATGCCTCATCTCCCCTCCCCCCCAACCGGAGTTTAAGCAAACATTATTTTCAACATCTGCATTTGAACTTATTATTAAAGGGTCATAACGAAGAGATGTAATTCTAATCCTTATAAATCTTTCTTTAAACATGGACCGACCTCCCCCCCCCTGTATCAATAAAGTCTACATTATTGAAGCGAAAGCTTGTTAACGGACGCCTACATTTACACATATGAAAATAGATAAACAAGGGAATGAAATGCATAACTATAAATTTCATTTGTTTCGACCCGACCCGGCCGACCGACACTACACACTGGCTCGATCTTGGAATGCCCACCCAATTCAGTTCTCTGTGTCTAATAAAAACTCCAATTCTCTATGTGCGATACATTAAATTAGAGACTTGACATACGTAAGACATCAGAAAGAACACAATTAACCATATATATTGACTAGCTTCATATTATCAAGTAAAGATTTTACATTGAGACTTCTGAATAATAATTTTATAGAAAATCAATAATAGGAAGTAAACCAATATAATATCCAAGTAATATAGAATACCTGAACAAAATTTGTTTTTCGTTCTAATAAACACTCCAATTCTCTCTTTGTGATAAGTCTCATTCGTCAGAAATTAAAAATAATATCACACAAAAACTCAACTTGGCATTAAACTTTCATATTATCAACGAATATAGACTCATAAAAGGATACACATTAAGCAACACATATCGTTTGTTTACATCGTTTTGTTATCGTAATAAACAAGGTACTCAATAGAGGGACTGGTGTATTATATACATCCAGAGCTTTTATATTCAACAAAGACAAGTGGTCTAGAGTCTAGAGTCTAAGGCGCATGGCTTCGAATCTAAAGTTATGGGGTTCGAAACCGAGAACAATTATACTCTTTTTTAATATTATATCATTATTAATTAATTTTGTGTTCTATTTTCAATTAACATAAAATTCGTAAAACTAATTTTAATATTACACAGAATAATTTTTTAAATTGTTGCTACCGTTGAATATATATGTATATAATTTATTGTTTTGTATAAATGTTATATTTGTAATGATTTTAGTTAAGAATAAAACGAACTCTCCTTTAACATCTTGTCTTGTTAAATGAACAAAACTATTTACAAACACTTACTCAATATATAAACTTATATTTCTTCGCAGATATTTTTAATTTAAGAACTAAATTAGGATTAATACTTGAATCGTTTCAAAATAGTGACAGTTATTTTAATTCACCTGATATTTACATCCATTACTAAGAGTGACACAAATAAAGAAAAATAGAGACAGTGAGATAACGAGAAAAGGGAAGAATATTTCGTAAGAAGCTTTCACTTCCATCGTTCAGTCTCAAATGTCTGCCGCGATTATTTTTATTCTAATATTATTAAAAAAAAACATTATAGTAACGGAAATTAACAAAAATATAAAAAGTGTCATACATACTCAACTATTTCATTGGAGTCGACATTAGGAGTGAAATCCATCTTACCTGAAAATAATAAAAATAAAATGTAAAACGTTTTTTCAAATAATCTTCAAAATCTAGAATTACCAATTAGCAGTTATTATTGAAACTCACTCATAAAATATATAATTTAATCAATAATTTCTTTATGTGTTTTATGTTTAGTATTAAAGTGAAATAAATAGGTGTTTATAGATATATAATTAGAAATGATGTCAGTGGAAAAAGCAGATTCAATGTATGTATGTAATACATTGTGTTTTTTGTGTCGGTTGGTGGAACATTTAATTGAAAATTATGTCTTGGTATCACAAAAATGAATTTGAATAGAATAACAAGACTACAAACAAATTAAGTATCGTTATATGATAGTAGTAGTAGTATTACACCTTTAATACTAGTTATTTTATTTGGTGATTAGTGCGAAGGTAGTTGAGGACATTTGTCATTTTGAATTTAACAGACATTAAAAATAATTTCCAGTTCTGACTAACTGGAGATACTGCGTAATTTTAGTACGAATATTGATCTTAAAATCAACAACAAGGTAAACTATTATTGTTTGAGGCTTCAGAAAGTTAAAACCCGATTATTTGAGTGTAGAACAAATTTGAAATTCACATCAACAACTACAGTTTATAGGACATTTCTTGGTACTTTGCTTTCTGGAAAATTAAAAATATTCTGTCCTATTTATACGAATATTTTCCATACGTAAATACGATATGAACGTCGAATACATCTACATCTATTGACAATCCCTTTATCAAATTTGAATGATAGCATCTCAACTCTAAGACAGATATCAATATTAGGCTTAGGGTTAAAAATTGGTTTACATGCCTACTAAATAGAAATTATAATTGCATTCAATTAGGATATTTTTGATTCTTACGGTTTTTCCATTATAAACATAGAATAGACAAATTTTGTAAGTGGTATGAGCAAGGTCTGAACATATTTATTAAAAAGAAACTATTTGACAACAATGAAAATATTGTAGATTTAATTATCCCAGTCAGAGACAACTAACTGAATGAGTTGAACAAGCAACTAAACCTACATCTTGTTTTTGTAATTCAGATTTACCACATTAAGAGAAGAATCGCAATTCTAAGAATGAAGATTAAGCAACATTCAATACAATATATATATATATATAGCCTTCAATATTGGTAACATCATTTACAATTACGAGGGCTGCCTTTTATATTTCGGGATTAGAGAACAAAAACAAATATTAATCATCGAAAATCGCTTTGTTCCCCATGAAGATCTATACACTTTTACATGCGTTTCAACCAATTGTCGAAGAACTTTTTCCACTCTGATTGAAGTATCTCCAAAACATGCATTCTGAACGCAGCAACCGCTTCTTCAGGTGTCAAAAAACGTTGACCTCTCAGTTTGTTTTTACGTACGGGAATAAAAAGAAGTCATTTGGTGACAAGTCAGGACTATACGGCGGATGACTCTTCAAATCGATGTTTTGAGTGGTCAAAAATGCAGTTGTTTGAGCCGATGTGTGAGAGCTCGCATTGACGTGGTGAAGAGTGATCCGTCTTCGACGGTGGGTTTTCCTCATTTCTTGGAAGACAGCTGGCAAACAAATGGTTGTGTACCACTCAGAATTGACTGTTCGGCGTTGTTCTAGTGGTACGGTTGCGACATGTCCAGTTTTTCCGAAAAAACAAGTGATCATTTGCTTGGAAGTGCGCGAACAGCGTTTGTTGGATTCGGCTCATCTTGAAACACCCATACAGTCGACTGCTGTTTACTTTCGGGCTCATACGCGTAAATCCACGATTCATCACCTGTCACTATGTCATAAACGTGTTTTGAAGCACAACGATCGTAGTTTTTGAGCTTTTATTTCGACCAATCGACACGAACCTTTTTTTGAACGATTAAAAATTCTGTGGGATCCAACGCGAACAAATTTTTTTGACATTCAAATGTTTATGCAATATTGAATGTATGCTGGTCCCACTAATGTGTAAGGTTGACTCAATCTCACGATAGGTCACATGACGATCTTACAATATCAGTTCACGCACAGCATCAATGGTTTCCGGAACAACAACTGTTTTTGGACGACCTTCACGAAATTCGTCTTGGAGTGAAATACGACCTCGATTGAATTCACCATATCATCGATAAACAGTGGTCCTTGATGGAGTTTCGTCGCCAAAAATTAAATTAAGTTCATCCATGCACTCTTGCTGACTTAATCCACGTCGAAAGTTGTAAAAAATAATCGCACGAAAATGTTTACGATTTAATTCCATTTTTTGGCCGACATGAATCCTTTAAGTTACTGTAATCAACACATAGCGCTCGTATGTCAAAACGTTCTGAGTACGTATAACCTCAAAAATGTCAAACTTTACGATAGAGGTGTCAGATTGCAACATTAGGGTTGTCCAATCCCGAAACATATGGACTAATGAAGGTAGGTATCACCTACTTATAACATTTCATTGTCTGCCTATTCGAGGCTTTGGACAATTATATTACATGTAACACTAAAATAAAAAAATGGATATGGAGACAAAATGATCGATTAGTCATAATATCAGACATCAATTTTTAAAAAAGATTAGTGGGAGACTGTCTATACTTGTAAATGATTTGGTTTTATTTTAATTATGGCTTGATATTTTACAGCAAAATAATTAATATTGATAAGCAAAACAAATAAAAATGAATATTAGTTTTTTGCATTTCAGGACCTTATCAAACCACAATTCCAAACCCAGCAGGAAAGTTTAATTAAAGAAGACCCTCAATTTAAAATCGCTCAAAGATCATCAAACAAGAACGCTGTATAATGAAAAAAAAGTACTACCAACAGAAACCACATTGAAAAACCCTGGTTTCGTAATTCAAGTTTTTAAGGACACTAATGAAAGCTTTCACATAGATAATGGAGAAATAGTGAATACCGAGTTGATGTCCAAAGATATTTTAAAAATGAGGGAAGAAAGAAGGAAATGTAAGCCGATGTAGATAATATTTACAATACTCTGTAACAACGTAATGTAACGTAAAAATATTGGTAAGTGCTATTCAGTTAATGCAAAACAAAACTCCAAGACTTGACGAAATGTGCTTAATGATGAGCGAAACTTGGAAACGATAGTGGAAATCTTCAATAACATTAAGATTCCAACAGTAGTTGTGTAGAAAACATAAACGTTTAAGCAAAATTAGCAGATACTAATTTAATACCGTAAACAAGTTTTAAGGAACTCCATACTTTACCTCTGTTACTACATCGGAATGTTTTAGCAAATGTCTCGTAAAAGACGGAATTTTAGCAAGTATGAATGCAATCACATAAATCACGCTGATAAAAGAATTTCTGTGTATTTGATCTGCAAACTACTTGCAATAGAAAGTCGATGTTTAACAATAATTTTTGGGTCAATTCTCCCGATGCATTAGCAAACGTCGCTTCTGACCTTCGCTCTCACCAAGAAATGTGCTCGATTACCGTAAAAGAACGTTAGATATTGCATCAATGTGTTTTCTTAAACATTATTTAGATGAAGAAATGAAATTTTGCTACGCTACCAAGAAAAACTGATCATGTCTACATACCAATTTTTTATCTTTAACTGCATAAATAACCGAACTAAACGTTTTAGATGTTGGATATTCAGTGTGGAAGAGCCAAATATAAATTCGATAAAGAATAAAGAGGGGCTTGTAGAAAAAAACGCTTGGACAAGTCGATTTATATTTTTAAATTTGCATTTTTTCAACAAATAAAATTATATAGGCTGTGTCCTGTGACCAACTTTCTTATTTTAAATGCAAGACCCTTGTATATTATTTATTTGTTGGATTCTCCAGAAAATTCTAGACATAATTCATGTACAATGTCCTTCACCTATTTTCAACTGTTTCGGAAATATTAAGTGTTTTCAGATTTATTACAAAAATTAACATTAAAATATGGTCAAGTGCGAGTTGGACTCGCATACTTAGGGTTCCCTATCACCTTCAAGATTCTAATATTCCAGTTTCAGACAAGCAGGGAATGAGTGCATTTTCTTATATTTACTCTTATATCTTTTAAAGACAGGGTTTTAAATTTATAAAAAATATACACTTTAATTTTCCACACATAGACTTTTCATTTTATCTGCTTCAGGAGTCGCTTGAAATTTCTCAGAATACATATGTATTTAATTTTCTATTTTGGTCCCAAAAAATTAACATTAGAGTTTTATTTTATTAATAAACTTTCAGAGAAGTCTTTTATAAACTACTGTCTGAGTTTTGAGGCTCTGTAGATTGAAAGATAAAGTGCAAAATAGGTCAAGTTTTAAATTATAAATTATTAAATCTGTTATTCAAATTATTAAAAAATACAAATAAAATATAGTTTTCAAAATATAAATAGTGTAGTTTCTAAAGTGGGAATTATGTCTATGTTTAATATTTTTGTTAATATCTTTTAAACAAATGATTTAAAAATGTGATATATTTGTAATTCACATAATTAGCCTTTTATCTGATATATTACATGATGCGTTTGAAAACTGAATCTTTATTTTCCATTTAATTGTATAATTTGTCCCTAAAATTACTATGGAGATTTTCTAAAAATTTATTTTCCGTTTAATTCTATTATTTGGGGGCCAAATAATAGAATTAGGGTTTTTTTCATATTTTTCCTATAAACAAAAAAATTGAGATCTTATAGTTTGGGGAATAACGGGGAGAATGGGTAATTTTTTAAAATATTTTTTTAATATATTTTAAAATATTCATTTTTAAAAAATTAAATAAATATATTTGTATTCGTCATAATGAGCGCTGGGATTTGATATATTACATGACCCGTTCGAAACAATTATAATTTTTTATTTTCCATTTAAATCTATTATTTGCCCCCCAAAATGAATATTAGGGGTTTCTCCTTATTTTTCTACTAAAGTTCAGGTGAGGGGCTATACTTCCATTTTTTTTTAAATTTTTCAGCTTAAGGTTTCGGTGATAAGAGGGGGGAAAAGGTAAATTTTGGTATATTTTCGTTAATATCTTTTTAAATAATTTTTTTAAATATGAACAAAATATATTTGTGTTCCTCAGAATGAGACCTTTCATTTGATATATTACATGATGCGTTTGAATTTTTTTTTATTTTTAAATTTTTATTTAAATCTATAATTTGCCCCCCAAAACTAATATTAATTACTTCTCCTTACTTTTCCTGTAAAGTTCAAGCAATGTTCTATATTTCCTATTTTTTCAAAATTTTAGGCTCTGTAGTTTCGGAGATTAGGGGGGGGAACGGTCGATTTTTTAGTTTTCCCCCCAGAAGAACCCCTAAAATCAAAATTTCATTTACGATATATACTCCTGATCGGGTCACCAAACTATATATTGATACCAAATTTCAACCTCTTCCGTCCAGTAGGTTAGGAGAAAATTGCTGTGATGTGACAGCGGCAGAAATCCTGAGTGATATTATAAGGGCATCCGTATATTGTATATACGGAACCCTAAAAAGGAGATTATTTTATTTCACAAATTTGCTACATTACACTCAATACTTAATTCCCATTTAGCTCTTGATATTGAGATAGTAAGCAAACCATTCCTGCGTTCCTTTTTACTGATTTGAAAAAAAAAACACAGTTTTGTGTATGACAGTGGTGATCAGTGACAGTGATACTGTCGTTTGAATTTCGATAATTGTACGTAATAATATCAGAAAAATGGTTCATTTAACAGAAATGCACAAAATAACATTTCTACAAATGATTGGTTATAAAGATAACACACGGACACAAATGGAAGTTTCTCGCTTATTTCAGGAATATTTTCCAAATTTGTCGCCTGTATCCCAAGGAACAATTAGCAAATTAGAAAAGCAGTTTCACGAGCTTGGTCAAGTAAGACTTATATTATGCTTGATTTTCAAGAAAACCCACATAATTCTCGAAAAGCAGTGTTCAACGTTAGCCTCACATCAATTATTCGAGTATTAAATGAAAGTAAAATGCATCCCTATAAAATTATGCCGACTCAGGAGCCCATGGAAGACGATTTCGATAGGAGAACGTATTTCTGTGAACAAATAATAGTAAGGTTAAATAACAATGTGACCCAATTAAAAGATGTTTTATTTTCTGATGAGAGCAGATTTATACTTCACGTTCATGTTAATTGTCAAAATTGCCGTTAATGGTCTAATGAGAATCCTCACTGAATATCCTGAAAAAAGTTCATGTTTGGGCAGGAATTGTTGGAAATCATATTGTAGGTCCCTTTTTCATTGATGGCAACTTGAATGGAGATAAATATTCAGAACTACTCCAAAATAATGTCATGCCAACTTTGGCAAACTTCTATCCTGATCTAGTAAACCCTCAAGTTCCTGGGCACCGATTCTTGAAACCATTTGACTTCTCTACCACTCGACTTGAGACGTATGTCGTATGAAATCTGAAACAAATGAAGTTAAATATATGGGTTAAACTTCGAATGGTTCGAGAATCGGGCTCCTGCCAATACAATGTGGTTTCAGCAAGATGGAGTACCATTACGAAATCAATGTCCGACAGTACCTGAACCAATTTTTTCCACATCGGTGGATTGGGAGGCGCGGATCGATGTAATGTCCAGCACAATCTCCTGATTTGACGCCATTGGAGTACTTTTTATGGAGATATGTCAAAAGTACTGTATGCAAAACTAAACCCCTCAACTTAGATGACCTAAAAACACGAATCACGCTTGCGATTAAATCAGTCACGCCTGAGATGTTGAGTAACGATAGAAGACATTTCTATACAAGATTATCATGTTGCCAAGACGTTCGCGGCGAGCATTTTGAACATTTCCTACATTGACATTACTGGGTTTTTGTTTTTGTTATGTTATTAAGAAATAATCAGTATTACTTATTAGATTTTTAGTGTAAGTAGCGAATTTGTGAAATAAAATAATTTTCTTTTTTTAATATTAATTTTTATAATAAATCTGAAAATACTTAATATTTCCGAAACAGTTGAAGATACGTGTAGGACATTGTACATGAATTATGTCTAGAATTGTCGGGATAATCCAAAAATTAAATAATATACAGGGGCTTGCATTTAAAATAAGAAAGTTGGTATTGGTCACTGTCACATGACACTCACTATAATTTTTTTATTGAAAAAATGCGCATTTAAAATAAAAATCGACGTTTCCAAGCGTTTTCCCAACAAGCTCTCCTTTATTCGTTATCGAATTTATTCCATTTGGCTGTTCCACACTGTAAACAGCATTTAATTGAATAGATACTTATGAGAATTAATGACCCTTTTGGAAATTAACAATCGAAATTGCTTTGTCATAATAATATTCAATAATGTTAACATACAGGTCATCTGCTGTGTTAATAACAATGTTTCATTTAATGTATCTAATCATGACGTATAGCTCAGGTCATTTACACAAAAAAAACATTTTGGTAACAATATTAATAGTAGAACAAAACTAACATTAACGTATTCTAAGGAAACAATATGACTAATTGACATGTAATTCAAGATTTTTAATCGATGCTCTTTTGTTTTTTAACAAAATAACCGCAGAAATTTTGTTTTTGACCTTCTAAACGAAATCTACTTTGAAAACCGTATTTGCTACTATAGACAATGCTGTAAGAAAATGACAAAGCTACAAAACGAATTATTTATTATAGGCTCAACTTCGTTAATTTGTTTTTTAGATAATGGAACCTAAATTTGAAATTCAAGAAAAAGTTTATAATTGCTTCTATTTTATTTTTTAAACATTTTATTAATTGAAAACTAAATAGGGTAGTTTTCGTCGTATTTTGGAAAATTTGAGGTATACTCTTTTTTGTTAAACTCATTGTTTTGCTGTATCATTATGAGTAAGCCAGCGGTTAGAAAGTCGAAGAATTTATCTAAACACTCAGTTTTCAAAAATTTTGAGCATAAATTCTTATAGGTACCGAAGGTATTTGGTTCATTCAAACAATTGCTAAGAAGTGGTACCTTTGAACCTTTATTATAGTATTATTGGGAATTTCAGTTTTATGCAGACATGCATGGGCGTACCCAGCTTTTGGTTTAGGAGGGGAGATCAAATTTTAAAAAAATTGTCCTAGAGGGGGTCAAATCGGAAAAAATTGTCCTAGAGATAGGGAAGAGCCAGAAATTTTTTCGACCCTGGGGGGGGCACGACAGCAAATTTATGAGAAGGTTTAATGACTCATGGCAGGTTTTTCAGGTCCCCTCGGTACGGCCATGCAGACACATGTTTATATTTAAAGTATAATAATGGATTTATGTAATAAATTTAGGGATATAAAAACCCCATAATAACAATAATAATAATTTTTAATATGCAAATAGTGTAGGCTATTGTAAAAGATTTTTCCCGTTGTAAAATATTCAATAAAATATCAAAATATGGTAATATTGTCCCCAATACCATCCCTCAGAGTTTTGCGATTGAACTCGTCAACTTGGACTTCCCTAAAACGACTAAATATTTTCAGTACTTTCAGGACATAGATTGGGTGCTAGATAATATAACTTTTTAGTTAATAGCCATTTTTTTTCCTTTAAATTTCCCCTTTTCCTTCCGTTATCATTCGAATCAGATTCCGTCACCTCTTAGAGCTCTATCGTTCTTCATTTGTCTCAATGTATGTTAGTTCTTCGGATGCCATTTCTTCTGACCCTACGTTCTTATTTTTCATTGCTTGATCGAAGTTTTGTTTTGTGGTTGAGTTTTTGCGTAAGTTCTATAGACCCGTATAGAATTCCTTTACCATTTTCGCCTGTTAATGTAGTAGTGAGTCTTAGACATGTTATTTCCTTATTTCACTACCACTTTTGAATGTAAATTCAGTATATGTTCTTATTATCTATAAAGTTTCCTTTTCTGTTCATCGATATTTTATATATTTACCTTCCTTAAATAGTTGCATTTGTCCTTCTTTTTCTAGTATACTGAAATGCTTAGAAATCTATCTATAGTCTGTCACTTCAGAACTTTTTTCCAGCTTGCGTCATCGCTTTTGTAATTTTGTCATTTCAATTCCACTCTTCCTTACTCATTTAATAGTTTAGTTTTATCCATATTCCAATGTCCTTACAGTTTATATCTCCAATTTTTGTTATTTGTTTTTTCATCAGTCTTCTTTTCTTTTCCATATCTACTGAATTTTTGTATTTAACACCTGTTGTCACTATTTATAATGAATGAATTTATACTTACTGGATTTTGGTATTATTTCTTTTTCGCTTGACATGATATGGTCTATCTCATTCTTTGTCTTTGAGTCTGGAGTGCTCCACACCAATTTTCTTTTTTGAATTTTTGAAGAAGTGACTCAATTCGTATAGAGTGTGTGCTGTTAGAAAACCCAGAAACATACTTCCCCTTTGAAATTATTCCACATAGCTGAGATACTCTACATATTCTTCTTGTTTAATCCCCTATTTCTGAATTTAAGTCTCCAATTACTTTTGTGGTAATTAGTTAATGATTATAATTATGAAACCAGTCCCTCTGATTCATTGTCAAATTTTCTGGTGATCGGACAAAATAACAATTTATTGAACTAACATCAATTTTCACTCAGTGAATTGAGTAAAAACCTTAACCACCGGGAGGTAAAAGCCTGGACTAGCAAATTACCTGGTGCCGAGGTACATCGAAATAGTGAAAAGGAAAGTCAACTCTAGTTCTACTGATTAAAGCTAAAACTAATATTACATTCGGTTCTATATATGTTCTGAACGAATCTTCGTTCTAGACTTGATTTATGAAGTAATCGATATATTCCTTTCATCTGCACTTTGTATGTATTAGAAAAACCTTGATTCTCAATAACATGAATATCGTCTCATGATTTATTCTACAAACCACATGCAAGAAGTTTTATTATCACATTTCGCCACACGTGGTTCAAATTGTAATATGAATATTATGCAAAATGATATTTAACAACCGCAACTGAATTTTTATTGTCTGATCCTTATCTTACAAGAAACTGTTAAATGCACTAAACCTATCAGTATTTATTATTGAATGACATTCACAATTAGAAATAACATAATTTAAACAATTAAAATCGCCCATCAGTCAAACTGGTAATTAGAATACATTATCTAATGACGTTAAAAGAATACAACATCTCAATACACATTAAGGTTTTTACTTACACATTTTATTTAGCTACACCTATGACGCTTTTGATCAAACGTAACACGATAATTTGACACGCACGGTCTTCAATCAGGAGCGGATTCAAATGTGAGGCGGAGAGCAGTTTTGCTTCACTTTTTTATTCCTATTTTAGTTCTTTCTCTTGTAATTACCGCTCTGTACTCCATATTTAACTTCTTGTACTCTACATCTAACTTTCTCAACAAGTCCTTGTTATTATTTAATTCTATATTTAACTTTCTCAGGTACTAGTTGCTAAATTTGTTCCATGTAATTGCTGATACCCGTAATTCCTATTGTCTTGCGTACAAAAGAATGACACCTGGAAGAGAGTATTCAATATCTCGGACCGGTATGTGCTAGTTTCCCCGAAAATCCTAGATGTCGGTCATTACATCTCGAGTCTTCAAATTTAACGAAATGTATCAAATATATAAAGGTAAAGTGATTTTAAAAAATATTCCAGTTTTTGTTTTAAATTGCTTATTCATCAAGAATGATCTTATATACAAGAGATTTTAAATGTACTTTTTAAATACCTGTTTTTACTAATTTATCAAAAGATCGGTGATAAAAGTTTTATAAAAATAAGTAAATTTCTATGTTTTGCAATTATATTTTGAGTTAAAAAATAATTAGCTTCAGGATGCTAGATTATATTTTTTATTAGAAGTTTAATTTAAAATTCTGATAAATTTAATAACAAAATAAATATTGTTATCTGAAACTTATTCATGGCATCTTCTAGTAAATTTTTATGTTTTGATTAGAAACGTAATGGCCGAGGGGCTTTTGAATTGAACAATATTTTCCAAAATAAATTTGAATAATTTGCAAAAGTTACCCCAGTGTAAAAATTAGGCGCATGCGTCAACGCCCGTCAATTTTTTCGTGCACTTTATATTTGTTTATAACGTGAATACAATATTTTCAATGTAATTTACTATTAGTAGTGAAGTTTTAATAGTTATAAACTTAAAGTGAACTATCAGTATAACGATTTTAATTAACATGTATAACATTTTATCAATAAAGAATGGAGCAAAAAGCAATAATGTCATAGAATATGTGGGAGTCATATGCACTGTAAATTATTTTTGGAGAAACTTTTTCAAATTCAGTTGTACATAATGTACAGTGATCAGACATATACATGGAAATAGAGTTTAAATAAATATTTGTATACTTAATTTTATATTTTATTCGGACCAACTGTACAGCCTTCAGTAATATTACATACAATTTTTGTACAGATTTCGTGAAAATCTTATAAGTCGTCAGTCGAAAGATGAATAGCCAACATAATTTAAATCACAAATTGTAGTAAAAAAGACAATGACTGATAAAACCATAGAAATAATAAATAAATTAAATTTGTATTGTATTACTAATGTTTATTTTATTAATTATCAGTATATTAATTACTTTGAATCTAATATGCGTATCATTTTTGTCCTAACCTGTCAAATACATCAGCCTTATTTTCACCTTGAGGGCGACAATATCACTTTAACCACTATTATAATTTAATGCAGTTATTTGCTTTAATTGAAAGATGTACAAATAAAGCTCCACTGATTAATATTTCAGTTAACTTCACTGATAATAAGGGTATTAATACATATTTGTGAAAAGTGCACGAAACTTTCATATTCCCGCCTTTTTATCATGCCAAACGCGCCTGCGCATTTCAAATGGTGAAAAGATCTAATGTCAATCCAAAACAAAAATCCAAAAAACAAACGAGGACCGTCAAATCAACTGTCGCTGAAAACATTATTGCAAGTTTAAGAAGTTCTGGTCCTTCAAAAAATACCCAATATTAAATTCTCTTAAGAAAGTCTGTGTTCAGAAAAGTGCTCATAAAGAAATACTTATTAATATTAGTTTCTCCGGTACATTCTAGAATATAATACAGAATAAATGGTCCATTTATTATTTTTTTCATAAGCAATGCAAATTAATTTTATGCAGTTTTTATGTGCCACTAACAGTATTGGGAACGGACATGGAGGCGTGGCTTAAAAAAACATGGCAGAAAATAGCTTACACTTTTAAATGTCCATGTGATAATAGGATAAGTTAATAAAATGTTATTAAATATCTCAGATATCTTAACTTGGACGGGTAATAACCCGAAACAAAAAAATATTATATTAATATTAATTAGATGTGGTATTAATAGTGAAAAAAAGCAATGAAAATGTGACTGTTGTTACCGCGCTTTGTATACAAACGTCACATATGAAAGAAAAGCCACATGAAATAAAAGCAAATATAGCGAAAAGTGGAAAAATTATTTCAGTGACTTGTTCTTGTCGGGCTGGTGAAGGAGAAAAGTGCAAACATGCAGTAGTAACATTATTTCATTGTTACCGGTGAGTTAAAAGTTTCTAACCTCTAAGATTTGTAATATCCATCAAAGGTGTAATTAATTTTTAATAATTGTTAACTTTATAATTTAATATTTGTTTATTTATTTCAGTAAAGGTGACGATTTAGAGAAATTAATTTACTCAATTTTTAATTTTTAGGTTAAACTTTAAAAACTTACCTGGTAATATATAATCGGATTTTTTAAAATGTAGAGAGCAAATTTTTATTCGAGGAGTAACTTTATTTATTTTTAATAACTTTTTCCACGCTTTCAATTTATCAGCTTTCTCCAAATTACCAAAAAAAATTTTCTAATGACACTGCCTTTGGAAACTTATGAAAAATTAAATTCTGATTTTTCTGAGCTTTACTTTTACAATCTCTTACTGCACAACATACTCTATTTTTTGATTTCTCACGTTCTGGAAAAATTCCAACTTCCATTTTTACTTTATTTATCACTATTTTATTATAAATAAATTACTGCTAATATAAACAGCATGTATATTTACTATAAAGTGTAAGCTATTAATAGTTTGTTTTTTTACCACCAGACTGCGTGCCTCAATTTGTCAGTTCCCAATTCCCAAAATCGAAGTTACACTCTACGCTGACGGTATTTAAAAGAACTTGTAAACGAGCCGGCAACGCCGCGAACCAATATATGGTTCGCTACCGTCAATACATCAGCTGTTTTGTTGTGGCGTAGAGTCTGGCGTAAAACAAGAGCAGTGTTTGTTCTATAAAATTCAACAAATAAAGCAAGAAGCGGCATTATCTTGCAATGAAAGTTCCAATGTAATAAAAGGAATTAAATCAAAATGTAAGTACAAAGTTTTACACGTCATATAATTGGAATCGAGGGTAATAAATATGTAGTATTTATATCACGTATTGTAGCTATCAATAAATGATTAATTGTGTTGTATACATGTATGGTAGTACATTTAAATACTCCCATATTTCAGCAACATTCTCTAACGCCCAATAATTGATTTGTGAGAGAAGGTTCAATAAATCTGAATAATTTTGCATTTGCGTCCTGCCTGAGGTTGTTGTGATACCGACTAATGAGCGATGTTGACTTATTTCAGTTGTTTTGATATCCTCTCTGAACTGTTACGAGAAGTAACATTGTAAATATTTTGAATAGTTGATTTAATCTATCTCAATTATTTTCTATAGAAATGTAATTTTTGATAAACTTTAGGAATATGAAATTTAGTTGGTAACAGATTGCGTAATGATATTGAAAATTATCGTTAATCCCCGATATTAGCTATTATCATGATGTTGTTGACTGAAATAGACGTTCAACCACAATTTTTACGAGTCCTGCCTTCTGGAGTACTCAAAGGTTCTAAGAGGTACTTACAATTCATGGAAAAATCCTAGAGTTTCCTAGGGGAAAAAAGTAGATGCGCAGATTTTCTGATTACTGACATGTTAATAAAACGATAGGTTACCGTCGATTTTACCAAGAAGGAGGGTCGGTAGTAATGGGTCCTGCCAACTAAATTAATCAAACATATTTATATCGAAATGACCAAAAAAAATTGACATGACGCCTGGCTAGGGACATTTCTAGGAGGGGTCATGCTATTTTTTTTTGTCTTTGCGATATAAATATGTTTGATTAATTTAGTTGGTAGGACTCAGAAAATCATTCAAAAATAAGTAAAATCCCCTAGGAAAATCTAGGATCTTTCCATGAATTGTAAGTACCTCATAGAACCTTTCAGTACTCCAGAAGCCAGGAAAATCGGGGTTGAACTTCTAATTCAGATCTTCCGATCTAAAAATGGGATCATTCAAATCGAGAGATCTTAACGCGGATTTATATTTGTCTGACGTGTCGTGACGCACCCAACTACACGCTTGACGTATTTCATTGAAAGCAGCTCCCAAATGAGTGAAATAGTCTCTTACTCTATTGCCCTCTCTTTTTAGTCTTGTCACGATATTTGTGAATTGCAGGCTACCTCTAGAAGTATAAACGCTTAGGCTGTGGCCCACGTAAACACGACATGCGCAGTGCGAGCAGTGCGATACGTGAATCTGAGAATTAAAAACTGCACCGGCACGCAAAAACAAACCAACTGAGCGATGCGACAACTTAAAATTGCTGAAATCGTACGAATTTATTTTCCCGTAAGGACAAAATGAATTATTTTCATGTGTTTGATGGGTTTAATAGTTTGCGGCTATCACTTTGACACATCGCACCGCCCACGCCGCGCATGTCACGTTTACGTGGGACGTAGCCTAAGATCAGATGCGATCCCGATCTGCGTCAGAGCGATAAGGAGGAGAAACGGTAACATTATGACATATGACAATTATGACGAAATTCCACGCGCTAGCTTAGAGCATATACTTCTGGAAGTTGGCATTCAATGCATAAATATCGTTGCATGACTAGAAAAAGAGGGCAATAAAGAAACCATCACGTTATCTCAATGGCTGGGTGGAAGCAGCCAATGAACTGCATGCTGAAGGTATTTCATTGGAAGCAACCCAAAATCAAGTGTAATAGTTGCTTGACCGAGTTTTGGGAGCATAGAGATAAACCTAACGATAGATTGCGTGAGGTATGGGTACAAGTGGATGAGTGAGAAAGGAAACCGAGTGGACATATCTAACAATAGCGAACTAGTTAACTGAAATAGATTTTAAGTACTTAGTTATTTCCAGAAAAGTGCAAAATATGACAACGGACAAAGAATATTTAGTTTATAGTAGCCAGTACCATAAATTCAATATGCCAGCACTATAAATTCAATCTTTTCTTCATAATCATAAGGCTTCAATGCAAAAAATCGACCATGACAAATCTTCTTCAATTTCCACAATTTCTTGCAGATGTGTTAGATAATCAGAAACAAGCTGACTTGGTTTGGATTCAGTAACAAATCCATAACATTTATGCAATCATATCTCAAAAACAGAACTCAGTCTGTTTCATGTTCAAACATCCGGCGTTCCCCAAGTGTCAAACTTGGGACCCCTTCTATTTCTCGTATATATAAATGACTTAAATGACGTCATCACCTCAGGTAAACTGATTTTTGCTGATGATCTCAAAATATTTTCACTCATTAATAGTTACAGGGATTGTCAAATTTTGCAAAATGATTTAGATGTTATTCAAATTTGGTGTGATCATAATAACTTACAACTAAACATCGGGGAATGTAAAGTTATTAGTTTCACCAGGACACATAATCTTTTTAAATTCTCATATAATATTAACAACAATCTCCTCGAGAGTTGTGAAAAAATAAAGGATCTATGTATTATTTTGGATGACAAATTAACTTTTACCAATCATTGAGAATATGACATCTAATGCTGCTCTAATGTATGGGTTCATTGTAAGAAGTTGTCAAGGCTTTTCAAATGTAGCGACTTTAAACATATTGTATTATAATTTTATACGTTTTCGGCTTGAATACAGAGCTATAATATGGCATCCCTTTTATGAGTGTCACAGAATTTCTGTTGAGCGAATTCAAAGAAGGTTTCTGAAACATCTGTACTTCAAAACGTTCAATAGCTATCTACTACACGGTATAGAATATGGTAGATTATTAAATCAGTTTTCATTTGTCAGCCTTAATGTACGGAGAGTATGTATTTCTTAAAATTGTTGTTCAATCTACTTCATAATCATAATATTGATTCACCGACACTACTCAAAATCAAACTTTCTGGAACCTAAGATCTGAGGCCAGAAATAGCTTAACATTTTTGTGCTCTAGGGCTCGAACAAACGTTTTGCTCAAATCTCCCATACACAATATTACTATTACACCAATATCTGCAAGCAATGTGGCATTCATTTTTGTCATGTTGGAGGTCTGGTTCAAGCTGTGAATGAATCAACGGTGAACGCCTTAGACTGTAATATTTACATAGAGTTATTTTTTTCTTTTTTTTCTTTTTCTTTTTATGTTGTGTTTATTTTATGATTTAATTAGTTACAGCGTATTTTTATTTAGTCTAATGTATACATGCTCTGTTAATACTTTATACTGTTGGGCAATAAAGCCTAAGTAAATAAATAATCGGAATCAAAATCAGACAACCCTTGGAAAAACACTGGGACCTAAACTAACCTCTTCTAACGCTGCAAGGGTATTGATTCAAAATATCGTCAAAAGGCGCCAGAACATGACTATGAATATAAATACCAATCGTCACGTCCTTAGTGCATACACCTTTTGGAGGTAGCTGCAATGCACAAATGTCGTGCCAAGGATATAAACTGAGGACAATAGAGAGATCAAGAGGCTATTTCACTCCATTGGTAGGTGCAGCCAATGAGCTCATTGGATGCAGTTCCCAATCGAGTCAAATAGCCTCTTAACCTCTCTATTGCCCTCGCTTTCTAGCCTTGGCACGATATTTATGCACTGCACACTATCTATAAGAAGTAGATGCTCTAAGGTAACGTCAGAGTGCATTCCGCCATTAATCTATTACTATCAAACGTCTTGACTTAATGTTACAGAACTATTAAAATATTATCTTTAACAAAATTAAATCACATTGTTTTGTACATCAACGAAGATTTCAACCACAATGTTATCATACTTTCGGAACTAGTAAATGAGGAAAACCGAATATTGACCAACGGAAATGCTAATATAACAGAGTTGGGTATTAATACAATGAAATCCAATTATTTAATTTTAAATGTATAAGCTGAAACAGTTATAGGGTCGTATTCTTCCAATAATCTGAATATATCGATTATAAAAATATGGAAAGCAATATGTTCAGTGTGACAGTTTGTTGATGCCACCCCTCTAAAATTTTTACTAATTGGCTACTACTATTTTTAAGTATAAAGTATATAACTGTCTAGTTAATGCACTGAATTCAATTTTTAAATATGAAAGTAAAAAGCCTACATGATTAAAATTTAAAAAGTACGTTAACAATTTATTTATGTATTTTTTATATTTACATACTTAGTAAAATGTAAAAAATTTACATAATATATGTTGTGTGTACAAAAAATTGTTGTCATCTAATTTTAGTTATATATTTTTCTGTCAATAATAAATAATTCAATTTTTAAATTCTAAAATTATTTATTAATTTTATCATGAACTAAAATATTAGTAACGGACTTTTCTCTATCAGTATCAATCCTTTATTTGCCAATTGATTTTTGAATACCGAGTATGACGAAATTAAATATGGTGGGTATTACTAAAATTAATGAAACATGTAATAATTGTAATTATACATATTAAGAAAACTCCTTACTATTTAAATTAGTCATTATGCATATTATTGTAGGTACATGTAACAATTTGTTACAAAATTTCCACTCAGATAAATTTTTGTTCAGATCTGGAATTAAAAATCACTACCCTATTATTTAAACTTTTATGGTACAACAAGTAATCCTTCACACTGGCATTCAGGTATCACAGCGAATCGGCCAATTACTAAAAATTTTTGATAAATGCCACCAGTGAAAATGGGTAACAAGTTTTATATTTTCAGCAATCATTTATTATTTTATCTAGTTATTCGTTAGAATAGTAAATCCAAATTAGTATTTAACTACTAAAACAACAAGGAGGAGGTTATCAATTCGTCGCGTATTTATTTATTTATTTTTTTTGTATGTATGTTACCTGATTTCTTCTCTTGTGGTGAACCGTTTTGTATGAATATGGTCTTGTTTAAGAGAGTATATATCCGGATTGGTGAAACTTCAAATTTGGGAAAAGGATTCTATTGGTAAAGTGATGAAATTTGTGAATGAACACATGCGTGCATGGAAATCAATCAATATCCCTAACATATTGGTCGATTTTTCGAAAACTCCTTATAGATGTGTATAGTTTTTTAAAGTTTAATCTATTAAGGAAGATCCCTAGGTGATCTCAAATACTTTTCTGAGAGGTGCAACTTGCAGTTTTGCAGAAAATCGCCGAAAATTCCAAAATTCTTGTTAAAAATTTTATCGAAATGACATAACGTACATTTCCTCATAAATATTTTAATTCCAACGTAATAGTGCGGTAATTTTAGACACTGGAAGTATTAATTGCGAATTTGAGAATTTTCTATGTACATCTCAAGCATATAGGTAGTAAAGCATAGTATTTTCGGCATTATTTCGGCACCTAAAATCTCATCATATGCAGCTTCAATTAAAACTCTACGAACTCTAAAACACACTTCCAGTTTCTTGAAATTTATCAACTAAATCCAACACATACTGTTGCCCAATATTTTTATCAGGATGTCTCTTTACAAGAAAGAATTTAAATAGTATTTATTTATTTATTGGTCATTTTGCCACGGATCCTCAAACATCAATACCAAAAGTCTCCAGGTTAACTAATATTTCGGTCGGCTCTGTGCATAAACAACGTTTGGCCTAAATAATTTTTCCCTACAAAATACAGCTTTTGCAACAGCTTGCTGAGGATGATGATGACAGAAGGTTAGAACTATGCGAATTAATGACTCAATGGGCAAATAATGTAGGATTTTCCAATAAACATAACTGTAGATATAGAGACAGTACCAATTCACAAGTTTTTCGACCCTTTATTCGTGGAAGAAAATTCAACTGAGGAATTGCATTTGGACTTAGAACCGAATGTTTAGAAAACTCAATTTGCTTGTTGCTAGACGAAGAAAACCTATTTGTTCAACAGGACCGGAGCACCTTCACATTATGCGTTGGCTAGACAAATTGGATTGGAAGAAGGGGCGCTACAAATGGCAAGCAAGATCACCCGACCTAATGCCCCTTGATTTTTTTATGGGGACTAAAACTGAATTGTGGAGGAGTGTGAGCGGATAACACCAGAGACGCTTGAAAAATTGCGGGAGGAATTCGAGCTGCAACTTTACCATTGTCTTACCAACAATGGCGGATATTTTGAACATCTAATTTAAGTATAAGGTAATTCTAAACCTAGTACAAGATTAATAATGTAAATACAATGTAAATAATAATTATTTTAATTGGAAAATTTAAAATGGTATTACTCTGTAAAAAATAATGTGATTTTGAAAAACGATGTGTCAAAAGATTGACAAAAAAGAGACCTTTAAAAAGAGGTATCACATGATACCCCTTTGTATTTAAACTTGTAGAAGTGATATTCACCCCCGCTTAGGGATTGAAATTGCAGGGTAACCGATACGGATACGTGTGTCCCCCCGTAAATATAAATTAACGTGTTTTTTGTCTTTTTCTTTTATATTTTAGATATTTTTAATGTTATTTTAGGTGGCTATTTTTTAAATGAATGCCTTGTATATGCAGACAAATTGAAAACATTCATCTGGAAAGCGGTTAATTAACAAATATTTTGATGAAATTCTGTTTCCAATTAATTTCGGTCTAGATTTCGAATAAGGCGACTTATTTTCATCTTTTAATACTACCGCATTCGTCATCTGATTTTTTTTTAATTGTTTGCAAAATTGAAAAAAAAATATGGGGCCAATAATAAAAATAAGAATGATCGAAATTGGTTCATAGTTGCCGGAGTACTGGGGTAACAAAAAAAATACAACCTATTGAGAACCTCCTCATTTTTTAAGTTGGTTAGAAATGTAAAATTAAAATGATCACAATGGAAATTAATGACAATAGTTGTGGGTTCGTATGGTATCTATTACGACTAAAGAAGAATTGAAAGACAGAATTACAGAAGTGTAAGCATTAGTATATTAAACACCGTTCCTTGTTAATCGATTATAATTATACGGTCATTTTGAACAGTACATAAACAATTTTATAATTTGATAAGAAATTAACCTTTAAAGGTGTTATTATTTTCAAATATGATAATATTAGTAATTATCAACTGATAAATTATCTTTGTGACCCAATTTGCAATGAAGGACTTAGATGTTTATAAATTCTGTGACATCTAACACACCACGATTCTGACTCACACAATAATCCTCATTACGAATAAATTAAAACGAGTGTATATTATTTTCTTATCTTTTACTAAACAACGCGTTTGGAAGTAATTTAATAAGCTTTCCACTTTACATATGTGTTAAGACAACTTTTGTCTTGGTTTTATATTTTACATTTTAATTTAGAATTTACCATTTACAATATTATAAATGTTAGTTGTTCATCTTAATATTGTACGTTACCAGAACTTTTTCCTAATTTTGTCACTTTATTTATGGGGCTGTAAATGGCATGTAGTTTCATTAGGCTGTCGGTAAACACGTCCGTCGTCCGCAGAATGGTGCTGGTACACACGTCTCTCGTCCGCAAGATATGACCACCCACGTTGGGTTCGTACCCTTCTTTAAAATGCGTTTTTTATGAATGGATATATTCATTCTATTCTCTCAACTACCCAAACATTTTGCGAGGATGAAAGATATTTCGACCAATTTGTACCCTTTTTTGCTTGCCTTCGGTGTTAATTTTATTCATACTGGTGTGTTTCGATCCGTCAGTCCTATCCGCCAAAGGTCGGTAACTACAAAAGCGCGACTCCATGCAAGGGATCGATAGTTTCCGGTCGTTTCCTAGTAGGAAATTTTAATAGCTGCCAGGCCAAAATATTCAGAGTGCAATACAAAGTAATAAAATATAAATCTGCAAATGCCCAAAGAAAGATAGCTTACCACATAGTTCAGTTACTGGAGGGTTTTAAGTGATATAACACCTAACAACCGTTAAAATTTGTATATTGAAAAGCCGTTAAATTTGCTCTTTTCACTGATGGATTGAATCCTAATAATATTCAACGTTGATGGTCGTCTTCTCGAACGACGGACGTGTATGTGTGTGTTAAAAAATGGTGCTCGCGATACGTTTTTTATGTAAGTGGAGGGCTTTAAAGTATCCCCGAATTATACCTGGCATCTTGCGGACGACGGACGTGTGTACCGGCAGCCTTAAGTGTTGAAAAAATCACAATTGGAAACCTTCTTCGGCACGGCAAACGCTAATAAAATACTAAACATAAGGGGTTGTAAAGTCAATGATTTTTGAAAGACGTTCTATTTTTTGGTGCTCTTTAATAAATAACCATGGGCTATTCATCCAAAAATAGAAGGCACTATTTGTTCTGAATTATATATATGAAGACGGTTCATAGTAATATTACATCTGTCAATAATGCACATAAAGGGCTTACGACACCACTCAGTAGGTGGTCAAAATGCATCTTACCCCCTGGGATTTATATGGTACAATTGTCTACCCCAGGGAAGTGCATTTCAGTTATTGTAACCCAACGAATTTATGCCTACAACATTTTAACTTGCCCAATAGAATTATTGCTTTGTGAAAATACAATATGCTGGCCGAGGAAGGTATGGCATAAACATTATTTTGAAATGTTTCTGAAAATTTATCTTGTGACAATCTTCAACGTTACCAGTTGTAAGAAATTGTCATTCGGTACTTTGTATATAACTCGTTCACGTATTATAAATAAAGTTGTTTTCGGTGTAAATAATTCAACTAAAGTTTGTTTTATTTATCAAAAAATAGTTAGACCAAGTTAAGTCAGGGTCTAACAGATATTTGCCCCGCCATAAGCAATATCTTTCCAATGTGTTAACTGATAGAACAAACAATAACACTGCCACAAGTATCTATAGGAAAATTACTTAAACACAACAAATGAAATTTTTCAATATGAAGTATATTTTGTGAAGAAAATTTTAGTTAAAAATGTATATCTCAAGATTTGGTTTAAAAAAATAATTAATTAAATTATCATTCTGGATTTTGAACATACCAAAACTGTATAGTACAAAAACCGATCGGAAAGAACACAAAAATTGTAAAATCAAGTATTTTTACTCCATTTAAGGTTCAGTAACTCTCTTATATTTGCAGTATTTGGGGAATGAACAATTACAATAGATCAGGAACTTATTAGAAATCCCAAATGCGCTAAGGTGCTATATCAACAACGTTTGGTGATTCATTCCATTAAGAAAATAGTGTAACTTTGTTCAAACTATCATGATTGGTCACTATGTAAACATTACATTGCTGTATTAATGCAGAACGATATTGTGGTGTTTTAATTACTTTGTAAAATAATAATAACTTTAAAATTAGTTGCAAGTTTTATTGCTATTACGTAAACGGAATTAGCCAGATGAGTTTAAAAATATAAACTACAACGTTTATTTCCTAATAACTATATGGTTTTAATTTTAGCTGAGATAATAAAGTGACTATTTTCTAAATATTAAACCATTTAGCTCTTCCTAAAAGGTAATGAAATGAAAATAAGTTAAATTTTTGAATTCGGTGCACACCCTAGAGTATCAAAAATTGTATAAATTGCTTTCTTTCTTGTTCATTATATCTTATTAATATCTACCAAATGACAATAATCCATCAATAACTTAAAGATGTGGAATGTACAGTCTAATCTTTCAAATACTTTGCAAAATCTTTGAAAATCAATTTCTCCACGTATTCCGTTTGTTTATTATATGGTCTCATAAGTGACATATAAGTATCAATGATATTATAATTCGATAAAAGTCTAAGAAAGATCGGCTAGACCCTAATCAGCTGAATGTTGCCACAGAATCGAACGCTTGAATTAAAAGGCTGTTCCTCAAATTAAGTCATGTATCTTTAGACTAATATTGGAAACTAAGTAAGTCGAGAAAAGGTTTTTTTAGTTTAGAATTAATGATTATTTGTCACATTAACTTCGGAAATTTCATGCAGGCTTCGTGTAGTATCAAAAATAAGGTTAAAATCTCTACATGTACTTTTATCATGGGGAGCCATTCTTACGTAATATTTTATAAGTCAAAATGTGAAATTTCTAACATTGAGTGATGTATATTTGAAAGATTAAGCGTTAGGATAACAACTGTTGGATCTATATTTTTCTTTTTCCATGTACAATTCTGATTATACATATTTTTATCTTTGAAATTTTTTATTGCTTTTAAGTTTTCAAAATCATAAATTATCAATTTTTACACAATTTGAAGCTTGAAATAAAAATTTTGCTAATAAGTTGTTTCCGTATATTAAATTTACTTTAAAAATTTGGAAAAAAAAGTTTTTTTTGACACGCAATAATAGGTAGCATTGAATGATTGGTCACAATTTGAGTTTCAAACTAACTAAAGTCGAATCAGCCGTAGTCGTATCAGAATTTAATAAAATAATGATTTGTTAAAATTACCACAGGGAATCATGTAACAATATACTCGGGTTATTATTCAGTTGAAAGGTGACAAAGGGAGCGATGCAGTGGACACTGGGTTCAATAAATTAAGTAAGGATGGGCATCATAGTCATCCCCATAAAGAAAGTCAACAAAATTATTCAATATTCATTAACTATATCCGTTAATTAATTCATCTGTGACGACGTTCTGTAGATGACAGCCAGGCAATTTTAGCAATTGTCCGGATACATTTTGTTTTTGTTACAAATTTCCCAAAAAGTTTACTATTTAGTTCAGACTATAAGTATCTATTGTAGGCGATCCATGTTATATGTTTGAAATTAAAAAAATATTAAAAAGCCCAATCAGAAATTTTCATTATAATTCCGGTATGAAAATGAACTACTATCGAAAAATAAGACAAACTCGAAACAATTTAACAAATTAAATGTTGTAATGATTCTTATTTTAATTTTTTTAACTAGTGTTCCTTGACGCAATCGACATTTATAAGTCATGTTCTTTGAAAATACAATGGAATAATACAATGATAACAATTTGAATAGTTGTCAATTTACAAAATATGTAATAAATTAGAACCTGAATGTAGAAAAATCTGCTACATTCATTACAGAAGGGGTTTTTATTACTGTTGAGTAAATCTAAGTACTAATTAACAGACGTGTAAACATGTTTTTCAATTAATTTTGTCGTTTTCTTGATAAACTCTGTTTTAATTATTACCATTAACAAATTTCCTTCCTATTAAAATTCTTCAAATGACAAAGTTTTTTATTGTGAAAAATTGAAGCTGTTTTCTAAATCCCCTACACATAAATTATGAAAACACTTTTCATATTTATCATAAAGATGTGCTTACTTTTAAATAAACAAATGGCGACACGCTGAACTTTTAATACAAACACTAAAATAACTTTTCTGTCAATTTATTACTTATTTCCAAAAGTTTATGTTACGTCCTTTAAAAGCCATATAATTACATTTGATTTAGTATATCTGTATCTGCATAGCTAAAAACATAAGTACATTAGAAAATACAATTTAATTGAAAGAAAAAAATACATAAACATAATTTGTTGAAAGATGGTAAAGCATTTCGTGGCTTAATAACCAACAAAACTTTATTATTCAATTATAAGATTCAAAGCTATCAAAATTGTTTTATCTGGTCAAAAATTCTAATAATCTACACATTTTACCGCAAAGATTAACAAAAGACTGGAACCTAGGATTTTATATTTAAATGATTTTTTCGTTATTTCGTCCGGACTATTAGTGTGAATGAATATTTCCGTAAATCGTTCTATAATTTAAATACAGTGCAGATTTTTTGTTTTATGCATTTGACTTAAATGACACGGTTATGTCAACTTACCACAGCAAATATCAAATATTGGTTAGTTTCCAATACAGTTTTAAAATTTTCGCTCGAAATTCATTGTAATTCATTTTTTCCAGATTTAAGATACCTCAAGATCGCATTCGTTGTACACTTACAAATTCCAATGGAACGAAAGAAATCAGACCCTCTACCATGACATTCGATTTGAATAGAAACAGAAACTTTGAATCAGGACAAATACCAGTAAAATATGGATGCGCTGATTTTCCTTATAAAATTAGCCTGGGATTGCCGGCTCCGCCTTCCTCTTCTCATAACTATAGGTTTCATGATTTTAGACATAAGGATGCAACTGGACATTAATGTGGAGTCACGAAGAATACCTCGACCGGAAGATGACAACAATGACGAAGACGATGACAACAGAGACGTTAACGTTAATAACGGTGACGCTGGTCCTTCCAACGATTCTTTTGTAACTGCTTAATGTTCATAAATTTTATTGCATTTAACTTAAGTAATGAACAGACTGATGAAAATAATGGAAACGAAGACTGACTGGAAATGAATTGTTAATGTCGTGTTGTTATTAAAAAAGTGTTTTTTGTGTTTATATATCTTTCAACGTAAGTACATGTTTCAACATTGAAATGTAGTAATACAATGAATATTACAAGTATTAACGGTTTGTTTTATTAAAAACGACTTAATTATTGTAACCCATTTTAAATAAAGTAATGAACAAAACAAACGTAATATTTTTTAAGTATTTGCAGCTCTTCTTTGTAATTAATCTGATTAAGGATAGTTATGGTAAACTATTAAACTAACGAAAAAAAAAACGTACCAAATTTTTGAAGAAAGGTGCACTTTACTTCTAAAAATACTATTGTGCAATAAAGTATCTACTAGCGATAGGATGGGATGATTTATTTCTCCAAGGTAGGTTTACATATTAGTAACTAATTTGAAGTCTTAAAGGTTATGTAAATGTTACAAAAACTCATTTATAAACTGTCCACATTGCAGTTTTACAAAAAATATGTTTAATACTTAAACATCTATTGTAAAAATGTAACTTCTAGAGAATGAGAATCAACAAATGCGAAAATGATTCGTATAGTCACTAGCAAACAATAAATTGCTAACAGAAAACTACTAGATCATAAATGAAAAGATGTAGAACACTACAGTTCGAAGTGCAGATGTATTAGAAAAAGTAATATACTAACATTTGTCTGTAAGTCTAAGCTTTGGGTTTTATCTTACAAGAGAAATAGCAAAAAGGGAATGAGTACCAACCTTGTTAAAAGATCAGGGTTCATCAGTTTCGAGGCACCTTGCAAGGCAGGCAGTGTATGATACAGATGAAGTGGTAGGAATTTTTAACATGTAATAACGGCTTTCATCTAATTTAGAGAAGGTATGACCTGCCTTTAATCAATGATTAGCAAAGGTGGAATTACTTTTATTTAATCTAAAACTACATCAGTGTTCATCATAACGTCTTTTGTGTCTGTAGGTCACACTTTTATAGTATATAATAAACTCTGAAGTAATTAACTTATAAACTCCGGATTTTACATATATGTTGGTAGTGTTTCCTTTGGTATTAAATAATAAATTTCATAATTTAAGTTGTGATTTAAAATTAACTCTATTTTGTCTAGTTAAAATTCTAGCTATTCCCTCACTTAAGAATTCCAAAATATGTAAGTAATACATTACAATTACTGGTTCTTCAAAAGAATTGACAAAGAGGTAAATATAATAATTTACAAATTATTGCTCTTTCCGAAATATGTTTATTAATTACTTTTTGATCACGTCAGTTATTATAGAATATTTTTTTCCTTTTAACATCAAGGTTCTAAATGATTTATTTACAACGGTAAGTACTGCAAAGGCTCTGAATATCATAGATTTATAGGCTGCTAATTTATGTGAAATAGGAATAATTTGTTTATGAATTTTGAATAGTGGAACCGGTGAAAAATGTATTAAAAGTTATATTGTTGTGCTTATTTGTGAGACTTAGGTCTAAGAAACTAAAACAGGAATATTTTACTCGGTTTCTAAATTATACTTTATATTTGGTTGGTTAACCAGGCATTCCAAGTCCCAATATATAAAGAATGTATAAAATCTATTATTTTTGAAGCGAAAGTCCCTTCTTTCATAGAAATTGAATAATATATAGAAAATAAACTAATATACAATACTTGCAGAAAATTTGCTATTCGCTGTAATAAAAACTTCAATTTTCTCTTTGCCATACATTAAATTAGAGACATACATCAGACATCAGAAAGAACCCCATTAAACTCGCCATTAAATTTATGTATTGACTAACTTCATATTATCAAGTAAACATTATACATTAAGACTTCTGAATAATAATTAAAATTTATTTGGGAATAGCTTAACATGTAAAACTTCAAAAACTGGTTTTCATGAATTAATATTGTTGTATTTGTATTACCTTTCGCCAGTAGATGGCGTCACTGTTAATTGAACAAGAAAGAAGAATGACTTTGTACTTTATTAAATTCCTTAATATCGCACTGTAGACCTTATACTTCTGGAGGTAGGTGCAATGTACATTAATAACGAACTTTGAGGTTATACTTATAAGATATACCACACAAGTAACTTGGCATTACATTTTCAAATTATCAAAGAATAGACTCATAGAAGGGTACACATTAAGCAAACTATGTTCTTTGGTTACATCGTTTTGTTATCGTAGTAAACAAAGTACATTTATCACTCAATAAAGGGACTAATGTATTACATATATCGGGAACTTTTATATTCCTTAAAGACAAGTGGTCCAGAGTCTAAAGCGCATGGCTGCGAATCCAAAATTCACGGGTTCGAAACCGAGAATAATTATACTTTTTTTAATGTTATGTCATTGTTAATTAATTTTATGTACTATTTTCAAGTCACATAAAATGAATAAAATCAATTTTAATATTACATAGAATAAAAACTTTAAAAAAATCCTTGCTATCGTTGAATATATTGGTATTATAATTTATTGTTTTGTATAAATGTGTTTGCAATAATTTTAGCTAAGAAAAAAACGAACTTCTTTGACATCTTGTCTTCAAATATTTATTCAGACAAACAAAACGACATACAAACACTTACTCAATATCTAAACTTATATTTAATTGCAGATATATTCAATTTGAGACTTAAATTAGGATTAATACTTGACTCGTAACAAAATAGTGACAGCTATGTTAATTCACCTGATATTTATATCAATTACTAAGAGTGACACAAATAAAGAAACAAAGAGATAGTGAGTTAGCGAGAGAAGAGAAGAATATTTCGTAAGATGCTTTCGCTTCTATCGTTCATCCTTAAATGACTCCCGCTTTTTTTTCAAAAATTCATTAAAATTAAAACAAAGAAATTAAAGGAGGTGTGAACCCTTCCCTCCACTCCCTCTGATTCCTACGGCCTTGGATATGTTAATGACATATTGGCATATTTTCCATGTTGGACTATTAAAGGATTCCTTAAATAAGTTACTTTAATAAATTTTAATTTATAAAATCGAGTAACAAGCTTCGGAATCGAATTAAGTGGAGAAGATGTCAACAGCAGCAAAAGAGACCACAATGTTTGGAACCACTCTAAGCTAAATGACCTAAACAACGACATAAATCGAAATAAACAACAATCATGTCAACATATTCATCATTTGGAACAGAAATTTTAAAGCTGAACCAACATAAATTATATTTCAGCTAAATTGAATGTTTCTTTCTCATATTGTAATTAGGTATTACTTTAATCTTCCATAGCCTACGACTTATTACATGTTGACTCGTACCTAAAACTGCTACACTGATAATAATTCAAGCTGTAAAGATATTTTTGATTTCAAGTTTTAACAAAGAAATAGAAAGTTTCAAATAAATACAACCATTACTGATTTTGCATTTTTTATATTAAAAAAAATCATTTATTTTGGAACAAAATTTCAAACCGGTATTTTTATCTGATATTATTGAGAAAACATTAAACACCAAAATCCATTTTGCTATTTTCTCATGTTAAAAAATAAAACCAATAGATTGAATTTCTCTACGAAAATACACAATTTTGGTAGTAATATCGGAAAAGGACCTCTAATGGCGACAAGCCAATTACAATTTCATAAATAAGTAGGTTTTGTTGTCCCAAAGAGCTGTTTTCAACACAAATTTGGTGAAAGCTGATCAGCCGTTTGAAGTTACAAATATTTAATTAAAGAAACATTAGAACACCCCGTACGTCTTTATTGTCAGAAATTTTGGGAACAGTAAAAAATTATCTCAGCTGTAAAAAGCATATATTTTATGCTAATTTAATGAAATATGAAATCAACGAAACGCCAGTGTTTCAAATTCGCCAACAAATTACTTCCAGGATTCCCTTTGGCCATTTTACTTTTTTACCCAGACGTTTCTATATTGCACGCTGTAAATATCATTTTGAAATATATTTAAGTATTGACAGGCAGGACGTTAACCTTTGGCACATTTTATGTTATATAAAGGTGTTCTTCTCTGTATTGTTTCGTTTAAACATAATGATTACTGTCAAATATCAAGGTCCACCGTTTCCACTCTGAATATTAATCAACATGTTATAGGACTTAGAACACTGCTTATCATCAATTTTGTTGCTCACCCAAATAATGTAGTAAAACACTGTTTGTTCACTTGTAAGCAATCTCGTTATATGTATTGTCAATCCTTTATCATGTTAGAAATTTTATGGTACATGAATCGTTTCAAGTTTATTAAAAGTATGTCCACTCAGAAATGTTATCAAGTAATTTAATTAAATCTTGTATGAATCCGTTGTAATACCCAAATTCTTACCAAGATTATTTAAATATTTAGTTTAACTTTTTTGTCTGCCAAAACCATTACGATTTCTGCATATGTTACTGTCCTACTTAAAAAATCGTAAACAAATATAATAAGATAAGTCTCATAAAAAGTAGGTTTAATTCGTCATCGTCAAGTTGGTTATTTCCGTCCCAAGTAGGTGTTTGATAAATGTTATCCCCCATGCAATAAAATTCATTCTCCAACATCAATTTTTTTCATTTATTTTTTAAACTAGAAATCTAACTAAAATTAAGAAATACTATCAACCAATGACATAAATAATAAAACTCTTTAATATACTAAATAGTATAAAAAATACAAATTAAGGATACAGGCCTGTAGTTCTGTATATCTTTTTTGTATATTCTTTCTTTGTTTCACCTTCCAGCAACTGGGATGAACGCCAGAGGATAAATATATTGAAAATTATTGTTAGTGGTCTAGTTAATACTTTAACGGTATCCTTCACAATAAAACTTTATCCGGACCTTTTGACATTTTTGGTTTCAATTTTGTTGTTTTTTATTAAATCATCCCCGGAACAAATGGGCTTACTGATTGAATTATTGCTGATGTCTTTCATCTCTAAACCGAGAGTATTTATCTTGAAGGATTGTAGTCGTGTATTTGTCCTTCCTTTATAAAAAATTTACAACCTAATTCTTCAGAAAATGGAGCTTCTTGATTTATGGAAAATTGCCAAAGTGTGTCCCGTTCTTAAAGTAGGAAAGAGCTACAGACCAATTTCAATATTAAATAATTTTGCGAAATTATTGAAAATATCTTTATATAAGTTAGTTTATCCATAAATCAAATGTTTAGTATCACCAAACCAACACGGTTTTATGCAATATAGGTCGACTACTACCACTTTAGTTGAGATTACACAGTATATATTGATAACAGGCGCCAAATAGACGTAATATATACTGATTTTTCTAAGGCCTTTGACAATTGATCATTTATTGCTTATTAACAAACTACAATATTTTGGCGTTATTCAGATCGTATCTTTCCAACACACGTGATTATAATCCTATAATAGTTATTATTCTAGAACATATTTCTCTAGATCGGGTGCCTCACAGGGTTCTAATTTGGCACCCTTACTAATTTCAATGTTTATCAATGACCTTTCTTCGTCATTGGAGTGTAGAAACTTAATGTTTGCTGATGACTTGAAAATTTTCTTGAACATTGAATCTCGCATGGCTTGCCTGTTTCTTCAGGTTGAATTAAATATAGTTTCTAAATGGTGTATTGAAAACTGTCTACCTCTTAATCTTAGTAAGTGTAAGGTATGTACTTTTAGCCACAAAACCTATCCTATTTTATTTCAGTACCAAATGGATAATGTTGAGTTAACTAGATGTAGTGAAATCAGGGTTTTGGGGATAGTGTTTGACAGTAAATTGAACGTCGCCACAAATAGAAATAATGTTAAATCTCAAGCAACTAAATCTCTTGGTTTTATCATTCGAAACTGTAAATCGTTCAGGGCGGATCCAGACACGGGTGGGCGATTTCATGCTTGGGGGGATCCGGTACTAAAATAAATAATAAATAAAAACTTGAACACAGATTTCTTGGGTTATTACATTAAACAGAGTCGTTCTGAGGTTTAAACCCATAGACGTTACCTTCTTCTAGGCTCTTGGAGTTAGGATTACCTCGTTTTAATATTAAATTTACTAACTTTGAGGCTCTTGGTGGGGGCCCCCATCGCCCCCCCCCGTGTATCCGCCCATGAAATCGTTTACTAATGAAGATTCATTAAAAAGTCTCTACATTGCTTCGTGTTCCAAATTGGAATATGCTTCGATAGTATGGAGACCTTATTATATGAGGCATATTAAATCTATAGAAAATGTTCAAAGAAAGTTTGCTAAGTTCCTAATCCACAGATCAACGGGAGGATCTACCCAGAGAGGGGATTCGAACAATCTGTCCTCCTGTAGCAGGTCTCTATGGATTATTTGCAAGTTCGTAGAATAAATTGTGTCATAATTAGTTACCTCACAAATTCATTGATGCTCCTAATCTCCTTTATCAAATCAGTTTCCATACTCCCAGATTAAACTCACGATACATCCCCACGTTCCTCTTATTCGGTGTAAGAACCAATATCCTTACTAACTCTCAGCTGCACTTAGTGCTTAAATTATAACAACATTGCTAATGATTGCGACATCCATCATAATTCATTATCCGATATTTTAGATCTGTTAACGGAAGAAAGATCTACACACTTTCAAAATAGTCAGCAAATGAATTTACAATATCCATCGGAGTGTCTAAGATCTTCTCAAATGTCAAGTCTGCTGATATAGTAGAGTTATTTTATTCTCTTAAATAAACCGTCAAAGAGATTACTGATAGCGTGAATTATTATCTTCAATCTGCTGTACATATTGGGCATATGATTCTCTTATCATCAGATCAGTTTTCCCTTTTCCAATACCCTGAATCAATTTATTAAGACTAGTGGTCGCCCAGTGGTCGAAATTCGATACTATTTCATGAAATTGTAAAAAGTATAATTTTATAAGAAACAGAGTTGTGGAGAAATCGGAGAAGTAGATGTAATGACCAAAATTGTTCACTGATATTGCAATAAAAAAATAAAAATGTGATCAAATATCGGTATTCGAAATATTTTTGATAAAGGAATGACCCCTTAAATTTTTGGCTGGAACTGCTCCTGACAAAATATTCGATATAATAATTGAAAGATTTTTCTTTGCAACCTAAAAGTTTTCATTTGCGGTTTCAATCAATTTAAGAAACATTAAAGAAAAAAGAGGACCAACAACACTAGGAGAACTTAAATATTTAATACATTCTCTATTGTCCGCTGTCTGACAATTTTTTACATTATTTATTTTTTATATTAATCAAAAAATTTAAATTCACATTAAAAACAGAATATTTAAAATGAAAGTTACTGTAACGCGTCCGAAAAATCAATACTGATCTACTACATTGACTATTTTACCACTAAACACTAACAACGCTTGTATGCAACTTCCAGAAGTACATGCTCTAAGAATATACAGCATCTAACGATCGCTCCCTCCAAATATAATTACTTAATGCTTTGAGTTTTGACCGTCTGGCGGCGGCGGTACTGTCAGTTGTTTGGCGTTGACAGTATGGACGTAAATAATGAATTTCTATTATATTTTATTTAATGAATGAACCAATATTATAAATTAATATTCGCATTCTGCACTGAAGGTCGTCAGCAGCTACTTAACAAAACAAAAATGAAGAAAATCGGTTGAGACACACAGGAGAAAATGGTACCTAATCGTTTTGTCTTTGCCTATTTATATATAGATAAAATTTACTTCCAGATTTCTTCCATTTTTTTTTCAAAGGTTATCTATGCTTATATCTAAGCTTCTATGTAATCAATTTATAGGTGCATACAGTGTGCTTAAACAAATGGGGCAATTCATTTAAAATTAATGTAATCCACTCCTATTTTCTTAATTAAATCCATAATAATTATTAATATTATTTGCTTCAGAATCAATGATAGATCATAATGACTAAAAACATTGCAATACTATTTAGATAATTAGCAACACAGATTATGGCAATTTAATATCGCAAGGTATAATCTTATAAAGATTAGTGTTGTTAAAGTTTCCACGAATGTGAGATTTTCATGGGAACGTGAATAGCTATAGGGAAATGTCATACTGTCGCATATAGAATAAAATTCTACAACTGTTGGTGACATAAAATACAGGGTGTTTAATTAAACTTAAAGAAATATTTGTCATTTGAACTTTTGGTTAATTAATTGGTATTTATTTCATAACTTGTAGACAATATTGGGTTTTCCACAAGTAAAACACCAAATATTATCCTTCAGTAGACCACAGTCGGAATTTGGTTGCAAAGAAGAAAAGAATATGCTGAGACACTAACCCTTTAAATGAACACTATATTTTAATAAAATAGTGAATATTACAGAACCTATGGGGTTTAGCTCTAGTGTACTTTTATGAAACACCTCATTTTAATCGTAGATACCAATAATGTAATAATATACAGGGCATTCAATTAAAAAATATACAACTTTGATACTTTTCACAATTCTGGGACACCCTGAATAAAACGAAAATAATTTTAAAATGTTTCTCTGAAGGATATATATCAACCTAGAAAAAAAAAAAAGATCGTCTAAATTGAGTATCTTAGTCTTAATATTTCGTGTCGTATAACGTGAATATCCCTCTACTGGTTAAAAAGACAATATGTGACACAGGAATAGCGAATGTCGCCAGCAAAGGTTTACTCTAATAAGAGGTTACTAGAGCAGAAAGTTAAAAAAGTAATGGTTTAGAATAATACAAAAAACTCTAAAAATAAATGTTAAAAACAAAAATGTTTATATTTGACACATAGATCATTAAAAATCCTTCTTATATGTATTCGAATTGTGTCATTATAAACATAACTCATTCTATTTTTACCTCAGTACAGTCACATTTGACCCGCGACTTGTTAGTATGCCGAAGATTTCTTGTACAACAAGCATAAAATCGCAGGTGACATAACCGACGTTACCTATCGTGCATTTAATGAATGAATAATGCATACAACATGAGGCAGGTTATTATTTCATAATAATTGCGATATAATTTAATCCTAGGCAGTATTCTGACCAAAATTTGTCAATTCTGTTCACCAGAAGTAATGAAACAAAAAATATATACTAGCATAACTACAGAAGTTATTTCACAGATTTCAAAGCTCTGTGTAATAACCGTAGCATTTACCTGCAGAAAATTACAAAATCATTTCTCGTTTTCGTAAGCGAAAAGTATGCAATTAATTACCCAACAAGCGACGATAATATCTACTCGATGTAATTGCAAGACAAAATTTTAAAATAACATTTTTCCTGTCACAAAATAGACCCTCTCAATGTAATAATTCCAAGAGAAAAAAATATATTCTAATACCTATACTGATTTTGAGAATACTACAATTTTTAGGGTTCCATATGTACAATATACGGATACCCTTATAATATCACTGTGGCATCACAGCAATTTTCTCCTAAACTACTGGATAGAAGAGGTTGAAATTTAGTATCAATGTATAGTTTGGTGGCCCGATCAGGAGTACATATCGTAAATGAAAAAATTTTGATTTTACGGGTAGGTACTTTTAAGGGGAAAAACTAAAAAATCGACCGTTCCCCCCTGATCTCCGAAACTACTGAGCCTAAAATTTTGAAAAAAATAGGAAATATAGATCGTTGGGCGAAGCGAACTTTACAGGACAAATAAGGAGAAACCATTAATATTAATTTTGGAGGGCAAATTATAGGATTAAATGAAAATAAAAAAAAATTCCAAACGCATCATGTAAATATATCAATTGAAAGGTCCCATCCTGAGGAAAACACATATATGTTTTTCATATTAAAAAAAAAATAGTTTAAAAAATATTAACGAAAATATACCAAAATTTACCCATTCCCCCGTTATCTCCGAAACTATAAAATATTAAGTTTTGAAAAACTTAGAGGTATAGGATCTGACCCGAAGTTTAATTTTGGAGGGCAAATTACAGAATTAAATGGAAAATATAAAACTAAAATTGTTTCTAACGCATCATGTCATATATCAAATGACAGGGCTCATTATGACGAAATCAAATATATTTTTTCCATATTTTTAAAATAGATTAATTACATGATATTAACAAAAATATAAAAAAATACCCAGGGTTTAAGGGGGGGGACCTTATCTCCGAAACCATAAGCTGTAAAATTTTGAAAAAAAATACAGGTATAGCGCCTCACTTGAACGTTACTGGAAAAATAAGGAGAAACCCCTAATATTCATTTTGGGGGGCAAATTATAAAATTTAATGGAAAATAAAAAATTATAATTGTTTCTAACGGATCAAGTAATATATCAAATCAAATGGCTCATTATGACGAATACTAATACAATTTTTTATTTTTTTTAAATAAATATTTTAATATATATATATATATATATATATATATATATATATATATATATAAAGAAAATATTTAAAAAATTACACATTCCCCCCTTTATTCCCCAAACTATAAAACCTAATACTGGTCAAATTATAGAATTAAACGGAAAATTAAAAAAAAATTTTAACGCATCATTCAATACATCAAATGAAAGGGTTTATTATGAGGAATACAAATATATGTTTTTCATATTTTTAAAATTAATTGTTTACAAAATATTAACATAGCTTTTCTAGCTTTATTTCCGAAACCATACTAGCTAAAATTTTGAAAATAATTAGGGGTACTGAGGCTTACTTGAAATTTATAATAGAGATTATTAGAAAACGCCCATATTGATTTTGGGGATTAATTATACAATTAAATTGAAAATAAAAATTCAATTTTCAAGGCTCATTATGTGAATTACAAATATATCATATTTTTAAATCATTTGTTTAAAAGATATTAACAAAAATATTAAACATCGACTTAATTCCAACTTTAGAAACAATATTATTTAAATTTTGAGAAATATATTTTATTTGTATTTTTAAATAATTTGAATAACAGATTTAATAATTTATAATTTAAAATTTGACCTATTTTGCCCTTAATGTTCCAATCTACAGAGCCTCAAAATTTAGACAGTAGATTATAAAAGGCTTCCCTGAAAGTTTATTAGTAAAATAAAACTCTAATATTAATTTTTGGGGGCCAAATTAGAAAATTAAATACATATGTAAATCAAGCGAATCCTAAGGCAGATAAAGATAAATATAGTAAAAATATAAGAAAATGCAGTCATTCCCTGTTTGTCTGAAACTGGAAGGTGGTACGGAACCCTTAGTACAAGTATGCGAGCCCAACTCGCACTTAACCCAATTATTGATAATAATATGTTTTATTAACAAATGATTTTTTGTAATCGAAACCAAAACAGCCTAGCAGTTTTTTACTGATCTGGAGGTTAGAGTAAGTTTGTCAAATGTTTTTGGAGTAACTGAATCCGAATTCGCAACCCATTAACTCTATCAAGTCGGCTTTTACCAAAAACCCATAACCAATGGCGTATAAAACAGGGGGGGAGCGCCCCAAACTTCTGGTCCAAGGAGACTCCAAATTTCGAAGAATCATTTTTAATGAAATCCCAAACAAGCGCAAATTATAAATACATGTATTACCTATTTATCTATTATCAAACCATTCTAATTATCAATGCATGTATTCAGCCGAGAATTTACATAAAATGCCGCTAGAAACAAACTATAAATGATAAACAGTTATCTGCTTAACACAACAGTTTTTATATGAAACGACTTCGTTCTCTAAGACATCTACACAGGTATCTACGATAAGCACATGACCCAAAATAAGTCCAAGTTCATGGAAAGACTGCAGAGGATATTTATTTATTTATTTAGCTCATACACAATCCATAGAAAATCACCTAAGCAATAATACAATGTAATGTATCCTGTAAGAGAGAGATGAACTCTCTGTGCACAGGAGCTAGGAGAATACAAAAAAAAATTAAAAACTAATACAAAATTGAATTACATGCTAAAAGATTTATTTCTAATGAGCGCCAAAAGGTGACATTAGACAAATGATATTCTCGTACTGAGGCGAACATGGCCCAATGATCCTACTTTCTAATTACAATATTTGATTACGTTATATCAGTAATAACATATACTTATACATACGCACATCCAAAATACACATATACTGTTTTGCGTTCTATACTCATACATACATCATACTCACATATACCGCTATACAAATATTCTTCTACATTTATATCTATAGTGTTCGAATTAATTTCTACCTATTTCTTATAATATATGGACTTGTACTATCTAGGCGTTGTATTTGAAACCCATAGTTTTAGCTTTTTTATCATTTATTTTCTACAATTCATAGCTTTAAGATTGTTGTCTAGTTTATTGAAATATTTAATGGCTTGGTATTTAGAATTCTGTATACTGCAGTTTTTAGTTATTTTTGGAAGTAACAGTGGTTTATTTCTTGTTATACTATTCGAGTGAAAATATTTATCTTTTAAGCTGTCATAATGAAACTTGAGGGATTCTAATATAAAACATTGTTTAGGCTTAAAGGAATTTGATCTACTGATAGCTTATCTATTTTGGCTCAGTAACCTGTTTTGTATATTGATTAGTACATCAATCACTTTATTTTACGCTCCTCCCCAAGCTAGTATCCCATACGTTGCAATGCTATGAAATAGTGCATAGTAAATCCTTAGTAATGTTTTTGCATGCATAAATTCAGACAGTTTTTTGAATATGAAGATTAAATATTTAGATTTGCTAACTACATGCTCTATGTGTCTTTCCCATTTAAGGTGTCTGTCGAAATATACACCCAAGTACTTGCATGTGTCTACTCTTTTCAATTCTTGGCCATCTATGTTTATTTCTAAATTTTTTTGGTATGCTATCTATGTAGCTTCCGAAGGTTATATAAACTGTTTTATTCAGGTTCAATGATAACTGGTTACTGCGGAGCCATTTACTGATTATTTTTATGTAGTTCTCCGTAATGAGTTGGGTCTCGCTCCAAGAATTACCGCTGCTTATTACTACGGTATCATCCGCATAAGATAATATGGAATTATTGGGTAAGTTAAACAGCAGGTCATTTATGTATAGGAGAAACAGTAATGGCACTAGTATAGTGCCTTGTGATACTCCCGTAGCTAGTTTATCTTTGCTACTTTTGTAGTTAATAATTCTTACAAACTGATACCTATCTGTCAAATACCTTTTTATGAGATTTAGGGTAATTCCTCTAATCCCATAGTTTAGCTTTTCCAATAATATCTCATGATTAACCGTATCAAAAGCCTTCTTCAAATCAAGGAGATGTCAAACGATATTAAACGCAGCCGAAAGAGTGGCCTGGATATTGCGCTGTGCTGGGTGCAAGGTTAAAACAGTACTGCATCTTTGTTGTATATGGAGAACTAGAACGATATATTCAAAAAAATCTGCCCAAAGCTCTGTTCAGTCACTTTGTTAATTATGCCTTAAATCTTTGTGGAATCAATACATTCGCATGCGTTTCCTCTAGCAACATCTGAGAGAAGTTAGATCCTTTCTTCTCGGCCTGTACGTACCTGTAGACGATAACTACTTCTGAATTTACACCGTTTTGAGCTACATTAAAGCTCACCGAACTAAAAAGTCGAAATAAATGACTTTTTAGTGACACAAAAACTTTTAACACAAATAACGCAATGATGTAAACATTGAGTTGTGAAGGAAATTTTCAAAATCGAAGCAAATTTATGTTTGAAGCTTCCAATGAAGCTGTAGCACTGCATAGTTTGTCAGTTGAAATTTACGATGAGTTTGATAAGGAGTAGACATTCCTAGACATAAATAGATATCAATATTATTATTAACCAATAAAGATAAATTACAACTTTACAAATTTTACGAGTATGATGTGATTAGCGGTCTATTCCCCATTGTTATATTTGATTCGTTACAAATCAAATCAGGTCTTTAATTATTTTACAATTGGTGTATAATTTTCACAAACTGTAAATTCTATAGAACTAGATTAATATACCGTCAATGACTTCATTAAACTAATCAAAGTTGAATAAGGAATTCATCATTTACTGTTCCATTCCGGATTATGGAAGAAGATATCCTATGTTCTATTCTCTTATGACAAATTTGCTCCAAGTATAAATATGAGGGATGATCTGAATTTCCCAGCATTCACTTGATGAGGATAGCAGATTCAAAGCTATTGAAGTTGTGAGATCAACCATTTGAACAATGGAAGTCCAGAGAAACTTCAAGGAACGAGTTACATCGTCTACCAGTTTCAGACTAACCCTCTTTATGATAACTTAGCACCAATTATCCTTTTGAACGACATCACAACAAACAGTACACTCACAAACTGCCTTTGGAATCTCCATAACCCATTGTATGCTTGTTGATAAATGTACTTGAAGCAAAATTTAAAATTCGCAGTTTTCTTTGATTTTTGTTGTAACGCAATGGCATAATCAAGTCGTTTCTGGTAATATACCAGCATGACCTCTTGCATCAGCAAGATTTTGTATGGTAAAATGTGACATGTAACCAAAATTTTCGCCAGAGCTCAAGTTGTGTCAATCGCTTCCTGGTTGATGGTTTTGCACTTTCTTTCACACTCTCCTGTACAAGTTGAGTATTTTAAGTAGTTTGCATCGTACGTGGACGTCCGCATCACAGCGGATACATACAAATCTGCAAGACAATTTCTTGATCGCATTAAAATAACAATTGTGTTATTTTAATGCGATATTGATGCATGCTGCGTAAGAACACCCAACATTCCGTTCGCAAAATAAAATCCAATAACATCGAAGTTTAAGTGTTCTGTACACAATGAGAAATAAAAGAGAAATTAGTAATTGAAATCAAAAATCATAACGTTCATTTCAGGTCAGACAGTATTTGCGATATGAGAAAATCGACGAACTTTCGTATGAAAGATATAATTGCATTTATTGTGAAAATAGGCGTGCTGTGCAACACGAATATTTGCGAAGATTTCCAAACACATTGCAATCTAAAACAAGAAGAGATATTACGTCGTATTATACATGAACCGCAAATAGAGAGTGCTTTCTTATTTACCGCCATAGAAATCAAAAGGGTTTAGCTCTGTGGGAGCCCTTGCCAGGTTATCAGGCCCGTTATTGGCGTCGTGGCTGCAGTTTCCCATGAATTTTCCGACCGTCCGGGTTGTTCCTAACAGGACGGCGTTTTGCATCAGTTGGTAAAGATGTTCGTCCAGACCGAGGTATTTCAAATTGTTTAATAGATGTTTTGGGACTACTCCAGTTGTTGACATAACAAATGGTACCGTTCGAGGGTTGTTCATGTCCCATTGTCTCTGTATTTGAAATTCTACATCCCTATATTTCGCTATTTTTTCAGCCTGCTTAATATTTAAATTATTGTTGTTAGGGATTGCTATGTCAATTAAGGTTCTAGAGACTTTATCTACCAAAACTATATATGGCCTATTGTGAGCAACAGTCCGATCGGTCAATATCGTCCGGTCCCAGTACATTTTGTAGTTATTATTTTCTAAAATAGATTCTGGTTTGTACGAGTATATATAGTAGGGTGTTCCTACCGACTAGGATAGCTCATGTTTCAGCGCTAGTTCCTGGTGCAGTATTTTTGCCACAGCATCGTGTCGTTCTTTGTATTCACTTGCAGCAAACGCTTGGCAACCTCCTGTAATATGCTGGATAGATTCAGAAGTTTGGCAACCATATCTTCATCTGTGGTTGTTGATAGAAGGGTCTTTGACGATGTACTTTAGATAGTTCTTAGTTGGAATTACCTGATCTTGGATTGCCAATATAAAGCCTTCCGTTTCAGGAAACATATGACCAGAGATCAACCAGTAGTTCGACGCTGAACTGTCGACATAATCTTGGTTGACGTCATTTATATGTCTTCCATGAAGGGGCTTTTCTTTCGATTTGAGCAGTTTCTGATTAGTTGTTTGGTGGTATACTTGAACTTGTTGTTCTGTCAGTCGCAGAGGTGTTGAGTCATCAACCTGACATATGACTCTGTGTAAATCAGAAAATTCTGCGAGTCTCTGGAAATGATTACGCAAATTAGAAATTTGTTGATCACGTAACTTTCTGCCAATCCCCTTCCTCGTTCACACCGGGGCAATTTTGTACGTTCGACGCAGCTCTTCGGATGGTGATTTTGAGCTTTTGTTAGTAGTACTCGAACTTTAACTATACCGAAAGAGTAACTAAGCACTGAACACGCGTTAATAATAATTAATAATTCGGCATTTGTCTAGGCCAAATTGCATATGGATGTCACTAGAGAACCCTTCTACTCTTTTAAGCATATCATGCAGCTGTTGTTTCGTAGCTGCCATCAACTTTTAGTCGTCCATGTATAACAGATGGTTTATCTTTAATGCTTGTACGTTGTTGTGCTTGAGACTGGACCCAAAGTTAGTCGGGTTCAGTTTGTGTGAGAGTAGGTTCATGGCAAGGCAGAACCACAGCGGGCTAAGAGAGTCTCCCTTGAATATACCCCTTCTGATAGGGATAGTCGGTTTGTATCGAACAGTCGGCATCATTCAGAAAGATGTTGGTTTGCCAGGTAGTCATGACATATTCTAAAAAGTTAACAATATGATTAGTTACTTTAGAGAGTTTCAGCACCTGAATGAGCCAATCATCTGAAATTGAATCAAAGGCCTTTTTGTAGTCCACATGTCCACATGCCATGTAGAAATTTCGTCGTTTGGCATGGATTGCAGACAACGGAATCATTTATTAGTTGTTCTCTATATATATATATATATATATATATATATATATATATATATATATATATATATATATTTCTTTTATTAATAATATTTTTATTCTAAGGACTTTTGTTATCTAATGTTGCATATCAAATTTATAAATGGTAACTTTATGCAATTCACATCCTGTGTTAGACTGGACAGTGTGTTTAGTTTAGGCTAATTACCTTAATTTCATAAAATTATCGGAACTATAAGTAGTGCAAAAATAGACATAAGAGCAGTTTTTCATTTTTTAAACAGTTGAAAGTTTCGGTAATGACTTTCAAAGTTCCTGTATAATTATACGTTCTTCTTTTACTGTCTTCAATAACCGAAGATTTTCAGTTTATTCTGCTCGTTTCTTAAAACGACAACTCTGAAATTTTTAGACTTTAAAGATTAATAGTATCCGTACTATGTGTAAAGTTTCGTTGAACCATTTGTTCAAATTCAGTATTCTAAGATAAAATATTTAAAATCCTGAAATTTAAGTTTTTCAAAATAAAATTTGAAAATGGATAAATTACCAGAAAAATTATGAAAAATTATTTAGTAAAAAATTCCTAGTAAATAATTTCAAGTAAACCAAGAAAAAAGTATTAGTTATAAAATATCAAATAAGAAATAATTAAACTATATTTATAAAACCACAAATCCCGTGAATATCTATATATAAATAGGCTAATACAAACCGATTAGGTACCATTTTCTCCTCTGTCTCTCAACCGATTTTCTTCATTTTTGTTTTGTTTAGTAGCTGTTGACGACCTTCAGTGCAGAATGCTAATATTCATTTTTAATATTGGTTCATACATTAAATAAAATATAATAAAAATTCATTATTTACGTCCAAAATGTCAACGCCAAACAACTGAATGTGCCGCCGCCAGACTCGAAACATTGAGTAATTATATATAGAGGGACCAATGCTGTTACAAAACTTAGAGCATGTACTTCTGGTAGTGGTATGCAAGTGTTGTCATTGTTTAGTGGTAAAGTAATCGTTGTATATTATAATTATACATTGCGATTCCAGATATGTTAGAAATCATTTGTTTCGTGGGTGGCACATAAGCAGTTGCATATATAGGGTTTTTAAAATATAGAGTAGAGTGCAATTATAACTAATAAAATAATTATATAGGCAAGCCCATTAGCGGTTGAATTTACAGGGTTCATGGAATAGAAGATGCAGTTGAATTACAGTTATACAGGGTTGTGCAAAAAATATAAAGAGATACATATATAGGGTGGCGGAAATAGAAATGCAACATTTCGAAACCCATAAGCAGTTCTATATATAGGGAAGATGAAATATAGGGTGAGAGGAATTATAGATATACAGGATGATGATAAAAAAATGTTAGAAAAGGAAATAATTTATAGAGTAGCCCATCAAGAGTTCCATATATATGATGATTGGAATATAGGTAGTAGAATTATTGTTACAGAAGATAGTTAGAAATTTCATAAACAAAAAGAATAAATACGGTGGCTCATAGGCAGTGGCATATATAGAATGGTTTACTGGGTGGTTCAAAAATATTTAAAAAAATATTATGCATGGTCCATGAGCCGTTGCATATATAAGGTGATGGAAATATATAATGAGATGGAATTATTATAATGAGGATTTTAATAAATGTTAGAGAACTGAGTGCAATTATAGCTATACAGGGAGGTTATAAAAAATAAATATGTAGGGTAGCCCATTAACGGTTGAATTGTTGTCATATTAAATTAAGAATTACGAATTTGAACACAAATAAAGTCCTATGAATTATATCTGAAAAAAACTTGAATTTCGTTACTTATTTGTAGAAGCGAGATGTAAGACCGACATCTAGGATTTTCGAGGAAACTATCACAAAAAGGTTCTGAATCTGGATCCGTTCCGTGTAATTGCTGTTCTCCCTAAAGTCCTAGGATAGAATGTCACGATACAATTTTCAGGTTACTTAACCTGCCAGAGATATTGACACAATTGGTCGAATTTCGACCACTGGGCGACAGCTAGTAATGATAAATGTGATAAGTGTAATATAATATTATGCTAAACAGCAAAATATAAATCTAATTACGAACGTCATTTAGTGGACATCGAACCTACATTTAATGATAGTATAGAAATTGTCATTTAGTTTAGAGGATAATAGTCATATCATTTACAGAAAAAAATTATTATACAATAGACATAAAATAATGTATTTAGAAAGAAATTGTGGGTAAATTTGGAACTTTTCATCAAAACAAGTGCAAATTAAAATCAAATGGACGTTTTTTTTTCGTTTATTTAATTTAGTAACTACTTTCTTTACCCTCACCAATAATCATATAATTAAAAATGATATAGGATCGTACAATATTTTCAAACCCTTACAATTATCTCATTATTTTAGGGAACCATTTAATTAGAACGGGTGCTCCTTATCACATTACAACAGGCAAGTGCGACCTCATTTGACTCAGGAACAGGTTCCCTAACAACCTATTCTTTTCTACATCATCACCTATAACTATAATCAATGCTGTTCAAAATCTGCTTTAAAGGACTTCGTCTTGATAGATTCATTCTGTAAGTATATTTTGTTGACGATTACATATTAGTGGATCAGAAAAAGGCTGCCAGGAATTACAAGTAGAATTGAACCGAAAAAGGCAGATGTGCAAAAAAGACAACTACAGAACCCATAAATCCATGTAGAAATATGGGCCACAAAGGGAAGAACACATTCAAAATGAAATTCGTCAAAACACTATCTAACCATTCAGTTTAATCTAGCCTTCGATACCTGCTAATGTTATCTTTAAGATTACAATTTTAGTCGTCTATGCGTCAATAATCAGCTAATTAGCCCTACCCAGTTAGATAGGCTAGATAGAAAAGTTTGAAATCCTTCAGTTGCGATAGTCAGTCAGCACAATCGGAAATGCTCCTAACAAGGTTCCTTCCTGTTCAGCTCTTCGAATCGATAATCGCATTCTGTTCAGTTATTCCTCTATTTCCCCTCCAATTCCAATTTTTTTCCGGACTATACTTACTGGGGCGGCAATACCGCAGTTTGGAACTGAAGAAATTAATTAATTTACACATTTACGTTTAATAAGTATGGTATAGTGAGCTGATATTTGATTCGATCATTCTATTGGTTCTGAACTAATCCTTTCTGTATTCCATATACCGCTTAGAGAAGCATCAATAACGTTGTCTAAATTGCAAAGTCCAAATCTTCGTGTTTTCATCTCCAACGTCCAAAATATCTCTATCATTATAACAATCCATGTCTCTGTTAGACCTATTTTCATCTCTCCAATTTGTTAATTAATCGTTTGATTATATCTATCTGTTGTGATGAATAATATCTACTGAAAATCCTAATCGAAGATTTTGACTGAAGTCATGCGCAAGTCTTGTCAATACAAGCTCCTCATTCAAAAATCCTAGTACTTTATATTACGCCACATAAGTGAAGCCATATCGTATGAGATCAATTCAAACTTCCAAGTCACAACTTTAATGTCTGCCCCCAAGACCTTATGTGAGATGTTGGCATAACCTAAGTTCACTTCTACTTTTGCTTATCTAGTTATTGCTCTGATGAGAGTTGTGCAGTTCCGTTTAAATAGCTTGTGATTCCAAAGCCGAAATATTTACTCTAGAGCAATTTCCCTATGTAGTCTACTGAAATATTTTCTCACCTCAGACAAAAATCTGCTAGCCATGGCTTCCATGTGGTTCTTTATCTCTTGGTCCCTGTGTCAGTGAGTGGCGTACCTTGGCCAGAGGCAATATTAACAGGAAATCATTAGGCTGTCTTTCGACGTAAAGAATCGAAGATTACAGCTGTGAAATTGTAATGCCATTCAAGGCAAAAAAAAGCAAAACCAACAAAAAAGAATTGTGGAAATAAGGACAAGGAAACGGTCTACAATATTTATTTGGTATATGAACTCATTGTGATTCTCTCAGTTAATTATTAGAAGCAGGCAGTACATTCTTTCATAGTATTGTTGCGTGAAAGTGTCTAGTCATTATTGTCGAATTATTTTTAATAAGATACGTAACTACATACCATATTTTTTTCCAAATGTCTCAGCCAATTGATAAATAACAATAGTGTGAAAATTCCGATAGATTAATATGTCTAGTAACTTGATATTTTACACCTGACTATGCTATAATTTGGTTATTTGAATTATATTTTGTTCCATTCTTCAACTAAGCTGCAAAGTTAAGTCTGCAATGTGATTTATCTTCGATATGTTTGCCAAATTACGTTCTCTTATAAGTAAAGTTATGCGGCCTTGTAAATTACAACTAATCTCAAGGTTGAATAAACCAATTATTTGTATTTTAACAAACTTAGTCATTTTATAGCAGGTAATAAACTATTAAAGATAAATTTCAAAAAAATAACATTATTTCTAATGTTCATATAGCATTTTAGTAAATTTGCATATCGCAAATAAATTTTATGGTATTGTTGAAAATCACACTTAACCATCCTAATTTAAGTATTTACTTCCAACATGACGGGACCTCACCAAAAGTCCTCTGCATTTCTTGTCAAACTTAAACCCAAAATAGAAAAATTTTAGTTTAAATATATCTCCACATCAAATATAGCGACTAATTATGTCGTGAAGAAACATCATTTCATTCAAGGTATTGGAATAACCCTATATGATACCAGTATTATTCTTAAGTAACCCCTATGTAAAAATATACTTAGATATAGGTTATAGGTCGGTAATCTTCAAATAATATAATTGTATTAACGATGTTTTCAAATTCGCAGTTCACAATATAAGAAATGACTCATCTAACAAAATTAACTAATTAATTTTCGGCTAATACACTTATATGTTGTCTGGAATATACTACGACTTTCTCGGAGTATCGCGAATCTTCTCTAATCATCTAAAGTATGATAAACAAATGAAATTTCCCATTTATAATTTAGGTTGCTTTTCCTTAAGAACATATAACATTTTGTGTCTTAGTAAACTCCTGTAGATTATTAATATTTTGTGGCCGCTTCGTGATTCAATTAACGAATAGTGGTTTCTTACCTTTTAGTAAAATAAAAGTACTGTCTACACTTCAAAATTTCCTTTCATGATTCTTTTTAAAACTTCTAAATTATATTTTGGAATTGGCTTTTAACTAGTCGCTTTAATATACGAATTTCGTTATCAACAGATTTTTTTTCCAAATGAATTTTCTTGTTTACCTCGGCAACGTTAGATGGGTTGCTTTCGGCTATTTGGTTGTTAAGTTGTTTTATTAAAGGCATCAATTTTTATTTATTATTGTAATCGTGCTTTTACACAGGACAGACTTTTGTTCGTGCAGAGATGTGTGCAAAAAATCGGTACAACTTTAGTTCAGACTTACCAGTATTACCCCAGGGGTGCCTTTATATTTCAAAACTAGTATCACTGCGAATCTTATTGTAGTCAGTCAATGATTTTGTGGTTAGCATCGCTGCTTTCTGGGCTACATCATTGCGAAGATTAACCTAACAAAGAAATACTCCGACATACCTGCATTATTCCAACTTGCGTGTGAACCGCAGACTTCTCTGTTCGCACTAACAATTGTTTGAACTGTCAAGTTCTACAGACTTAAAACATTAGAAGTCGAAGTGAAGTCTGTGCTGTATAAAGGCACTCTTTTTAGGGTTCCGTTTATACAATATACGGATACTTCTCGGGGGAAAAACTAAAAAAACCGACCGTCCCCACCCTTATCTCCGAAACTATAAGAACTAAAATTTTGAAAAAAATAGATGTATAGGGCCTCACCTGAATTTTATCGGAAAAATAAGGAAAAACCTCTACGATTAATTTTGGGGGGCAAATTACAGAATTAAATGAAAAATACTAAATTAAAATTGTTTCTAACACATCATGTAATATATCAAATCATTATGGTGAAAACAAATATATTTTTTTCACATTTTTAGAATAAATTATTTTAAAGATATTAACAAAAATATAAACAAAATTACCCATTCCCCCTACCTTATCTCTGAAACTATAAGAAGTAAAATTTTTAAGAAAATTAGAAATATAGGGTCTCACCTGAATTTTACCGGAAAAATAAGGAGAAACCTCTACTATTAATTTTGGGGGGCAAATTACAGAACAAAATGGAAAATATAAAATTAAAATTGTTCCTAACACATCATGTAATATATCAAATGAAAGGGCTCATTATGGCGTGAACAAATATTTTTTTTCATATTTTTAAAATAAATTATTTTAAAGATATTAACAAAAATATAAAAAAAATTACCCATTCCCCCTATCTTACCTCCGAAACTACAAGACGTAAAAATTTGAAAAAAATGAGAGATATAGGACATTACCTGAACTTTACTGCAAAAATAAGGAGAAACCCCTAATATTAGGGGGCAAATTACAGCATTAAATGGAGACCATAAAATTAAAATTATTTCTAACACATCATGCAATATATCAAATCAAAGGGCTCATTATGACGAATACAAATATATTCTTTCGTATTTTTTTAAAATGAATTATTTAAAATATATTAACAAAAGTATAAAAAAATACCCATTCCCCCCTTTATTCCCCAAACTATATGACCTAAATTTTTTTGTTTACGTGAAAAATACGAAGAAATCCCTAATATTAATTTTGGGGGCCAAATTATAGAAATAAACGGAAAATAAAAAAATATTTTTTAACGCATCATGCAATACATCAAAGGAAAGCGCTCATTATGAGTATATTTCTCAAATTTTTAAAATTAATTGTTTACAAGATATTAACAAAAATATATATAAAATTCTAATATTCCACCTTATTTCCGAAACCATACTACCTAAAATTTTAAAATAATTGGGGGTACTGGGGCTCACTTGAAATTTATAAGAAAAATTACAGAATTAAATGGAAAATAAAACTTAAATTTTCAAACGCATCATGTAATATATCAAATAAAAGGCTCATTATGTGATACAAATATGTCAAATTTTCAAATCACTTGTTTAAAAGATATTAACAAAAATATTAAACATCGACTTAATTCCCACTTTAGAAATTACACTATCTAAAATTTTGACTAATATATTTTATTTGTATTTTTAAATAATTTATCTAAACGATTTAACAATTTGTATTTAAAACTTGACCTATTTTCCCTATTATCTTCCAATCTAGAGAGCCTAAAATTCAGACGGTAAATTATAAAAGGCTTCCCTGAAAGTTTATTAGTAAAATAAAATTCTAATGTTAATGTTTGGGGCCAAATTAGAAAATTAAATACATATTTATATAAAAATCAAGCGAATCATGTAGCAGATAAAATAAAAAGTCTATGTGTGGAAAATAAAAGTATATTTTTTATAAATTTAAAACGCTTCCTTTAAATATAATTTAATATAAGAAACTGGAGTCTTTTGAAGGTGATACGGAACCCTTAGTATGCGAGTCCAACTCGCACTTGACCAAATTATTTGAGTTTACTTACAAAAGCTACTGGCCCGAATCACTATGCGTTATACAGGACGGACTACTGACTTTGATGTTGGTTAGTATGAACATTATTAGCCCTAGAGGTAGCGTTATGTTTCAAACCACTACCCACAAATTGTTATAAAAATTTTACAGAGTGATTTCGCATTTACAGCACTACATACATTCTTCCAACTTATCTCAAATGTCAAGCTGCAGAGAGTTAAAATAATATAAGTCTTACTGGATTTTTACGGATCACTCGTCAGATGGCTTTGGTGTTTATTGTAAGTTTTAGTTCCCAAAGCAGCTTTTCTTGCACTTTTTTTTTTCGTTGAAGCTACGATGTTATCGTCGCATATCGTTAGATCTCGATGCTAGCTCACGATATGCACCATCAAATTTTATTACATAATTTGTTCTTGGTGTTTAATTTTTTTGTTAATCAGTATATCTTACTTTCGATCTTAAATGCAATTATTATTCACAAGTCATCACGGAGAGTTTTATTTTTAGAAAGTGTAATGATTTCAGCGTAACCGAAGATAAAATCGTGCCTATAGAAACTAAACTTTGCCGTAAACGTTCGTCATTCCTATTCGAACGCATGCTTCCAATTAGTGCAGTCTTAATCAAGAAAATTACAGTGAAGCCGTAATTCTAAATTCAACGACTTCGAACAATAAAATTTCGCAAACGCTTATATTCAACATCGAACAATTGAATGTTAGTTACATTGTTTTTATGGTCACTGCCAAGCTTTGTGTGCAAATGTGCTTGATTCGACAAATAGACATGACCCCATAGTGTTTATTCACACAGAAAAAAAGCCTTCAAATAGTAGAAAAATACCTCCCATTAAACGATTTGGACAAGTCAAATTTACTTAAACCGTCAAAGTGAATTAATAAAGTAGCTGGAAGACGGTATACATATACAAATAGTTGGGCGTTTGTGTAAAGAAATGTTCGCAAAATTACTATTACTCTTAACGAACCTACTTAAAAAAATCTAAATTGTTGATATTCTGTCAGTATAACCTCACATACGATAGATAAATATTTCTTTTTTTTTTGGAAATTAACTTTTATATAATAATTTTCACACATAAAATTGTAGTTGTCTCTTTGTTTGTTCGCACATCACATAAGAACTACTGAACTGATTTTGCTGAATCTTTTTGTGTTAGAAAGCCCATAATTAGACTTAAAATCTGGTACATATTTCATTTCGCTATATTCATGGAAATGGTAGATATAGCAAAAAAACTTCTACGATGTTGGGAACCACACAATTACTGTATTGGTTCCACCGCACGCAACAAATATTACATACTTGCATTAGATTCGCGTTTATTGAAAATTTGGAAAAGGAAAATATAACATGTTTCGATTTGAAAAAGAAATTCAACTGATATATCAACCGTAATTCTACAGGATGTTCCATATATGGGATATTTTAAACATATAAGGGAGTAGAATGACATGGGTTTAAAATTAGTTTATTGGGTGGCCCATAAGCAGCTGCATATATACAATGTGGTTGAAATAAGGGTGGAGTAAACTATGGGCGATAAAATAATTGTCGTCATTACAAAACGGATCAAAAGCAGAGGTGATAAGCTCTTACAATTTATTATTTAATCAATAGTAAACATTGAAATAAGAATTAAGAACAAGATATTTCAGTGGAAAGAAAAAAATTCATCGGAAAAAAATGTTTTTGTCTATTTTTCCCCAAATCGGATTATTGTACTTATATGAAGCGATTTTTAAATTTTAGTTTATATTATATAATTTTTTTACAAGTTGTTAAACTTATCTCATCATCAACCCCCTAATTACTACTTTACTCAACCAGATTCCAACACTGATTGTGGCAGTTCGCATTGTGTAAATACTTTAGATACTAATTGTGTTTTTTATAAGTTTAATTGATGATAAATTATTATACGAAATTATTCTTGTAACAAGTACTTGCGATTTTATTGAACTTTCACAAAATTGAATAACAGATTTCGCAATTTAGCGTACAGCAAATATGTACTCGTTTATCTAATAGCTCAGATTATTAACATTTCACTGAATAAACACAAATTAATTCATAATATATCTTATTTTTAAAAAGTCTATACCAGTTTAGTGACTATGTAAATCCTCACTGAATTTGACTTAAATATTCTACAGTAAACGCGCGTTTATAGCTCTTCCATAAAATTAGATTTCTTCAGCAAAACTTTCACCCAGAAAGTGAGTAAACGATCAATGTTTTAACGGAATTAGATACCCACTGTCCGCTCTGCAGTCATTAACGCATCGAAAGTTTATAGAGGATGGAGTAAATATTGCAATACACTACCCATAATGCCCCACAGATGTTCAATGGGCGATGAGAGTTAGGGACATCAAGTTACTTTACAACGTAACTTTGGCCACATGAGGTAGTTTTGTTGAAACAATGGCTTGCGAGAAATTCTATACTATAGGGTACAACAACTGTCAACCACCGTTATAAAGTTGGGCAGTAATACTGCCCCTGATAATGACCAATTGTGGTCTGTTTCCCCGCCATAACTCTCACAAGATCGTGCACATGCGTTTCTAAAGAAAACTGATGATTACATCTTTCACAAAGTCACCTTCTCACCATTTCCCGGCCGCATATTTCCGTCTCCTATAGGGCTAACGCAAGCGAGTGCGCTAATGGTGTAGGAAACGGATGTAAGTATTGCATTTCCGTTCCCTAAGGTAATAGCGCAACTGAGTTCCCTAATCGTGTAGAAAACGGATCCAAGAACTGCATCCCCGCATGCAATATACCGTGTTTGTGGCACTGACAGCAATCTTTCGTATACCGTTGACATAAACATTGAGCAATGTGATTGTCCAGCTGAAGCTGGAGGAAAAATTCTGCAAACATCTTTGTGCAGTTTACAATACTGGTGTTAATTTCCTAACTACCCCACAGCTGCTATTCTCTGACATTTGGGGCTTGTAAATAATTTTGATATCACTTCACTTTTTTATGGGCATGAGGAAAACGAAGAACGAGATGATATAATCACAGCCTATACGAAGTGAACTGAACAATGATATTGTTGTAGATCGATGTAGACACGTAGACCAGCTCACAGCGAATTGGGAGCGAAAGTCAAAAAAAGAAGAGAGCATTGACTGCAAATATTTTTCTAAATACAACAAATGCGAAAAGTTATGGGAGTTCACACTACTTTATTAACCGACTTCCAAAAAGGAGGAGGTTATCAATTGGTCGTGTATTTTTTAATTTTTTTTTTGTATGTATGTTACCTGAATTCTTCTCCTGTGGTGAACCGTTTTGTATGAATATAGTCTTGTTTTATAGAGTATATGGTGAAACTTCAAATTTGGGAAAAGAATTATATTGTTAAAGTGAAGAAATTTGTGAATGAACACATGCGTGCATGGAAATCGACCAATATCCAATCCAATATGTTAGGGATATTGGTCGATTTTTCGAAAACTCCTTATGGATGTGTATAGGTTTTTAACGTTTAATCTATTAAGGAAGATCCCTAGGTGATCTCATATACTTTTCTGCAACATGCAACTTGCAGTTTTGCAGAAAATCTCCGAAAATTCCAAAATGCTTATCAAAAATATCATCGAAATGACATAACGAACATTTCCTCATAAATATTTTAATTCCAACATAATAGTGCGGGAATTTTAGGCACTGGAAGTTTAATTGCGAATTTGAAAATTTTCTATGTACATCTCAAGTATATAGGTAGAAAAGCATAGTATTTCGACTCCTTAAATCACTGAGTACCAAGCTCGTTTTGTTTGTATATCCGGCAAATACCTATTTAAATGAAAATTTTTCCATTTTGCAAAGACGGTGCTTTTGGTTGTCACATTCTCCTGGCCTAATAGAAAATTCAGTGCCAACACATGTCAATCTAAACTGCTATTTGGTGAGTTTATACACAGGATGTTTAGTTATAGCAAACAAAATCACAAAGTAAAGTGATAGAAGGAGTTGCATTTATATGATGATTGAAATATAAGTTAGGCCGTTTAGCTGTATATACAGGATGTATGGCATATAGGGTGGAGTGGACGATTGGTGGAATAAAAATGTTGAAAAAAATGTGAAATTAAAGTTATATAGGGTGATTAAAAAACTGTTATATTATATGGACGTAAACAAATCCTATGCAGGATGGTTGAAATATATGCTGAAGTTTTTAATCAAAAATTTCTTTATTTTATAGGTCATAAGAAGTTGTATAAAGTGTGGAGAGGAATTAATGTTACACAGGGCGATAATATAAAATGTGAAAAATGAAATAATTTATGGAGTAGACCACAAGGAGTTATATACTATGGTTGAAATATAGGACGGATTTGACTCCGTAAATATGGGATGGATTCTACTCTGTCCTATAGTTTACAGAAGGCAGCTAACAAATTTATGCTTGTCCATGGGCAGTCGTATGTACAGGATGGGTACATAGCGTTGAGTGGAATTATATATAGTTATAGTTGTAAAAAAAAGTTGAAAAAAGGTTACACGGCGTGGTCCATAAGGCATAAATATATTTTGGGCTCATTAAGTCAACGCGTACTAGTACATTTTATTCGTAAACATTTACCTGTCAATTTAAATGAAAATGTATCATTGTGTAATGCTGAGGCTTTCGATGTTACCTGGTCCTGTCTATTAAGGTTATACATAAAAAATAAAATAAAAGATGAAAACTACCTGAGTTCAAAAAAAATTAAAAAGTTGAAAATAAAACATTTTTTTAAAAAAATATAACCGACTTCCACCTATAACTAAAAAGCTAAAAATAATTATAACAAAATACAACTCTAGCAAATAAATAACACATTCAATGTTGTTAGGTACCTACCCAGGAAGTAAAAAATGTAATCATTAAAAGGTGGTCATTCTGTACAAATTAATTACCTAACAATCTAGTATATTTTTGTAGTCGGTGCCAAGCATATCTAAAATCCTTCATTGCGTACTTATCTACTACTTCATCAAACTTTATTGTTGCTTGGCACCGACTTCAAAAATATACTAGATTGGTAGGTAATTAATTTGTACAGAATGAGGACCTTTTAATGTTTACATTTTTTACTTCCTGAGTAGGTACCTAACAACATTGAATGTGTTATTTATTTGCTAGAGTTGTATTTTGTTATAATTATTTTTAGCTTTTTAGTTATAGGTGGAAGTCGGTTATATATTTTTTAATGTTTTATATTTCTTTTGTATTTATCTTGTATATTATTGTTACCTAGGATAGATACCTGAATGGGATTACTTTTTTTACGTGTCTACTGAATAAATTAATTAATATTTTTATGATTAAAATTTTTGACGATATGACTGACTGCTTATTGTAATGTGTGTGCATTACCCTCTTGGGGAACGGAGATGTAGTTCTCGCATCCGTTTCCTAAGCGATTAGTGTACTCGGTTGCGCTAGCCCTATTCGCCCATTGCGAAGTCATGGTAGGAATAGCCGAATCGACGCCCGCGTACGCAGTTGATACCTTCGCCATTATAGGAGGCTTAAGAGACTGTTTTTGAGCAAACAAACACACATGCAAATTTTAAATTCGTTTTAATTCATAAATTAAAAACAGATTGGGTTATCAGACTAACACCGTTGTGAACTGTAATAATACAGAAAGGAAGAGAATTTTCGGCTGCGAAATGGAAAATGCTGCTGTAAAAATGCTTAAGTAAATAATTATATAATAATAATAACTCTAATATTGCATTCTAAACATATTTAACATATTCTCAATATAAAAAAATAGCACCAAAGTTCTTGTTGCTATTACTCCTGGTGGTTTTATTTGTTTAAAATGTGAAGTAGCTGGGGGACGAAAATTAGATTTTCAATTATCTAACAATAGAATCAGGATTGCTGCATTTATTAGAAATGGGGAACATTGACAAATGTCATTGATGCAAGTCGTAAAAAAGTTATTTCATTGCGTAGATGACATCATGCACATCTGTTGTGTTTTACGTACAGCTTCCAATAATTGCTAGTAAGAAATATTCAGAGAATTCAATCTAATGATACTTGTAATATTTTTTTTAATTAAAAAGGATTAAGTACATAAGATTTATGTAATAAATTTTTAGATATTTTTAAACCTAACAGAATATTATGTTTCATAATATTTTTGGTCTTAATCGACCTTTATATTTATTTTAAATTATTGACAACAACATTACAAACATTAGGTCTGGCTACGACCAAACATAGTAGAATTTGACAAATGCTCAGAGCCTCCTTTACTTTACAGACGTTCGGACGTTACAGTCGCGCACACAGCGAATAGGAGACGGGAATATACTGCCCAGCCATCTGGACTAAAGACTACCGTATTTCATTACTGATTCCACTGAAACCGTTTTCTGCTCCACTGCAGTCGGTTACGTCCATGCCGAAGGGTGAAATCCAAAGTTTCTTATGCGGATTTTAATCATTCAAAATTCTAAGGCGTCTGTCGTTGCTTTCGTTTTCAGTCATCCTGGAACTATCTATGCATGTCTGACAACAAAACACCATTAGTAGTCCTCTTCGTACCAATTTTCTTGTAAGAAAAACCAGCTTCTCTCAGGCCATTTAGAAACCCTTTATCAAACCTTAGTTGATGAAAATTTTCATTCGTCCTGTTCTAGGCAAATAAACGGATGAACGAAATGGCTATACGAAAATAAAATGCTTACTGAAATTATGGCTACTGCTTTCACGGTGTCGTTAAAACCAAAAGATTTTGTTACAAAAATCAATGTATATGACTAAACATCTATCCATTTTTGAAGCGAAAGCTTCTTAATGGAGGCCCACACTTAGACATATGAAAATAGATGAGTATGGGAATAAAGTGCATAACCTGCATTTGTCTCGACATGTGCCGACAGACACACACTTGATATTGAAATAACTATACAACTCAGTTCTCTGTGTAAGAAACAGGGACCAGGTAATATCTCGTCTTTTATACAAAATAAATAAATTATAGGAAATCAACAAATATAACATCCAATTAATATACAATACCTGCCAAAATTTGCTTTTTGTTATATTTGAGACTTGACATAAGTAAGAAGGAACACCACAACAAGGGGCAACGTTACTTGCCATTAAATTTGTGTGCTGACTAGCTTCATATTAAAAATTAAACATTAAAACTTCTTAACAATAATTGAAATTAATATAGGAAATTATTTACCACGGAGTAGTCAAAACCATATTCAACACAGAATCTCACGACTAACGGAATCAATCGTAAAAAAAATCCTACCCGATGAATAAAATGCAACATTGATGTTTCTTACATTTCGGACTTCCTGTACATAGTAAATATAAGTTTTAAATATATCTAAGTATAATAGAGATCTATCGTTGATTCGTTTGTTTACCCATGCTATTCCATTTCGGATAACATGAATTACTCTATATAAATGTAGATGAGTACGTTCTGGGTTGCAATAATATAATGTGTGAATATTTTTTGGAGAACAGCTTATGTGTCTATAAATAAAATTTTTGCATTTTAAATGACATAAAGAAATAATTTGGTCAAGTGCGAGTTGGACTCGCATACTTAGGGTTCCGTACCACCTTCAAGATTCGAATATTCCAGTTTCAGACAAGCAGGGAATGAGTGTATTTTCCTATACTTATCCTTATATATTTTAAAGGAAGCGTTTTAAATTTATAAAAAATATACACTTTGATTTTCCACACATAGACTTTTTATTTTATCTGCTTTAGGATTCGCTTGATTTTTATCACAATACATATGTATTTAATTTTCTAATTTGGCCCCCAAAAAGTAACATTAGAGTTTTATTTTACTAATAAACTTTCAGAAATGCCTTTTATAATCTACACTCTGAGTTTTGAGGCTCTGTAGATTGGAAGAAAAAAGGCAAAATAGGTCAAAGTTTAAATTATAAATTATTAAATCTGTTATTCAAATTATTTAAAAATATAAATAAAATATATTTTTCAAATTTTAAATAGTGTAGTTTGTAAAGTGGGAATTAAGTCGATGTTTAATATTTTTAATATCTTTTATACAAATGATTTAAAAAAATGATATATTTGTAATTCACATAATGATCCTTTTATCTGATATATTACATGATGCGTTTGAAAATTGAATCTTTATTTTCCATTTAATTGTATAATTTGTCCCTAAAATTACTATGGGGGTTTTCTAGTAATTTATTTTCCGTTTAATTCTATTATTTGGAGACCAAACAATAGAATTAGGTATTTTTTTCATATTTTTCCTATAAACAAAAAAAGAGGTCTTAGAGTTTGGGGAATAACGGGGAGAATGGGTAATTTTTTTAAAATATTTTTTAATATATTTTAAAATATTCGTTTTAAAAAAATTAAAAAAAAATATATATTTGTACCTATTCGTTATAATGAGCTCTGGGATTTGATATATATATTACATGACCCGTTAGAAACAATTATAATTTTTTATTTTCCATTTAATTCTACAATTTGCCCCCCAAAATGAATATTAGGGGTTTCTTCTTATTTTTCCAGTAAAGTTCAGGTGTGGGGCTATATTTCCAGTTTTTCAAAATTTTTCAGTTTATGGTGTCGGATATAAGGGGGGAAATGGGTAAAATTTTGTATATTTTTGTTAATATCTTTTAATTAAATTATTTTATAAATATGGAAAAAATATATTTGTTTTCTTCATCATGAGCCCTTTTATTTGATATATAGCATGCTGGATTAGAAAGAATTTTAATTTTATATTTTCCATTTAATTCTATAATTTGCCCCCCAAAAAAACTATTAGGGGTTTTTCCCTATTTTTCCAGTAAAGTTCAGGTGCGGTGCTATACCTCCATTGTTTTTCAAAATTTTCCAGCTTATGGTTTCGGAGATGGGGGGATGGGTATTTTTTTTAATATTTTTGTTAATATCTTTTAATTTATTTATTTAAAAAATATGAAAAAAATATATTTGTTTTCGTCATAATGAGCCCTTTCATTTGATATATAACATGATGGGTTTGAAAAATTTTTTATTTTTAAATTTTTATTTAATTTTATATTTGCCCCCCAAAATTAACATTAATGGTTTCTCCTTAATTTTCCTGTAAAGTTCGGGCAATGCTCTATATTTCCTATTTTTTTCAAAATTTTAGGCTCAGTAGTTTCGGAGATCAGGGGGGGTCGATTTTTTTAGTTTTTCCCCCCAGAAGTACCCCTAAAATCAAAATTTTTTCTTTTACGATATGTACTCCTGATCGGGTCACCAAACTATACATTGATAGTAGTTTAGGAGAAAATGGCTGTGATGTGACAGAGGCAGAAATCCTGAGTGATATTATAAGGGTATCCGTATATTGTATATATGGAACCCTAAAAAGAATCCAAAGTTATATCTTAAACAAAGAACAAGCATTTAGTTTTTTTATTATTATTAAACATTTGTTGGATTACACTTTGAGTGACTTCCGAAAATCTGAACTGAGATCCGTGAGCAGCGAAAAAACATAATTAGAGTTGTTTATAATGAAAACAGTTATTACAAGGCTTGTTTTAGATATCCATTTTTGGATTTTTTTTGTAAAATATACAAATACACTTTTTGATGGCTCAAAATGTAAGGTCTCCTAAGGCATTCCACAAGATTTTATACATATCCCAGCTATTAACACTTTTTCTGAAATAACACTACGTTTGCAACACCACTGATTTGACAATTTGAAACTGATTTCAAAATTCTCTCTACTTTAGTGTACCAGATTTTACTATTCTAACTTCTATTGTTCTTGTGATACAATAAACACCACTAACTAGCAAAACTAATATGTGAGTTCACACCACTATCCGAAATAATATGGAGAAAAGGAAAAACTAATTGAAGAAACTGAAAATGACAGTGATTTTTTTAGCAAAAATATAAAATGATTTATTTTATTTCTAAGGATTATATAAACAGTGCTTAAAATGCTAAAGGTTATGACGTGAATGCTAACCAAAATATTCACGACCCAGAAAAAAAATGCCAATATAAACGACGTACGAAGGCCATAAATAGATATTTACAAGTGAGTTAATTTTTTTTTATACACTAGAAAAAAACAAACGTCATTTGCATTATTTTAAAATGTGAATAAAATACAGGAACATGTTATTAAATGCGAAATACAAAAATCTGCAAACAAAATTAGCTTGATAACAAATAGTAGTCAACGTTTAATATGAAGAATTGAGATAAAAAAAAGATTTTTCTCTCAAATTTATAGGAACTGTAATGAAAAAAAAAGAAAGGCTAGAGCTAGAAAATACGAACACTGAGTTCTTTTGTTGAATGAGCATTGAGAATGTAATAAATTATCAGCAATGTCATCCTTAGGCTCATTTCCAGTTAAATGACTTCATGAATAAAAATTATAGGTAACTTTATCTACAACGAGATACAATTTGGTGCGATTTTTGGGCCAGTTGTTTGAGAGGCCTATATTTTTCTTCGCTAGTTGTGAACCAATTTAATTGATTTTTATTTCGTTTAAAACATTGCACCTCGGGGTGACCAAATCGTTGAAAAAAAAAGGAAAAAGGCTACATGTCAAGAACTGCCCATATTTCCAAGCAGCAGTTAAAAACTGCTAACAAAAAAAAATTGAAAAATAATAGTCCACTCGACTATTTTGGTGAATTTTTTATTTAAAAAATACCTTCCCCCATGTTCAGTGCAAAAACAGTGTTACACCCTTGAACTTTTGGGCCTCCTCTGAGCTTCAATCCTGTAACCAAATAGAAGTTATGACGAAAGTTTAGTGACTAAACGAATTTTGCTATTACCCAAACATTTCGTTAGCTGAACTAATACACGTCTTCCATCAGAGATTGCAGCATGCACCTAATCCAAGTATAGTGAATATATTCATGTTCATAAAATGCAAATGTTTCCTGTATTTTTTTCATTCTTCAGTTAGTTCCTTCGCAACATTACACGAAACAACAATTGAACAAAGTCATTCATAAATAAAAAACAGTTAGTGTAAGTATTTCAATAGGTAAACTGTTGTTCTTAAATATAAGAGACCCTTTGCCAAAATATATCTATTAAGAGATCATCCATAAAATACGTAAGATATTTTAGGGTGGAGGTCTGCTAATATCTTACGACATCTTACATTGAAGTAGGTGAGTGTTGGAAAATGATTTTACGTAAGATTTTTTTAAATAATATTTTATCATTGCTTATGACTTTTATTTTCCTGATTAAACTAATATAACTAACATATTAAAATCACCGGATCTCCATCTATAGTTATAACATTAACTATATTTAATTAAGTAGGTATATAACAACCAAATTCTTATTTATTGTAAGGGTTTACTTACTATAACGTCAAAACATACTAATTAGAGAATAATAACTTCAAAAATTGTAACAAAAATAAAAATATTTTAGTCGAAAACATGTAACTATCTAATTTTACGAAAACTCTGGAACCCAAGTGTTCTTTGAAAACTTTTTCAAAATTAAAAATATTGATACCAGTACATCAGAACAATTCAAGATCTACTTCACAGTATAATATTAGTATGTGCCGATGCATAAATGTGTCTACACATTATATAATTTTGTTGTGTCTGCATGAACAAAATTTCTCTTACAATCCAAATTCTTCTGTTACCAATCTATACAGGGTGAGTTTTTATTGATGATCAGTATGGGGATCTCGGAAACTAGCGGAGATAGAGCAATGGCTAAATTGGGAAAGATTTGCAGTTTTACTGGCCCAATTTAATGCTCTTTCGAATTTTTGTAAAAAGTCATGGATTACTAGATATTTTGAAAAAACGAAATTCTGTCGATTTAGTCAAATCCCTCTAGCTCTTTTGTTTTTGATTTTATAAATAAAGTGTAAATATCAAAATTGAAGGGAATTGTATCCCCAATATGATTGTCATGTCCTCGTTTGCGTGACAGCTCTCGTTTTCGAGATATGACACAAACTTATCTTTTTTTGAATGGAAACCTTAGTTGGCTATGACCCCAAAAAATCGGACATTTTTAGAGCTTTTCATCGATATAATACTCGATATAGTTATTCATAAAAATTACGGAGTTATGGATGCTTTTCTCTCTTATTTTCACTTTTAACGTAGTTAGCCATGAAATAGATGGATTTATTAATAACTATTCCAAAAAACATTGAACGATTTTTTTATTAGGTATATCAGACATAACGAAAAAACTAAATAAGTAGGTACTTACTAGAAACTTAAGAAATTAAAGAAGATAATAATGGTTACAATTTATGTTCGAAAAGACCACCATTGTTATTTAGACAAAAATGTATCTTTTTAAGATTGACATTACCGCTTTCCTTACAGACCGCCTATCAATTTCTTCAATTGCTTGTAATATTGCCTCCCTTAGGTCACCAGCTGTCTCATACTTTTGTATATTTTGTTTTTTAGCGCACCCCATAAATAGAAGTCGATAACTGCCAAATCGGGAGACCGGGGTGGCCATTCGCGTGGCCCATTTCTTCCTATCCAAGAGTTTGGATAGATATTACCTAAGTGTTGTCTTACTAATAACGAGTTGTGAGCAGGTGCTCCATCATGTTGGAACCACTCAGTTTCTAAACGAGTTCTCAAATTCAAATTATGCAACATGTCTTGAAAAGTGTATTGCAAGAAATGCAAGTAGCGCTCCCCAGTAAGTGATTCGTCATAGATAAAAGGCCCCAGAATAGTAGACCCTATGATACCACACCAAACATTAAAACCAAATTTTATCTGGGGTCGTCTATTGAACATACCGCAGTTAGTTAATCTAGTTTCATCTGACTATAACACCTTTAATGGAGACTGTGGATTGTCAAAGCACATGTCTCTAAACCATGTACAAAAGAAAATACGTCGATGTTCGTAACCAGAACGCAAAGTTTGAGAAACTGAAAGTTTGTACGGGTGGAACTTGTGCACTTTCAGTACCTTAACTACAGTTCGTTGAGATGTGCCAGCTACTGCCGCAATCTCACGAGTTGATGTAGATGGATTTTGATTTACCATTGCCAAAACATTTATTTGTGCTGCTTCGTTAATTTGATTATGTTGCTTTGGTGGTTTAGTAAAAAATCCATATCTGTGTAAACAATCGTAAAGCCTCTTATATGTACATAGAGCAGGTTGACGACGATTAAAATATCTATGAAAGTATTCCTCAGCTGCACGAACTGAATTCTTATTGCATATGATATAACATTCCACCATATTCAGTTTTTCTTCATAGAATATTCAATTTTATCAAGAAAACTTGTCAATATCGACTGTCAGTTCAGCACCACTAATGGAATTACTCTCAAATGAGGAAACGTCAAAGTGAAAACAATCTTTTTCATGGCTACCTACGTTAAAAGTGAAAATAAGAGAGAAAAGCATCCATAACTCCGTCCAAGATCCCCATACTGATCATCAAAAAAACTCACCCTGTATAGCTATAACGATATGGACATCATTTCTTAATGCAATACAATAAAACAATCGAATATCATAAATGTGCTAGTCAATCTAATCATAAAGGAAACAATTGTACAAAATGAACTAGCTGCCAAAGTTAAAACTTACTCATGCATCTTATATTGTCAAATTACACTACAGTAACTTTTCTAAAAAAGATGCAGAACAAAATAAATGTTTTAATAATAAAAATATGTTATATTAATAAAAAAAGTAATATTAATATAACGTGTTACGGCATTAATATTATGATTCTAATAGATATATTACATTATATAGTATGTGTACATATTTTTAACATTAAGACGCAGAATTTTGGAAGATCTTATGTACGGATTGGAGGGTGGATGGGTGTTGAATTGTATCTTACAGTTTCTTACAGAAAAACGTCACAATTCATCTTACGTAATTTATGGATGTCCCCTTATTTACAATATGTTGATTTTTTGTGTATCATTTCTTCCAGTTTGTTGATGTGTTCTGCCGTTTTAATTCATCCGATTTCATAATGTGAGGTGATGTAAAGTCTTTAGAAATATACTCACTGACAAAGAAATCGCAACACCCAGAACGAGATGCTTAAATTTAATATTGTTTGGTTAGACATAGATGTTATATTAAGAAGTAAATAATAAAAATTGAATAAAACATACCAAGGAGTTTTTTTTATATTATTTTGTTAATAATGTGTTTGTCCACCTCGGTTATCTATACAGTCCCCAACAGGTCTTGGCATTGATTCAGTGTATTTCTTCTTCATGAATACTATTCCAAGGTACATACCGCTTCCTGAAGATAACGTTAGGCTGTTATGTTGCCTCGAACAAAGACTAAAGATGACCTACTTCCATGTGCAATAGCATCCCATATAATGGATATGTTCCGTAATTGGATTTGGTTATTGTAGTTAACGATTTAGGATTGGTACTTCTGCTTCCTTAACTAACGGGCGATCGTTCCAGCACCAAAAACGAGGATTAACCTTCAATTAGAATCAGCTGTTTGTTTGCATATTATCAGAGTATTACTGATTAAATATATTTCTGCGGACTGATTAAATGTATGTATAGGAAATATTAAAATGATTGAAACAGAAGACTAAGAAATATGAGTACATAGCGTGTATTCATTGAGTATAATTACGTAATGCGTATATTGCATTAGTGATAGCCTAATCAAATTTTTGTCCTACTAATCATCGATTAAATTGTCTGTACAACTATGACTATCAGATCAAACATATTTTTAATTATTCTAAGAATCCCCGCAATACAGATTTAAGTAAATACTGTTAAATTGAAAATATTACTCCAGATCATTTTATTGACATATTTCGCTGATTGGCCTTGAATCGGGTTAACCGTAAACGGTCTTACTGGAACGTTCGTATGTGAGTTAAGAAAGCAGAACTGCCAACCTGAAATTGTTACTTACAAAAACCGATGCCAATTACGGAACACAGGGTATAACGACCACTATTCGGTGTACATGTCGTTGAAATTCAAATTGACGTCGTCTACCCTTTTTCCACCATCATGTCCGCCCAAGCAGAATCGAGATTCATCATAGAAGGTGACCTGATGCCATTCCACTAGGGATGCTCGATATGTATCGATATATCATACGAGGGCTGCCTTTTATATTTCGGGATTAGAGAACAAAAACAAATATTAATCATCGAAAATCACTTTATTGTTTTTCAAAATATTCCCCATGAAGATCTATACACTTTTGCATGCGTTTGAACCAAATGTCGAAGCACTTTTTCCACTCTGATTGAGGTATCTCCAAAACATGCATTCTAAACGCAGCAACCGCTTCTTCAGGTGTCGAAAAACGTTGACCTCTCAGTTTGTTTTTTACGTACGGGAATAAAAAGATTTTTGGTGACAAGTCAGGACTATACGGCGGATGACTCATCAAATCGATGATGTTTTGAGTGGTCAAAAATGTTGTAAAAAAGTTGTAAACAACACATAGCGCTCCTATGTCAAAACGTTCTGAGTACGTATAACCTCAAAAATGTCACACTTTACGATACAGCTGTCAGTTGTCAGATTGCAACACTCGGGTTGTCCAATCCCGAAATATAAAAGCCCTCGTACTATATCGATATATGCTGTCGATATATTGAATCAATCCGATATTATCGATTCAAATGATATCGATATATAATTACGAAATATTTTACCCGATATATGAATATCGTACAAAATTAAAAGCTTTTCACACTGACAATTTTGACTTATTTTCTACTTAGTACTATTTTTAAGGCAAGGGATAGTTCCTATAGACCTTTACACCCTTTTTAACGAGCATGCGCGTTCCCTATGTTGGTAATTCGAATGTTTCGGGCACTTTTTTCAAATTAGAATACTGAACAAGCTTCATTAGCCTTATTAACTATGAAATTGAATGAAAAATTAATTGTATATTCTTCATTGGTGCATTCTACAGTAGAGACATATACTTGTGTTCAATTAGGACGATGGTTAAAGTGCCTTGGTCGTTCACAAGGTAGAAATAAGGCAAAATTAGTTGACAGGTTAACAGAACATATTAGGTTTAAAATAATCTTTCGAAATAATTCAATATATTGATAATTAAAAAAATACACATTGTAGCTTATCTTTAAAAAAATTACAAAATTTTGGAAAAATTGTATTTACATGCCAATGGTGTGAAATCTGTCCGAAAATGACAGATGTTGATGCATACTCACAAAAAAATTTCGAATATGAAAAGGCCTAAGTATTGTGTGAGGGTAGCACTTGTAGGACATACCCAGTGTGCGTATAAGAAGAATGTTGCCAAGGTACAGGTTAAATGCTGATTGGTTCCGCCATTTTTTGCACTAACTTCCGGTTTACTGTAGCAACGGGAGAATAAATTTTTAGTGTTTGACGCTGTGTTGCCAGATCTGATGATTTCTGTATAATATAATCATTTTGGTATTCTTAGTTGAATTTTATTAAATTTAAGCCGTTAAAATACAAACCACCTAAAGTAATAAATGTTCACAACAGTATTCAATAGTTATCAGGAAATTGCAACATCAACCTGATTTTAGTCGACACATTGTATATGACAATGTATTGAGAGTTGCTGTTTGCGTACTTAGATAGTCGAGGAACGTAAAAATGAAACCACAAATTACATACGATATATCGCAAATATCGATATATTTCATCGATATATCAGAAAATATCGATACAGCATAGCGATATATTATATCGAAAAAAATATCGATATTTTTGGCTCATGAACATTCCTACATTTCACATTCGAATGTTGTCGTTCCCTGCACCACTGTAGTCATTGCCGTCAATTATCAGCGGTCAGAGGTGGCACAAGATGGGGTCCATAATGCTGCAGTCCAAAAGACCTTATATGGCGGTCACTTACAAGATGACCTTGTTCTCATAACCACTGATGAGTCAAATTTCGAGTAAACCAAAAATTCGACCTCTCTCAAATTCACTTAGCTGGCAATACATTCGGCATTCACGTATTCGAGGCATTTTAACATTACTATCCAATCAAATAGTTTGTTTTTTGGTAAGATAAAAAATTCAAAAACGACTACAATATTAGTTGATAAACAGAAGCATTCATTAATCTTTACCAAATTTTAGTTATTTACTCCTTACTATAGCATCTAGGTTTTACCAATATTAAATTTCTGGGTCTTACTATTTCTGTGTCAGTGAGCAGTGAGTATACATATTCTTAATAATGTTAGTATTTATATTTACGGATTCTTCGAACTTACTAAACCTCGAAAAAGTGTAGTCAGTCCCCGTTGTCCGTCGATGTAATATAAAAAAATGCTCATGTCGGGAAAAATTTGTTTACATAGCAAACGCATAACTAGTTGCAGATGGAGACCATCCGTACATTGGCAGAAGTCGATCGCTTAAGTACATACCAGTGTGTAGATCAGCAAAATTATTATTTCAAAATTTTCTGAAATCTAATTTAAATAATAACAATAAACAAATTATAAGTCGTCATATAGAGAAATGTGAAAAACATAAAATCTATTAGTATGTAATATTGTTTTGTCTTGAAATCTGACAAACTTATTATCCACTATCTCTTTATCTCAGATCTCAAGGTTATGCTAACCAAAACATTGTTAGTACAGATACCATATTTCAACATATGAATGATCTAGTTGAGAATTCATATTAAGTAGGAAATATTGTGCGCTGAAAATATAATTTATTACCAATAGAAAAAAATAACTCTACAGTATCTAGTAATTGTCATAATATTTCGCACTAAACTTTGCTCATGTTTACGAAATAGAATAATTCAATTTTAACCTTCGGGCAGTCACACAGTGGTGTCAGAGACGAGTCGAATGCTGTCTTCGACAAAACTATACACCGCACTGTGGGCCAGAAATCCCCTAAACATTGAAAAAGTTAGTGTTCAATAATGAAGACGCCCTAATGTTTCTTATCCTAATAACAATAGAGCATGAAGCTTTCAAAAACAAACAAAATAATTTTGTCAGCTATCATGATGACACACGCTAGTTTGGCAAATATTAATAAATTTAATTCTTATGGTTTGGCTAATATTGTTTCAACCATTTGGTCAGGTTTAAGACGATATGGTTCAAAGTGGATTGAGTCTTTGATATTTACTATGCATCTGTCAGGTGCAGGCAAGTTTAAAGTTTTACGTCATATAAAATTTTAAGAGTTCTTTGCGAAGATACGGGAAATAACTAACTATTTAGAAAATGCGTATAAATGCAAGAATTTAAATGTCACCTTGATATAAAATAAGAGATATTTCAAAAGCTTCATTAAGCTGCATGTGTTTGGTAATGCTGCTAAGTTCTTCAGTTCTTAGGCTTTATTATCGAACAAATAATTTTTGCCGAATCGTGCCTATTTAAGAAAAAACTGTTTATAGCGCTTGCAACCTAACGAATTTTACACTTTTCTATTACTAATTGACGCAAAACGAGAATTATGGTATACCAACAACAAAGTAGTAGGGCGCGAGAAATGTCCTAAAAGTTTCATAAAACCTTCATTTTCAAAATACATTTAGCAAACCAAAGTAAATTTAACTTTATGTAAGATAAAGACGGATTATACGAGGGCTGCCTTTTATATTTCGGAATTGGGCAACCCTAGTGTTGCAATCTGACAACTGACAGCTATATCGTAAAGTTTGACATTTTTGAGGTTATACGTACTCAAAACGTTTTGACATACGAGCGCTATATGTTGTTTACAGTAACTTAAAGGACTCATCTCGGCCAAAAAATGGAATTAAATCGTGAATATTTTCGTGCGATAATTTTTTACAACTTTCGGATTAAGTCAGCAAGAGTGCATGGATGAACTTAATTTAATTTTTGGCGATGAAACTCCATCAAGGACCACTGTTTATCGATGGTATGGTGAATTCAATCGAGGTCGTAGTTCACTCCAAGACGAATTTCGTGAAGACCGTCCAAAAACAGTTGTTGTTCCGGAAACCATTGATGCTGTGCGCGAACTGATATTGCAAGATCGTCATGTGACCTATCGTGAGATTGAGTCAACCTTACACATTAGTGGGACCAGCATACATTCAATATTGCATAAACATTTGAATGTCAAAAAAATTTGTTCGCGTTGGATCCCACACAATTTGTCAATCGTTCAAAAAAAGGCTCGTGTCGATTGGTCGAAAGAAAAGCTGAAAAAATACGATCGCGGTGCTTCAAAACGTTTATGACATAGTGACAGGTGATGAATCGTGGATTTACGCGTATGAGCCCGAAAGTAAACAGCAGTCGACTGTATGGGTGTTTCAAGATGAGCCGAATGCAACAAAAGTTGTTCGCGCACGAAGCACTTCCAAGCAAAGGATCGCCTGTTTTTTCGAAAAAACTGGACATGTCGCAACCGCACCACTAGAACAAGGCAGAACAGTCAATTCTGAGTGGTACACAACCATTTGTTTGCCAGGTGTCTTCCAAGAAATGAGGAAAACCAACCGCCGAAGACGGATCACTCTTCACCACGACAATGCGAGCTCAAATAACTGCACTTTTGAGCACTCAAAACATCGATTTGATGAGTCATCCGCCATATAGTCCTGATTTGTCACCAAATGACTTCTTTTTATTCCCGTACGTAAAAAACAAACTGAAAGGTCAACGTTTTTCGACACCTGAAGAGGCGGTTGCTGTGTTTAGAATGCATGTTTTGGAGATACCTCAATCAGAGTGGAAAAAGTGAGTCGACAATTGGTTCAAACGCATACAAAAGTGTATAGATCTTCATGGAGAATATTTTGAAAAACAATAAAGTGATTTTCGATGATTAATATTTGTTTTTGTTCTCTAATCCCGAAATATAAAAGGAAGCCCTCGTATGCAAAAGCGTCCTTGATAAACATGTTCTCGCGCCTCAGTAAAATTGACTATATTTAAAATATAATTAGGCTTAGATTATAAAAGGAAATTGAACATGTTGTTTGTCAATTTAACATTTTCACATATATTAAGTTCAATATGACTTGGGATATTTTAATTTTTTTAATAATTAGCCATATAGTTTTTGAAACGTTATTTCAACATGTCATTGTACAATCAGCACCCATGCCAATAGGACAGTTTTCTGAAGAGTATAGGTGATATAGGGATTGCCACTTTCGATAGTTTAATAGAGTTGCCACAAATATTGTTGTCCTTAGTATCATGCTCGTTTCATCTGATCCAAAAATTACTAGTTTAAGGAAAAAACTTACAAAAAGATTTGGCCCAGAGACATTAAACTTATTCCAGTCAGCTGTAATTAATATTTTATACTTGTTATTCCGCAAATTGTTATTAAGTTATAGCCTTTTAAATAAATGTTTCGGAAAACTCAGCTTTTTTATCCTTATACAATCACTTTCAATTTTTTAACGTTTTTCGATATTTTGTATGTATGTTTTAAGACGTATCCTGGAGAGGAAGGGGCTCGATAATCGAAAACTAATTAGTTGATTTTTTAAATAATTGCTTAACAAAAGTCATGTTGCGGCGAGACAAAATTAACAAGAAAACGGTAACTTTTGTTGTTTTTTTATTTCCTCGAGTTAAAAAAAATCAATTTATTATTTGAATTATTAATTATTTTAAAAAATCCAGGGCCGGACGGTGGAGGGATTAAATCCCCTCCTTAGGTCCTTGGTGCATCACTGTTTTGGGACTATTAAATGTTAAGAGCAACAATAAAGGTTTTCATATTTTTTTCCACAAAATAAAATAACGTTTTTTCCTCTTTTAAAATGTTCATTTGTTTTGGAACATAAGTCTTCTAAGCTTTCTGAAAAAAATTCACTAATCCAAATATATGAGATTTTTTTCCATTTTTGACATAAAAACACAAGATCTTCAATAAGTTTTACAATTTTGCCTTCGGCGGTAAAGCTTTCGAAATAGCACAAACTGATCCCCAATTTGGTACCACAATCTCATCTGATATTTAAGTTGTCTACAATTGAATTTAACTAATTTCAAAAATTACTACAGGTTACAATTTAATATATTTGTTGGCTTGTTTTACGAAATTCTAGCCCACAATGCGCCGACATCTTCTGCGCCCATAATCAAATTAGGCTGGTTTTAGGAAATCGGTTTTATGTGGAATGTTTCTGTGAAAAAAATTATCGGTAATACATTTTCATTACTTCGTACGCACTTTACTTTGCATCACAATAAACTGAGAGCATGTTAATCAATTCATATACTTACAAGCAATAACAAATTTATTATTATTGTAAAAATGGTTGAGAAATTTGTAACACCCTTTTCTGAAAAAACATAGCCATTTCGTAAAAGTCAAAAAGTCTTATAACATAATACTTTTTGTTTTGTATTTATGTGAACTAGTATTCGTCAAAATATTTGCTCTCAAACCATATATACAAACAAGGTTTTATTTTAAATCAGGTTAAATTATTTTAAACTCAATAAATTTTGCACATGATTACAATTAATTATCCCACACTTCTGGTAACAATAACCAAATGTACTACTGTACAATCAACAAATTAATTAGTTTAGACTGGGCTAATTGATCCACATCTATGGGTCGTTAATATCGATTAACTTTCTACTGTACCCAAATATACAGAATTAAAAAGACAATGAAATAATTCTTACATATCCCACACGCAAATTATCTTAATCGAGAAGGTTAGTAATTAACCTTGCACTAATCAGTTGCGATTGATTGGACTCTATACAAACTCGAATTAGACATTGCTCATCAAAAATGTTATCGAAATTACGTCCCCATATAGCACATATTATTAACGTATAATTTGTGTTAAACAATTTATTAACAATCCATCAAGTATGATGAATTAGTACTTCCTGTAGCTATTAAAAAATGAAAGAAATATATCACATATATATTTCAAAAAAATTAATATAAACGTGGTTGCTCGCAACCGAAAGGTGGTAACTTAAATTTTTGTGTAGGAATTTGCGACAAATCGTATTTACAATAAATTACTATAAAACATTTTTTTTTTCTAAACCTTATATTAACGATGCAAATTGAAACTGACAAGGCCTCTTACTGTTTCTTATATACACGGCGGACTTGTATAAACATACTGTCTGTACCACCCAGTCTTATGCTGATGATACACAGATAAGTGTCAGTTTTGATTCTAGTGACTATATAAATGCGTGCAAATTAATTAACTCTGATCTATTAGCGATACAAGACTATTGTGATAGTCATAATCTTAAGATCAACCCACAAAAGTCAAAATGTTTGTTGTTCACGTCAAATAAATACTATAGTTATCTCAAAGAAAACATTACGATAAAAATGGGAAATTAATTAATTTCTATTGTAGACGAAGCAAAAATTTTAGGTATCACGTTTCATCGTTACTTAAGATTTACGACGCATGTTAACCAGTTATTTAAAAAGTCATTCGTTGTTTTAAAACTACTCTGTACGAACAAGTCAATTTTAAACTCCAAAACGAGGAAAAAATTGTGTGAAACATTTGTTTTGCCAATCTTCTATTACTGTTATACAGTGTACTATCCGTACCTAACTGAGTTTACAAAGAAAAGAATTCAAAAAGTACAAAATACCTGTTGTATACTTGTTTGCGCACTTCGCAAATTTGAACACATAAGTCAAAAACTAATAGAGATAAACTGGTTAACAATGAAAAAGACTTGGCAATATCATTTTTGTAAATTTGTCCATCGTATTATTCACACGAGAAAACCGAATTAACTTTGGGAAAAAATAGTTTATGCTAATAAAATTCACAATAGACCTACAAGATTCAGCAACCTTTTATATGTCCCTAGACATTCATCAGCCATGTTTCAGCGGCCTTTCTCATTTAACACAGTTAAAATGTATAACAAAATTATTCTGGAAAATTTAGATGATACAAGTTTACTTGGTTTTCAAAAGAAAATTAAAAAGCTCTTGTTTAACGACACTTTTGTTTTTAAATTGTCTTAATGTAGTTTGTCAATGTCAATACTTTTGTCCATATTGTTCAATTGCGAAAATTACCTACTTTGGTAATAAATATTTTGTGAACAAATTTGTTTGGTTTAGGGTTAAGTAGAAGATTAGCCGCATTTTGTTTTGCTATGTATGTGTATACTGTATAGATTTATGTATGTGCATGCTGTATACATTTATGTATTACATAGGTGAAGCAATTAAGACGCTTTATTTATTTATTTATTTAAATATCGGCAACTTCGATGAGCATTTTAATAAGCATTAATATAAACTACTTTTTTCCCATTTAACCGACTGTGTATCTCTTAAGCGGCCCCCAGACTGTCATTAATTTTGCGTAACAATATTGTACAATAATATTGAGTGTTGCCCTAGACTGTGTGGTTTGATTGCCTATAGGCAGTCTGTTCTCAATTTTACTAACAAATATGCTAACTGCTATTGTAGTAGCTTGTCTTATCATGGCATTAACTGTGAGCTTACAATAACAGTAAAAACGAGAAGAAAAATTGCACATAGGTAAAAGACTGGTGTAAAAAAATATGAACATTTATTTGTTAAATGACTTGAGAACTTGGAAATCACTAAATTTTCACAACTTTCCGAAAATGAACACAGCTCAAACTATTAAAGAATGTAACCCCAGTTACTCAGAAGAAGAACATCCAGTTGGGATACGCTATCCGTGCATTTCAACATTTTTATTATATTATTTAGCAACAGGAAATACCTTTGTGAACCTAAAATTGAATAACTACTATATCCCCACTGTTCATTGGAATAGTTGTTATGGAAACTTGCGACTTGAGGCTTCTGCTAGACTTTATATCCCACAAGGAGGGCAGATTTCTATAAATTTAAAGTTCCACGGATTCTAAAATCAACCCTTCATTTTTCGACTTCCGCACTCGGTGACTGACGTGAAAATACTGAATACTATTACGCAATATTAACCCCACACTGCATTCTTTTTTCGGATTGTACAATAAATATTAAACCCCTTTGGATCTGCTCAATATATTGCACAATGTTTCAATACTACCCACAAATCATCAATAATATTGCGCAATACGAAATATTGTGCATTATTATTGATAGGCTAAGGGCCGCTTTATGGTTTACGAGATCACTGTATAAGGAATAAAATGTGGGCCACCCTATATAATTATTTAAAGACAAAATATTAGTTAGTTGAGATTCTTTTGACTATAGATTGTTTTTAAGTTGCAAAATTTAACAGCTAATCACTTATACCACCACTTGTACATAGTCAATAACTGACACGATCTTAACCGCAAATTCGTAGAAGAAAATATTTAAACAATTAAAACTCGAAAATATATTGTTCCGTCTTTTGCTTAAAAGGCAAGATTTTTATTTTCAAATTTGTAGTACAGTAGAACTTCCGTAAGTCGAACCTCGATAAGTCGAAAACCTTCAAATCTAAAAATAATGTATTGTTGTTTTCCCTTCAAGCCACAAAAACTCCTTTACTGGAAATAATTAGTGATCCCTACAAGCTATTTCGGTAGGATTACGAATTCTATGAAATCTTACATAATGGAGTTTATGACTGACGTTCAAATTTGCTTATCTGTGGTATCAGGTGTTTCATTTCGTATACTTATTATTGTTAGATTTCATTTGAACTTTAACGAAGGAAGTCTTTCGATGTCGACTGTAAAATTATCAGACGTAGTTTGGTTCTACTCCTGTTCACAACTATTTTTAAAATGTTATCTAAAAGAAAAATATTGGCCTCAATAAGTCGAAAACTCTATTGATTTTTTATGAACTTTATTTGAATTTTTCGCGTTTCCCTTGAAGTTTGACTTGCAGAAGTTTCACTATGAAAAGTGATGAAGGGGTGAACTATTGTAATTGAAACAGAAGCTTTAATCTTTCACAAAATTATGGGATAGCTTATTATTATTAGGCCCAAGATGAGTACGTATACACCATTAATTCTTGTAATTTAAACAATTTATTTAGGACGCCTAGAAGAAGAAGCAGTACAATCAAATATATAGCTTACCGAGTCTGGGCCTGCCAAATAGAATCTACTAAGAATTCTTTAGAATATATTTCCTAAATAACACCTCAATTCTTGAAAATTAAAATGTTTGACAATAAACAAAATCGGATACCAAACAATCGCTAACAATCAACATCAAACTCCACCAAATATCACATACTCCCAAGATAATCACATTACTACAATAATACCGCACATACAGGGTCTTTCAGAAAGACTAAAAAGAGTAAGCGCAACAAATTTAATATGCAAACCTCTCTTAAAACAAGAAATACACCAAATCCAATTAAATCAAAAACACCAGCTTCAAACACAAAAAAATGCATTTATAAAATTCCTTGTGAATATAATAAATTCTATATTGGAGAAATCTCTAGACCTCTAAATGTTGGAATAGATAAACACAAAAATCACATTAAAAATCGATATTTTAAAGGTCTAAAAGAACCCCGCCATATCCTTATGGAAAATGGTTTTCGGTCAGATCAGCTGAATCTATAGTATGACGTTGTTTATGATTTGTAGAAGTGTTGCTATGTAACTTAATCTTGATAATATGTAAACGCAGCCCCAACACTGAAAAGCAACAAATATCGTTGAAGATGAATTGAAATTCTGTAAAAATGATTGTAGAATAATAAAACAAACTAGTTGGATCTACGATAGGACAAAAAACCCATTTTAGAGCTGATCAGACCGGTTCGCCTTTCGGGACGATATGATCTTATTTTTTGGGTTGGTTAGCTTACGATTGATACATAATATAAGTACGGCGATACATCATTCCGAGAATTATAAAATATAATGTCAGTCTTACATCTCGCGTCTACATATAAAATGAGTGTCAACAATACATCTAAATCATTTTATTAAGGTAATTATTAAAAAACAGAATTTTGTGACAGAAATATTTCATAAAAGTTCGGGATTTTGAAACTCCAGTAATAAGAACCGTAAATGGACTGATTGTAGCATTTGTGAACCTGTCTCTGGATCTGTTAGTTACTGTGTAGTTTTTATACTAATACAGGGATTTAATTGAATTGTGATCTATCGTCGCTCTGTTACTTATGTCTTTTATGAATAGCAAGTGAACCAAATCAAAAAAAATTGCCTATCGTTCCGAATATAATAGTGAGCCTGTCTGATAGACCCCGAAAATGAATTTTGTGCCTTATCATATATGATGTTGTATCATTCTGCATAATTTATTATGTTTTATTATTCTACATAATTTTTATAAAACACATTAACATTTCAATGTTAAGGCAGCGTTTACTTAATATCAAGAGTTAGTAAGACAGCAACACTTTGACCTATTAGGGACGAAGGAATTTTGAACTGGGTTCCCATGAGAACTTTTGCTCCACACTGATTCTGCTTTTTCCCGATTTGGACCGCGTAGGATTCAGCGTTCCTGGTTATCAATAATTAATGAAGAACTTATTAATTGTCATGTCGTTGTGAACAACAAAATATCGGGATAGTTCATAAGATTTTTCCTAGGTTTGCCTTTATGATTTTAATGGGATCACTGAACCAACAGAATTCTTTAATCACATCTTGTAACCTAGGAGGGCCACAAAATTTTTAAGATAATCCTTTCAAATTCTTCAAAATTGTAAGGAACTTTATTATTATGTTATCTATCTATCTATGCATCTACCTGTGCTACCCTGTACTGTACACTATCAAAATAAACTCTCTTAGTTACGTCATACGTAATATTGTCAAACATTTTAATTTTAAATTTTACAATTGTGCTTTATTCATATAGTTTCATTATTGCCATTGACAACGGGGTCTGACCTAAGCCCCGAAACGATTGGAAATATACAGCATTTTCAAGTATTGTGGTGTTGTTCCTAATAAGTACATAAACACATATTTGTGTGTTATTGTTCCACCTATTGATTCAGTTAGTTAATTGGTCACGAAGCCTTAATACTTAAAAAAATAGAAGATTTGAAGTAATATCCATCGTGAAATTATTCATAATTCAATTAAATATAATGCAAGAAAATTACCAGGTTAACTGAAATCAATTAAGGTCCAACGTGTGATGTTCATTTACATTCGCGTATAGCGTTTCCTTGGACTGGGTAATGAAAACCTTCAGCCTTCACAACTTCAGAAGATTTATGAAGTAGCGGTAAAAGGCATAATAATATAAAAATTATTACTTTTATTATTAATGTTATCATAAATATGAGTGATATATTTTTAAGAGTACAAATTAATAGTTAATGAAAACAACATGAAAAAATTTGTGAATATATAACATGCTCATACTGTATACTTTTGATCCCTGACCGGTTCGATGGTAAAATAACGACGTTTCGGCAAAGTCTCATATGCCCTCATCAGATCGGTTGACATCCGTCTGCCCACATGCCTAGTTAATATATCTATAACATAGGCTATATTTTATTTTGATAAATTGTTTAAGTTGAGGGTAGTAGAGGATTCTACTGTTTAAAAGATTATTCAATATCTCAGAAACAAAAAGTGATACAAGCCTGATATGTATTCACTTCTGCCCAAACGAGTGTAACTATTATTTTGCCGGTTCATTAAAGTTTTCTCTCTTCAGATTTTCTCCAGAAACAGATAAGTATTTGAAAATTGTATATGGGGAACAAAGTGTAGTAAGGCAATTTCGTAAAATTACCCGGACTGATTGTCCGTATTTTGCAAAAATTTAGTTATTTCATAGGGGCACATGGAGAATTATTTATGATAAATTCTGTACTTCTCGCGAACCACAGATAATAGAGGATTGAGAATTGATGTCAATTATTTTCTTTAAATTAATAAATACATGATTCGCAATTTTGCGAAAATTCAGTTACTGAATGGGAGGACGAGTTTAATAATTTTGCAAAAATTCCATCAAAATGTCAAATGTCAAAAATGTGAAAAAAGGCTAAATTGCCATAAATATAAAAATGTCATAAATATCAAAATATCAAAAATGCCAAAAGTGTCAAGAATCTAAAAAAAGTCAAAAAGACAAAAATGCCTAATATCTCAAAAATGCCAAAAATGGCAACAATGTCAAAAATGTAAACAATGACAAAAATACTCTCTTCGAGATGTCATTCCTTTGTACGCAAGACAATATATATTATATATAAATATAATATATATTGTTTCTAGTCGGGAACCTTCATCAGTTGGGCTTCCCACAATTGAATGTCCTCTCGAAGACTTTTTTATGCATTTGATGCATTTCGTTAAATTTGAAGACGCGATATGTAAGACCGACATCTAGGATTTTCAAGAGAATCAGTACACAGAGGTTCCGAATCTGGAGCCGTTCCGTGTAATTGCTGTTCTCCCTTAACTCCTAGGACAGAATGTCACGATAAAATTTTCAGGTTACTTCACCTGTCAGAGATATTGAATACTCAACAGCAATTACACGGAACGGCTCCAGATTCGGAACCTCTGTGTACTGATTCTCTTGAAAATCCTAGATGTCGGTCATACATCTCGCGTCTTCAAATGACAAAAATGTCAAAAATGTTGACTGTCAAATGTCAAAAATGACAAAAAATGTGAAAAATGTTAAAACTGTCACATATGTTAAAAATTTCAAAAACGTCAATAAAGCCAAATGTCTAAAATATCTAAGGTGTGAAAAGTGTCTAAATTTTACAAATGTCAAAAACCTTAAAGTTATCAAAATGTCAAAAACATCAAAAATGTCAAATTTCTAAAATATCTAGTGTCAAAAGTGCCTAAGATGTCAAAAGTGTCCATAACGTCTAAGATGTCTTAAATGTCAAATATGTCGAAAATGATAAGAAGGTAAAAAAATTGTGTAACCAAATCTAAATAAATCTAAAAATTATGGATGTGAACAATATCTAATGATAATAATGCACCTTTGCGAGGCTGGGACGGATAAGCTAGATTCAATATTATACCTAAACAGCTCAACTGTAAAACAGGTAACATATTTCAGACCCTTGGATACAAAATATCTTACGATTAGGTATACTAATGAGGCAGAATGAAAAATAAATAAATTCTCCAGAGTATGTGAAACAATAAGTAAAACACTTAAAATCAAAACAAATAGAAAGATAAAGATAAACAAAAACAAAAAAAACGCAATAATTCTTTTATAAGATTGTTTGTTTTTTTTTATTTTAAGTGAGTGTAAAAGATTGCTCCGGAGCTGAGTGAATGAAACCCAATGAAAACATTAGAAACGAACACAAAATATTCTGAACAAATAAATTAAACACATTCAAACAGATTGAAGGAAAATCGCCTACCAATTGAAACTTATGTCTGGTAAGGCAGATAATAGGTAGGCCGGGGGTAATACCAAAACGGGCAATAAGCCAAATACAAGAAGCTACAAACAAAAAACAGGAACACAACGTGTCTCGATTTTGGATTGTCATTGAAAAACCTGCACTGTTTACACTTTTTACCTATTCAAACATTACAATCAAAATTATGTTAATAGCAATGGAACTCAGTGAACCTTCATATATAACTAAATATGAATTTTCAAATTATCATAACTAAAAATAATTGAACTTACAAATTATTACTTGCATATTAAAATTCAATTGTTTACTATACTTGGTGTGCCTAAATTATTACTTTCATATTAAAATTCAATTGTTTACTATACTTGGTGTGCCTTCGAAAACCAAAAAAAAAACTTGATTAAGATGTGGTTGAACTTGGATTATGAAACACCTTTTTCTGCACGAGCGGAAGGTTAAGATCGAGGTCAGAAGTATAAAAAGTTGTAAATGTACACTAAAAATTACCAAAAATTATAATGTGGTGGGATAATTCTGAATTGAATAGAACCTATTCGACGGTGAAATAAATGACAAAAAGAGATATGTTATCCAAAAAACGGATTTTTATTTTTATGTTATAACTTTTTTATTTATGGACAGACTTTAATTAAATTTGGTTTGTTTATAAGACAATTGATGGATTCAGAGTTCTAATTATATACAGTATTATAATTAAGATTATGAAATATTGAATATTTCGCAATAAAACGAGGGTGCGCATTAGAATGCGTCAAAAATGATTGACCTATGACAAGTTAAAGGTATGTTTTAACGTTCTGATGTCTAATTTTTCTTATTTTCCAAAACAAAATAGCCATAATGTCGCGTGGTTGGGTACCGCTGCTATTTAGATTTATTGGCAGTATTGACACCAGTGAAAATTGTACTAGGTAACTAATAACGATAAAAATTTTATTAGAAATTATAGGATACAGGGTGAGTGAATTCCTGGTACAATTTCCTGTCGTGTGATGTAAAAACAGTACCACAATAATTTTCCGTGATGAGCTTGACTCCTTGCTCAATAACAATCAAAACAACCCTAGAATTTTCTGATACTCCCTCAGACACCATTACATAATTACTTTTTTTCCGTAAACCATATTTTATGAACTCTCATACTTTTAATCTTATGTATTTAAAATGTTGCTGCACCATATCTGGATATTTAATATTCCCTAAATAATTTCAAACTATGTACACAAATTTAGTCCTTTTTGGCATCAAGTCCAAACATTCTGTGAGAAATCAGATCAAATTACACTTTGTTATTTTTAACTGACTTCAACAAGGGGGAAGTTGTCATTTCTTGGGATTTTTTTAGGTATGCACTTAGATTAGTCTAAAAAGGCTTAATCAATTTCGATAATGTTAGTCTGAAGCTGGTATACAATGTAACTCGTTCCTCGAGATCTATAAAACTGTCAGTGTCAAATTGACAAAATTTTAAAAATATGTCTCAGAATTTGTTGCTAATTTGTTGCTAATTAGCTGCTAACAAATCGATTTTGTTGCTCGAACCGATCTCGAGAAATCAACGGCGTAAAGGTAGCAGGAAAATTACCTAAATATGAGATAATTAAAAGATGAATAGACCAAAATGTGTTGCTAATTTGTTACTGCAAAACCCCACTAAAAGAAAAAAAATTTAAAAAGTAAATTTGTTGCATGAACTGATCTCGAGAAATCGGCAACAATGCAGGCTTTAGGTAAAGGTAGAAGGGAAATCTAAATAGAGATGATAAAAAAATATACCAAAATTTGTTGCTAATTTGGTGCTGGAAGATTCCACTAAAAGAAAATAATTTTCAAAATCGATTTTGTTGCATGAACTAATCTCGAGAAATCGGCAACAATAATATGCTCATAAACCGGACTTCTAGATTACCTCTCGATTATTCCAGAATAAATGAAAGCCAAAATTTTGTTGCTCATGCTAACAATAGTTTTTAGTTACGTTTTTTGTGGGGTCTTACAGCAACACATTTTGGAATATTTATTTTTTTATTATTTCATATTTAGCTATTTTCCGGCTACCTATACGTAAAGCTAGTATTGTTGTGGATTTCTTAAAAAAATTCGATATTTTTCTTTTTTGGGGGGTTTTGCAGCAATAAATATCAACTAATTCTGGTCTATTTGTTTTTTGGATTATCTAATCTTTTTAGCTAGCATTGTCGTCATTTTCTGGAGATCGGTTCAAGCAACAAAACCAATTTCTTTAATTTTTGTTTTAGTGAGGTCTTATTGCCACAAATTAGCAAGAAATTTTGATATATTTGATTTTTTGATTATTCATGTAAAGGTAACAAGAAAAATATCTAATTTTTCTTGTTACCTTTACGTAAACCTACCATTGTCGTCGATTTATTCGAGATCAGTTCAAGCAATAAAATGTTTTTTTTTGTTTAATTTTTTTCTTTTTGTGGGGTCTTAGAACAACAAAATAGCAACAAATATTGGTCTATCCATGTTTTTGATTATCTCATATTTTGGTATTTTTCTGCTATCTTTACACATTGTCATAGATTTCTGGAGATCGGTTCAAGTAACAAAATCGATTTTTTAAATTTTTGGTTTATTGGGGTCTTACAGTAACAAATTGGCAACAAATTTTGGAATATTTGATTTTTTGATTATTCATATTTAGCTATTTTTCCGGCTATCTTTGCGTAATTGTCGATTTGCCGAGCTCAATTAGAGCAACAAAATAGATTTCATTAATTTTTGTTTTAGTGGGGTCTTATTGCAACAAATTAGCAACAAATTTTGATATATTTGATTTTTTTATTATTCATATTTAGCTATTTTTCTTGCTACCTTTACCGTCGATTACAGGAGATCGGTTCAAGTAACAAAATCGATTTTTCATTTAATTTTTTTCTTTAACTGGGATCTTACAGCAACATTTCAAGACGATAGAAGTCCAAGAAAACTAACTTCGAGGAACAATTTCGATAATTTAAACTGCCTTGTGTTAAGAAAAATCTCGAAAGGTACGGTCACATAAATGTTAACTCACCGTGTCACAGGCAACTCCTCCATCCAATGAACAAATTATTATTTAAAATTTAAACTGCAACACGCGTTTTTACAGCATAATTTATATCAAGTACACTAAGTCCAGTATTGAAGATGGAATCCAATTTACGGTATTATAGCTAGAAATATCAATTGCTTATATCTAGGTAACGCATGTATTTCAAGGAAAAATTAAACGGGTTTTAATGTTAGAAAAAGTAGTATATATGTTGATCAGTTTTATTTCATAGACGTTTGAATGGAAATACATATCATGACAATGTTATTAGTCCAAAAGAGAAAAATACGGTATTTAATTTATTATTGGATGCAGCATATAAAATATAATTTTGAAAATAGTTAAAAAATATTATTATTTATACAGGGTGTTTCTAAAATGGGGTTCCAAACTTCTGCTGTGTATAGAACTCATTAAAATAAGCCAAAAGTCTATTAAAATGTGCCCTAAAACGCATTCTTAGAAAGTTATATGCCCTTAAAAGGGCTCAAAACTGTTTTTTTCTTCTTCTGTTATTGTCAAAACGGTTCAAAATACATAAAGAAAAATGCTTGGCTCTTACATAACTTTTTATGTTAAATAACATGTGCTACTCCGTTTTTAGACATGCAAATCATAAGCGTCATATTTAGGTTGGTGAAGGGGGTTTTCAACCCTTAAAGAGAAGAGTAACATTCTAACTCAATTTACTAGAAAAAAACATTATGATTTGCATGTCGAAAAACAGAGTAGCACATGTTATTTTATGTAAAAAGTTATGTAACACCCGTACATTTTTACATTTAATTTCGACCGTTTGGTCAATAACAGAAAAAAAAATTGTTTTGTTTGAGCATATAACTTCCTAAGAGTGCGTTTTAGGTTTTAACATATTAATATGGACTTTTTGGCTTATCTAAACACAGCAGAAGTTTGGAAACCTATTTTAGAAACACCCTGTATGTAGATTTTATTTTCATGAATATTATAATTCGAGGACAAAAATAATTAGAATTGCACTTAATGCTAATAATGACATAAGAATAGTGCCGGGGCACTTTCAAGGTGCTGCCTACCCTTTCTGAAACATATCTCATTGTCATATATCAGATTCTAGATAATCTAAATATTTTAATTTCGTTCCTGATTTAAGAGTATTTTTTGACATAGACATTCAATAATAAAGTAGATTAATAATAATTTATAAATAATTTATAACACAGGCTACAAAAAATTGCAACATTAGATGTGACAAGAACAAATAGAAAACGAAATTTCCATATAGCTCAGTAAAATAAAAATCTGAAACAAATCAAATGGGGAGTTGCAGCAGATGGCAGATTAATAACTTATTATCATAAATGATTTTCTAATTCAGCCATAATGATCCTAGTTTTCTCAGGGGGCGCAAATGAAGTTCGTAGACGCAACATAAATTATATTAAGATGTTATTGAAAAACATTATGTAAATTTAATAATTTATTAATCTTTTAGTGAAATTGTTTACATTTTTTCATAAATTGGTCTAAATCTGTTTAGTTACTACAAGTTTATTAATGTAACATTCTTTCATACTTTCACTTGAGACAACAGACTCGCAAAAATATTTACATGTAGATAGATGTCGTACATCCACAGGTACATGTCGTACATCCAAAAAAGGTTTAAAAATGTTTTTATATTGTTCAAGAATAATATTTCAAAGTTAAACATACTCCTAATTATTCCTGTTTTTAATAGAGCCTAATGGTGGGCTGAAGAAATAGCATACACTAAAATGGAAGGATGCTATTTATTGATTCCTATAAAACTAGTTGTTTAAAGTTCTATTGCACATAATTACCTGCGGATAATTTTGTACATTTAAAAAGAAAGTTACCATAACCTCGGCGTATTTCTAAATCTACAGGGTGTAACATAATGCAGTGCAGATATTTTAGCAGGGTATAGCACTGGTCAGTGAAGGCGATAAATCGATTGTCAAGTTCAAGTTCAAAACAGAAAAATAAAGAGCATTGTAAAAGAAGCGTATTGCAAGTAAAAAGGGTCGAATTTGCTTGGGAACGCGAAAAATTGTAAAATGAAAGGGGATCTAAATGCATAGATTAAAGTATATCCTGGTTGGTATGCCTAATATTACTTCACAACTGAAAATTACCAATAGAAAATTGTTTCAATTTAAACTGGAAACCCAAATCACAATATGACATTCAAAACAAGTACCACAATACGTTTTTGCAATACATAACCTGTCCCAATTTTAACCAATGTTGCCATATTTTCTGTTTCATTAACTCCGTCGAAAATTATTCAATAAAATTAAACGTATATTCATTTAATAGGAATGGTGGGTTTTTTTATTGTTCTGTTTCAATTGATAAATTGTTTCTGTTTGCAAATAAATGGTTAAATACACACTTGTTTGCCAACTTTGAACACCTTTTCCCAAAACCATAAACCAAAATATCTGCACTGCCTTATGTTACACCCATAATTACACACAAAGTTAGGTCTAATGAGGTTTGACCTGAAGATGGGCAGATTTCAATTCCTATGTGAACAATTACCTAGTATCAAATAATTTGGTCAAGTGCGAGTTGGACTCGCATACTAAGGGTTCCGTACCACCTTCAAGATTCTAATATTCCAGTTTCAGACAAGCAGGCAATGAGTGCATTTTCTTATATTTGCCCTACTCTCTTTTAAAGGAAGCGTTTTAAGTTTATAAAAAATATACACTTTCATTTTTCACAGATCGACTTTTTATTTTATTTACTTCAGGATTCGCTTGATTTTTATAAGAATATATATGTATTTAATTTTCTAATTTGGTCCCCAAAAATTAACATTAGAGTTTTATTTTATTAATAAACTTTCAGGGAAGTCTTCTATTATCTACTGTCTCAATTTGGAGGTTCTGCAGATTGGAAGATATAGGCAAAATAGGTCAAGTTTTATATTATAAATTATTAAATATATTGTTAAAGTTATTTAAAATTACAAATAAAATGTATATTTCAAAATTTAAATAGTGTAATTTCTAATGTGGGAATTAAGTCGATGTTTAATATTTTTGTTAACATCTTTTAAACAAATGATTTAAAAATATGATATATTTGTAATTCACATAATGAGCCTTTTATCTGATATGATGCGTTTGAAAATTGAATTTTTATTTTCTCCTTAATTGTATAATTTGTCCCTAAAATGACTATGGGGGTTTTCTAATAATTTTTCTTATAAATTTCAAGTGAGCACCAGTACCCCTAATTATTTTCAAAATTTTAGGTAGTATAAAGCGAAAAATGAGATTTTTTTTTATGTTAATATCTCGTAAACAATTAATTTTACAATATGAAAAATGGGTATTTTGTATTCCACATAAAAAACCCTTCCATTTGATGCATTGGGTAATGCGTTAAAAAATATTTTTTTTATTTTCCGTTTAATTCTATAATTTGGCCCCCAATATTAATATTAGGGATTTCTTCGTATTTTTCCTGTAAACAAAAAAATGTAGGTCTTATAGTTTGGGAAATAAAGGGGGAATGGGTAATTTATTGAATATATTTTTTAATATATTTTAAAATATTTATTAAAAAAACATATTACCTAGTATTAGTCATAATGAGCCCTTTGATTTGATATATTACTTGATTCGTTAGAAACAATTATAATTTTTTATTTTCCATTTAATTCTATAATTATATTTTTCAAAATTTTACAGCTTATGGTTTCGGAGATAAGGGGTGGGAATGGTTAATTTTTTTTATATTTTTGTTAATATCTTTTAATTAATTTATTTTAAAAATATGGAAAAAATATATTTGTTTTCGTCATAATGAGCCCTTTCATTTGATATATAATATGATAGGTTAGAAACAATTTTAATTTTATATTTACCATTTAATTCTGTAATTTGCCCCCCGAAATTAAAAGTAGAGGTTTCTCCTTATTTTTCCAGTAAACTTCAGGTCAGACCCTATACCTCGGTATATTTTCGTTAATATCTTTTGATTAATTTTTTTTAAATATGAAAAAAATATATTTGTGTTCCTCAGAATGGGACCTTTCATTTGATATATTACATGATGCGTTTGAAATTTTTTTATTTCATTTAATTCTATAATTTGCCCCCCAAAATTAATATTAATGGTTTCTCCTTATTTTTCCTATAAAGTTCGGCCAACTACCTATATTTCTTATTTTTTTCAAAATTTTAGGCTTAGTAGTTCAGGTAGATCAGGTGGGTGGAACGGTTGATTTTTTTAGTTTTCTCCCCCAGAAGTACCCCTAAAATCAAATTTTTTTCATTTACCATATGTACTCCTGATCGGGCCACCAAACTATACATTGATGTCAAATTTCAACCTCCTCCGTCCAGTAGTTTAGGAGAAAATTGCTGTGATGTGACAGAGGCAGAAATCCGGAGTGATATTATAAGGGTATCCGTATATTGTATATACGGAACCCTAAAAATGATGTTAGATCTCCAGTTTGACTCACATAATATCGGATTTTTTTGTTTTTTTTTTTGCTTAAAAACGGTTTTTGCTTTCTTCTTTTGTCAAGCAAAAAAATACACACAATCATTCACTTACAAATCATCATATCGAAGGAAACCTTCGATTGGACGTTTGTCCAGAAAGTGTCCCATCAGCTGATTGACGTTCTGCCTATAATACAGCGGCATGCAGGGGTGGGTTATACTGTACAACATGACTATTGAAGGCCTACGATTGGAATACCCTGACTATATTCACAAAAAAGCGATCCAGGCAATACTTTTGCTTCTACAGATGGAACTCACTAATAAAGGATAGAGGTCCAATTATTCTGGCAAACCAGATTGTGGAACACTTGTGGCGAAGAAATTTGGCAAACACTGGAAAGAACCATCACGTTCAACTGATAGAGACTATTAAATTTATATACGAAGTATACCAATTTTATAAATGTAAATACATCTTTTTTTTTCCTGCACTTCATCCAATAATTCTACGAAAACTTGGAATATTTCAAGGTTATGTGACAATAAAGTTAAAGTGATTTATTTGGGATAAATAGTTTCAACAATAAATGCATTTATGTAAATAGTACCTCTCCTCTTCCTCTTTGAGAAAATTTTATAAAAATAGCGTGTGACAATCTGTTGCAGCGGTACCCATCTAGCAATTCCTTTGATAAAGACGTTATGTCAATGGGAAGATCAACAAGACAATGGAAACCTCTGAAGATGTAAAAAGATGTAGGCTATGTTGAAGAAAGCTTTGTTCGTATTGTGAAAGTCGAATTCGGACTAATCAGTGGTTTGAGATTCGTATTCAGAAAGTAAAATACTATAAATATCAGCTGTCTAAAAGTTTTTAAAACTATTTTTGTAGGCCTGTGTAATCACCTTGTCTTTAATTATAAAATATGTCGAAAATTGACTGGGAATCAAGAGAATAATAGTATTTACAGTAATAACAATAAAACAAACACGTGTAAATTTAAAATTTCCTTTATCAGTTCCTAAAAGTTTCCTAAGTAACTAATAAAATACGCCGGCTAGAAAAGCAAATAAATTTGCTTCCGTTTATTTACATTATTTCAATCTGAATTTGATAATGCGAGAGCAGCTTTATATTGTTAAAATAAAAATAAAACAACATCAAATCAAAAATTATGTTCTAACCTTTTCTTCCCTGGGGTACGGCATACGTAAGATCCTGGAATTCTATATTAACAGGGGGCCACTTCGGCAGATGACTCAAGGAACAATCCACGGTAAACGTTGATGTTTTCATCGTAACTTCAAAGCACTTTCACTATGTCAACAAACAGCAATAAACATTTTAGTTCAAACAACCATCTGCTATTCTAAATTATTCGACTGATAACTGTTACTTTTTTATTTATACTCATCCGATAAATATTGGGTTAGTAATTGAGAATTCACAAAATCGTATTGATAAATAAATCTATTGGATATCTTATACGATATGTACCGTTACGAACGAAAGAACGATCACCACTGACAACTGAAAGAAAATGTAAACACAGTGGAAACGAGGTTCATTAAGTGGATTCCCTCGGATGAACGTGGTACACGTTATTATGGGATTGCGCGATACTGACGTACCGCGATCTGTGTCAAACACCAACGCCAAATTTTTGAACTGCAGCTGCGTATCGCCGCGTTGTCGGTGTAAACGACATGCGGAATTGACCCTAAGCGCTCTAGATTTGAACAATGCTAGACGATTCCCATTCCAATGAACTTAGGCCAGGTACACAAGGAAAAAGTTAAACTGCACAAACAGTTAACGGATATTTAATATTTTTAACGGTTATTCAGTGTTTATAGTTTTAATATTTCAGTATATGCAAATGCATTAACGTTAAAATGTGATAATAACAAAAAATAACTTCTTTAATGATTGCCAACCAATAATTTTTACTATTTGGGTGCTAGAGCTTCATTCGTAAATTTTGCTACCCTGTACATGTAAGTGCTTATATATGGACCACCTATTAGATATAATATTTTTTCTATTTATGGCAACATAAAACATTTGTCATATTTTTTGACCACTCTGTCCACTCCAGCCTGTATTACAACCTATACAGTGTGGAACAGCCAAATGGAATAAATTCGATAACGAATAAATGAGAGCGTGTTGGAAAAAACGCTTGGACACATCGATTTGTATTTTTAACCGACCGGTTATCAATTCGTCGCGTATTTTTTTTTTCGCTTTTTTTATGTATGTTACCTGATTTCTTCTCCTGTGGTGCACCGTTTTGAACGAATATGGTCTTGTTTAATAGAGTATATATCCGGATTGGTGAAACTTCAAATTTTGGAAAAGAATTCTATTGGTAAAGTGATAAAATTTGTGAATGAACACATGCGTGCATGGAAATCGACCAATATCCCTAACATATTGGTCGATTTTCCGATAACTCCTTATGCATATGTATAGTTTTTTAACGTTTAATCTATTAAAGAAGATCCTTAGGTGATCTCATATATTTTTCTGTGACGTGCAACTTGCAGTTTTGCAGAAAATCGCCGAAAATTCCAAAATTCTTATCAAAAATTTCATCGAAATGACATAACAGACATTTCCTCATAAATATTTTAATTTCAACGTAATAGTGCGGTAATTTTAGGCACTGGAAGTTTTAATTGCGAATTTGAAAATTTTGTTCGTAAAGATTTTCCTGTCAATTTAAATGATAAGTATCATTGTGTAATGTTGAGGCTTTCGATGTTACCTGGTTCTGTCTATTAAGGTTATACATACAAAATAAAAAATAATGAATGAAAACTATCTGAGTTCAAAAAAAAACTAAAAAGTTGAAAATAAAACATTTTTAAAAAATATATAACCGACTTCTACCTATAACTAAAAAGCTAAAAATAATTATAACAAAATACAACTTTAGCAAATAAATAACACATTCAATGTTGTAAGGTACCTACCCAGGAAGTAAAAAATGTAAACATTAAAAGGTGCTCATTCTGTACAAATTAATTACCTACCAATCTACTATATTTTTGAAGTCGGTGCCAAGCAACAATCAAGTTTGATGAATTAGTAGATAAGTATGCAATGAAGGATTTTAGATTTGCTTGGCATCGACTTCAAAAATATACTAGATTGGTAAGCAATTAATTTGTACGGAATGAGCACCTTTTAATGTTTACATTTTTTACTTCCTGGGTAGGTACCTTACAACATTGAATGTGTTATTTATTTGCTAAAGTTGTATTTTGTTATAATTATTTTTAGCTTTTTAGTTATAGGTAGAAGTCGGTTATATTTTTTTTAATGTTTTATTAAATGCGCATTTTTTTGACCAAAAAATTATATAGGGTGTGTCATGTGATAGTGGCCAATACCAACTTTCTTATTTTAAATGCAAACCCCTGTATATTATTTATTTTTTAGATTCTTCAAAAAATTCTAGACATAATTCATGTACAATGTCTTATACCTATCTTTAACTGTTTCGGAAATATTAAGTGTTTTCAGATTTATTACAAAAATTAACATTAAAAAAAGAAAAGTATTGTATATTGTATTGGGAGGAACTCGTGGGTTTACTGGATCAGGATATAAGTTTGTCAAAGTTGGCACGACATTATTTTGGAGCATTTCTAAATATTTATCGCCATTCAAGTTGCCATCAATAAAAAAGGGACCTACGATATGATTTCCAACAATTCATGCCCAAACATTAACTTTTTCAGGATATTCCTCTATCATCCAGTGAGGATTCTCAGTAGACCATTAGCGGCAATTTTGATGATTAACATGACCGTGTGCTTTCATCAAAAATCAAAACATCTTCGAATTGGATCAAATTGTTATCTAACCATCATTTGTTCATAGAAATACGTTGTCCTATCGAAATGGTCGGCATCATTGTATAGGAATGCATTTTATTTTCCTTTAATACTCGAAAATTGATGTGTGGCTAACGTTGAACAGTGGGGCTGCTTTTCGCCCAAAATTATGTGGGTTTTCTTAAAACTCAAGCATAATATCCAATTTCGTATTATCACTTAGAGCATTGGCAGCTACTTTTTTATCTGACTTATATGACCAAGCTCGCGAAACATCTTTTCTATTTTGCTGATTGTTTCTTGAAATACAGGCGGCAATTTGAAAAATTGTCATGAAAAGGGAGAAAATAATTTGTTTCCGTGTATTATCTCCATAACCAATCATTTGTAGAATGGTTAATTTGTGCATTTCTGTTAAATGAAGCATTTTTCTGATATTATTAAGTATAGTTAACGAAATTCAAACGTAACTAGCACTGACACTGATCACCACCGTCATGCAGACAGACAACAAGATGCTAAGGCTATGAGTTTTGACGAAAATAAACAAAACTGTTTTTTTCTTTCAAATCAGTAAAGGCAGGAATGGTTTTGCTTACTATCTCAATATCAGGAGCTAAATAGGAATTAAGTATTGAATGTAATGTAGCGAATTTGTGAAATAACATAACTTTCTTTATTTAATGTTAATTTTTGTAATAAATCTGGAAACACTTATTATTGCCGAAACAGTTGAAGGTAGGTGTAGGACGATATACACAAATCTAGAATTTTCTGGAGAATCCAAAAAAATAAATAATATACAGTTGGTATTCGCCACTGTCACATGAAGCACCCTATAATTTTTTGTAGTTGAAAAAATGCGCATTTAAAAATACAAATCGAGGTGTCCAAGCGTTTTTCTCAACACGCCGTCCTTTATTCGTTATCTAAATTATTCCATTTGTCTGTTCCACACTATATGCAACTGCTTATCATCTGCATCATATATTTCAAACACCGTATACATAAATTTGCATATGGGCGCCCAATATGGCATTTTGTGAATCACCCTTTATAACTATAATTCTACTCCACCCTGTTTTTGCACCAAACTGCAAATGCAACTGCTAATGGTATTTTTTCAACCATCCTGTATAAGAGTAATTCTATACCGCCATATATCTCAACTATCATATATATTAATCTACTTAGGGGCTAAACTATATAAATTATTTTTTCTAGCTTTTCTTAACCACTCTCTGTAACTATAATTCCATCATGTATATGCAACAACCTATGAGCCACCCAATAAAACATTTAGTTTCTAACATATTTTGACCCAACCTGTTTCATTCTAATTTTTCAGCGCCTTATATTTGAAACAATCTATGTATATAACTGCTTGGCCCAGCTGTAAATAGAATGTAAATATGAAATCGCCATAAAATAATAGTTACATGTAGCTACACATCAATTTGTATTGAAAAATATTTACAAGAGCAGTTTCACTGTAGGTCATCAAATCAGCCTGTACTGAACGGATTGAAATTTTAAAATAGCTCTCATAATTGTCACAATCTATCACTGAATTTTTTAATATTTAAAATTCTCAATAATACGATTTTTCCCTAGGATGAGACCCTCACCAAGCCTTACTGATATTATATTATTAAATTAGATTAGGATTTCTTACATCTAATGAACGGGAACCTTTAGATGCAATAATAATAATCATAATGGCAGTTTTCCATTAAACGTCAAAACGGCTTGTTTTACCAGTTCTCCTTAAAAGCGATCACATCAAAAAAGTTTCGACTTATTTTAAAACTCGCTGATTAATGGAAACGGAATTTTTGTTTTCGCCTTGTATCTTATGTTAGAATTGCCAGATAAGGGTAAAAATTAGGGGATTTTTGGGAGGAATTGGCCATTGTATCTACATAGGCCAAGAAAATGACCCTCTTTGGAAGTCTTGTTGCATTTTTTAATTTCCGTTTGTAAAATTTGAATATTACTTTGTACTCTCCTTTGGATTAAATTATCTTCGTCTTGTACCTTATTTTGAAAACATTCGATGTCATGGACTTTGTTTTCAGGAGTACCTACTGAAATTTTTAGTACCTTTATTTTGTCGTTTATTTTCTTTAATTTTGATTCCAAAATTTGTCTCTCTAATTGCATGAATTGTTCAAATAAATTGTTCTATCTGTATTTTAAATTTGCCTTGCCTTTTTAATTGAAATTTTAAAAACATTGATTGTCAGTTGACAAAAAATTGGATTATTCAATTTTACTTGCCTACCCTATTTTCCTATTTGGTTGCCCCCACTCCAGTCATGAAAATACTAATATATTTTATTCCTCCAATCAAGATGCCGAAGATACGCCCTGCTTTGAGCTTCATATGACAGCAGCCAATTAACTACATCAGGGGTGGATCCAGACACCTGCTTCCGGGGAGGGGGCGATATCATGCTAAAGGGGTGAAGGGGGGATCCTGGACTAAATTTACTAAAAAATTATATTTAATTTTAAACTCAGATTTCTTGGACCATTACAGTAAAAATAGTCGTTCTGAGATTTAAATCCATTAAAGTAACCTTCTTCTATGCTCTTCGAGTTAAGATTACCTCGTTTTAATATTAAATTTACTAACATTTTATGCTCTCGGAGGGGACTCTCGTCCCCATCGCCCCTCCTTGAATATGCCCATGAACTACATACGTCCAGTAGCTCATTGGAGTGTATATACTACACCCTGTAAGAAGCAATTGTCAATCAGCTAAAATAGCCTCATGCTCTCTCTCTCTCTCTCTATATTGCCAGCTCTTTCTAGTCTTCTAACGATATTTGTCAATTGCCAGGTGTCTCCTCATCGAAACACATTAAAATATGATATTTTTTAGAACATAAGTAAATACTTAGTTTAGAAATTTCGCTCCTGAAAGAAGATGTTCAAACTGTTCTCGCAGAAAATTAATAACAAATGTAGGAAATATGAAAAATATCAAATAACCAAATTGCTGAAAATGTCAAAAATATCAAACATTTCAAATTGTTAAAATATCACAACTGTCGAAAAAATTTAAAAACCACAAAATGTCATAGTCTCATAATTGTAAATTCCTCAATAAAATCAAAAATCTATATAAGTAAACTATCATAAATGAAAATAGTTCAGGTGCGGACGAAGGTAAGGGTGAAAGCTAACACTTTATTCTCGCCCCAAATTGGGAGCTTATGGCCGAAATTACATGTGAATTCCATCAAATTTGAATTGCCCAGAAATCCATAGCTGAAATATCAAACGGGCACTTATGAATGAAGATACTAATAATCTTCAGATCTCTTCACTATCTAGTTCTCGTCCTCACTTGAACTTGAAAAACGGATTCGACGACTCTTCTTTTTTCCTCCTATAGTATTAATTCAGACTCAGAACAAATCCTCAATTAGGTTCAAATTCTCCTAACTCTAATTATATTTTTCATTATTAGCCTCATTGTTACAATTTTTAACAATTACCTGAGAGTTTTTACTGTAATGTATTATGTCCTCTACAAGTTATTTCGACACAATATACTTATTCGTCAATAAATCAGTTAGATAACAATCGAATGCTGCTTCATAGCTAGACCTTCAATTATTAAGAAAATTAGGTGTTGAAATTTTTTCAACAGTAGCTCTGTTGCATTTAGAATCCAAGGACAAATAGAATGTGACAATTATGTATGAAAATTAAATTTTAGATGGCTGACAGTCTTTGGTAACAAATATATTAAAAAGAAATATAATCCCTTTATTTTGTTTGTCCCATTTTTCAGCCTCTGACATCACTGGGCGGAAGTAATTTGACTTCTGAGCAATATTATTCAATCTTCCATTACTTTATGGAAATTTTTCCATTTCTAGCTATTTACAAATGGAACTTTTTATGTTGGGATAAATTTTGCAACTAGCCTTACTTTAACAATTGATAAAAATAGAAGGTGTAAAATTTTAAAGGTTGCTTGTTTAAATCTTCCACAATACAGGCTGTCTTGTCACAATTGGTATCAGATTGAGCCTCTGATATGTTCTTAGCAGCCTTGCTGTGGTACTCTATACTTTAAACTCGCAGATGGATCATGTAAGTGTTCTAACCTACTGCAGCAGATATTCTTGACTTCAGTCAGAGAAAACCGAGAGAATAAGCTAGATATAAGAGAATCATTTCATGGTTTGTCCTTTGAATCTGTATGCTAATTTAGAGGAATCTGGATACTAATTTTGAGTTTCTGAATATTAATTTCAGGTAATCTGCGTGCTAATTTTGGGAAATTTAATTTCGTAGATCAGGGGCATGAATGTATTATCTGGGATTAATATGCTGAATGTCACACTCATTTGTGGTTTGTGTGACAGCTGTCAGTACTTCATTTTGAGTTCAATGCTCCTGCACTATTGCCAGTTGCGTGAGTTCCCAATTAGAGTTTAGTAAAAATACTAAATTTAAGTAAAATCTGCACAGTTTAGTTTCAGCTTCAACTTGATGAAAAGGTATTTCAAAAATGGTGCTAATTAAATTAAGTTCTGAGATGTTTAAAAATATCTTTTATGTCAACATTCCTGACCAGATGTTTCTGAGTATTTTATTCACCCTTCAGTTCATCGTTCCGGGGAACTTTAAGAAACTGGAACTAAGTTCATCAATAGTCAATTGAAACATGCCAACATTCTAGTGTGTTTGTTATTATCTTCTTGAGGTGAATCAATGGTGCTTCTGATATATTCAAAGCATAGTTATTACTTTATCCTCTAATAGGAAGATGATTGTCAGTTTTGTGAGTATTTCAGTTACTGGTAAAAATCCAAGTTTGCAAGTCTGTTGTAGATAAGTCAGTAATTACCACGGACGGTGCTAAATAATATAATAGCATCGATTGTTATTTTAACAAAGTTGTAGTATCTATACTGAAGTACAAAAATTTACATTCATTCTTCTTCTTCTTCTATCTGTAGTTCATTAGGAGTAATTTAACTACATACAAAGTATCGGATTCCCCTATCGTATTTTTAATATACTTGATATGGAGTGACCCGTTTACAAATTTGAATAATTTATGGCAACAATATTTGTTTTCGAGTGCATTATTCTCAGATGTTTCAATTCTATTCAGTTTACCAAAAGGTAAGATATTTTCTACGATATATTGATTACCTTCGAAAACAAATTAATTAATTACACAAAGTGAGTAGAATTTAAAATACGACACACTTTTAACATTTTAGATATAGTGTTAAACAAAGAGATTTGAACGATGTTTGTTGAAATAACAACTGAATTATTAATTGATAATCCTTGACTATTGCTGCAATTATATCTGATGAATATGCATAAAAGTATCGTAAAGAGTTTTCAAACCTTTTACAGGTTTGTTAGTAGCTATTCTTACCAAGAATTTTACATCACTTACACGGTGGTCGAAGAATATGCAATAGAATTGGTTATTTATGAGACAATAAAACAATTTTTGTCGATGTCTGACCTAAATATACTGTTTTCTAGCCGAATAAATATACATTATTTTCCGAATGATATTTGTGGTAGGTATATTTATGGATTTCTTCGGAATAATTACTCAACACTTATAGGTCTAGATCTACCCACCAATGGAAATTATAAGCATCATTATATTTTCCTTTCACGATATCTTTTCGAAACTTCTCTCTTTCCTTTTGTACTTTGTCTTCAACCAATCCGTGTACATTGTGAATTTCTCTTTGTACTTTATGAATTTTATTCGGTAGTTTGTTCAATTCCTCTTACTTTCATCTTCAGTTCAATATTACTAACATTACATCAGTTGGCGCACCTTGGTCTGCCGGCACTGTAAATGGCATGACACTGATGCCATCGGTTACCATCCCCTTGTCTGTGTGCATAAGCTGCGTACAGTTTCTATCGGATATATATTTAACACGTTTGCCACATGTTGTTATTGTTGTTTTTAAAGTGCTTGTACAAATTAGAATAAGTAATATTATTATTTAATCGAAATATTAGTGGCAGTGACAATTAAGTGAGTGCCAGTGAGTATTGATCTTTTTTTACTCCATATTTTCTTTATTGGTTTTTATTAATTTTGAGATGTTATAATAACTTGAATGTTTTACATTTGACGGGTTTCCCATGCCTTTTTTCATATGTTGTTTTTATTATTTATCTCGTCATTTTTATATCCGTTCATTTTGAATTCTCTTTGTATGCTTTTTTTTAACCGACTTCAAAAAGAAGGAGGTTCTCAATTCGTCTGTATCTATGTTTATTTTTTTAAGTTTGTTCAGCGAATATTCGCAAACGGCTCAAGGAATATCGACCGTTTATACTGCATCCTGTTCCGGGGCCATATTTTTTTCGTTAACATACCGTTTCTTAGAAAATGGAGAAAAACCTTTACCGATTTTCTTATACAGTATGATTTGGTGAAGTCGCCGGAATTTAAAAAATGGAAATTTTTCTTTTCGGAGCAGTGGATAATTTGAATTTGGGGATATCCCGGAACTAATCCAAGTTCCGAGATATCCCCAAGTGGTCCGATACTTTTTTCAATAACATTTGTACCGTTTTATAAAAAATCGAGAAAAACTTTTTTAACAACATTCTTATGCAGAAAGTTTTGGTGAAGTTGCTGAATTAACTGTTCAAAACTTGGATTGAATTGTAAATAAATTAAATTAATCAAAAAAATGTCAGTTAATATGTATATACAGTGTGTATTCATAAATCAAATGTTTTCTTTTTATTAATAATTTTAAGAAAAAAAGTTATCCTTCATAAACAGATTGGTCTCAAACGTAAACAGTAATCATTTCTTGTCACTTTTTTAACTGTAGGTGAGATTTTTCATCAAATATGAATTTTGGTTACACTATAATTTTTGTTAATTTCTAAATTTTTTGTCAAATGGAAGTAATTAGAATAAAAATCTACATCCACTTATGTCATTGCACTAAAAATTGTATAATAAGTATTTATGTAACTATATACTAGGTTTCAAAAAATATATTAATTTTATTTAAAAGTGAGGTAGCTTTATTTCGTTATTATGAATATTATTTAGAGAAAAAGTTATTCTTCATAAAAATATTTGCATAGTCAGAAACGTATATTGTAATCATTACATCAATGTCACTTTTTCAACTGTATACGAGGTTTGTCACCAAATACAAATTTTGCTTATAAGTAAAATAAAAAGTTATTATCAAACACGGGTATAAGAATTACAAAATACATCTAATTATGCCACATCACTAAAAATTGTAAAATAGATCTTGATGTCACTTTTCCAAATGGTGTACTAGGTTTGATAAAGAATATAAATTTAGTTTAAGTTAACTACCGTTATTTTTAATAATAACTCAAATTGTTATTAGACAAAGTTTATTAGAATTGAAAATTGCGTTATATTATCCTGTATCAATTAATATTGTATAACGATTTATTATAAGATTTCGCGGAGAGGATACTATTAAATGAATGTAGTATAATTAACAGACCTAAAAAATGATGATACTCAGATCATCTCTAATATACTGGATCCAGTTAGGATCATATAAAAAATTTTGTTAATACATATACATATTTAGAAAACAAGTTATTCGATTCAACAGTGAATGAACTAAAAAGTATGAGATAATTTTTTGCTACAACTATTAAATACTTTTTCTGAAGTAGGTGTCAATTTGAACAGCGAAGTTGCGAAATAAGACTTATAAAGTACTTGACAAAATAGTTTCATTTCAGCTTGGCACCAACTTCATAAAAAACGTATTTATTTATTAATTGTTGTAGTAAAAAAATCATTGAATTTTTTTGAAGTCGGTTTATGTTTTTTTAAAAATGTATTTATTTATTTGGGCTTTTTTTCCTCCTGTTATCTAATAAGGCTCTAAGCTTATTAAACAGTTCTAATGCTAAACGAAATATTTTAGAGAAAACCTCACATGAGTGAAGTTTTTATTTGAAATGATAGAATTTCTTCTTTCTCTGAGCACTACAAGAAAACGTCCGCATTTCAGATAATTTGTTTGGGTGAAAGTTAAAATCTTTTTTATATCTTGATGTTTATGTAAAACTTCTCGAAATGATTGTTGAGGTTTGATAAGAATTCTAATGTACGACTATTTACCTACCAATTAATTTCCAACAGTTCAACGGAAGTGGATTTAAAGTAACATACAATGTTTCCGCAATAAAAATATTAATAGCCTTAACAGATTCACACAATTGAATGGCTGTAATTGGAGCGTGATGGAACGTTCAAAGTCCATTTGCATTTAAGTTCATATCTTTGAAAGTATTTTCGTTAATTGCTACAGTGAAACTTTTATCTGTTTATAAACGGATATAAGAAATTTACATTAACACTTGTGCTGTGGTATCGGTAATATTGCAGCTGCTAAATTCAGTATTTGTAATTATTGAATTGCCTACACCAGTTCATCAATTTTGTTTCAGTACACAATATATCGAAAGATGTTATTTAAAGATCTAATAATACTCTAAAAATCTGTATCTACACTAGGTCAAACTAGTGTGTTTATTTGTTTGTGTGTTTGTTTGTACATAACAAGGACATCTCTGGAAGTAATGTAGCAATTCTAAAAGTCCTTTCACTAATAGAAAGCTACACTATTTGCGGGTAAGATAGGCGATATTTTATATTAATATAATGTTTGATTACGCGATAAGGGGACATTAGGTTGCCTATTGTTTTTACTCAAATATATCTTGGAAACCAAAAGTTATACGGGCGTGCTAATTGGTGTACATACTCTTGCCCCATATATATATATATATAAACCAGTTTAATCATTTTATAAAAACTCAATTATTTCATAGGAAACCTAAAATAATAGAGCAATGAGAATTAATAGGTGATTTCAGTTCTTTAAGTGTAGTATTAAGTGATTCGTCAGAAATTGAAATATTGAATGCGGAAAATGGGAGTTACTGATGTTGTTTTGGGAAAAAATTCAGTTTTCCGATATGGGTAAGTTGGGTATTTTTTAAGAAAAATTCACAATTTCTCAGTATCCGAAAATCATACATACATAATTAGTAGAAGATTGATATAAAATTGTGCGAAAATTTTATTATAGAATAATGGGATTTTAGTAATATTTAGAGAACAAGAACTGATTGATATCTGAAAATTGGTGTACAAGCTTTTCTCCTGAAATAACTAGAATTGATACTGAATTGTTGTTGCTGATACTTGATGTAAATCCATGAATCCACAAAAACGAAAAATACACTTCGAGATTTACACTTTATTTTGATAGAACAACACGTGTTTCTGCATAAAATGTCTTTATCAAGTTTCACAAAATACCAAAACTATTATTCTAAATATACATTTATATATATATATATATATATATATATATATATATATATAAATCTAATTATAATGGTAACGGCTGTTAAAATTTAGTATTCAAACGAATTGCGGGTAGCAGCCAAAGATTAATAAGTGTACTCTTTTTTATATGAGAGCTTTCGGAATTTTTTTATTCCTTCGTCAGTCAAATACTGAAAAAGTTACAAATATTGTTGTTATTATAAGTACTATAAATGAAATAAATGGTAATTTACTAAAGTTGAGGTTCAAAAAATAAAATTAGCATCTCTAGAGAATTAAAAAAAGTGTAACATTTAGTTTTATGGTTGTAGTTTCATGAAAATAGATCTAAATTTGAACTTTTTGATGACAAATATAAATGTGAAACCATAGAAATGTCAGAGGTAATATTATAAGGGATGAGAGTTTTTTTTTATGTTTAAGAAAATAAATAAATAAATAAATTTCAAGACAAGTTCCAAAAGTAAGTAATATATGCAAATATATATCACAAAAACAAAAACGTATGGGTTGATTATTATTTTATATATACACATATATATTAGTATCAGTCATCAATAGTATCAACTGAAGTATTAACAGAAGAGTTTGCTGTTAGTCTATCATTATCCAATTTTAACAGGTTACAATAAATCACATTAAGATCCCGTACATCAGTCCGTCGATTAATGCTGTTATCATAATTATTGATGAAAACCATTTCTAAGAAATTTCGTTTAAAAGTATTACGTTCTAGAGCTAAAATTTTTGTATTTTCAAAATCCGAAAGCTCTCATATAAAAAAGAGTACACTTATTAATCTTTGGCTGCTACCCGCAATTCGTTTGAATATATATATATATATATATATATATATATATATATATATATATATATACAATGTATATATACAGTGAGGACGCCTGGGTTGGAGCAAATTCATTTAAAATTCAGGTGTAGGTTTTTTGGAAAAACGTTGGGAGACGTCGGATTTTTTTTTTTTTTTGGACTGCGGTTTTTGTGATGATAAACTCAATTATACAGGTTGGGCCAGAAATTAATTGCAACCATCAACTACATTTTTTCAATTGGAAACATTTGTTTTTTTATTTTATTTTTGAATTCTGCATTGAATTTTAAGTATTTTTCATGTACAATGCCCTATACCGACAAATTAACAGTTACTAAAAAAATTACATTTCTTTCTAAAGTTAAGAAAACAACGGTAAAAATAAGGTATTTTTTTGGTTTGAACCTATTTTTATTTACGTCTGGTTTTTCTGATTGTTGGCGGTATTTTAGTCATATGAATGGAAATTTAATGTTGGAGTTTTTAACACTTGTTTACTTCCATAGAAACTGTATTATAATTTTACTTCAAATAAGTAGTTGTCAAGTGCAGTTGCAAAGCGTTTAACTGCAAAAGCAACGAATAGTAATTTTGACGACGGTAGGATATGGCGACAGAACTCGAACGCAAGCTGAAGTTTTTAGAATTTGGCGACGTAAGAGACAATTACAAAACCAAACATCTTCCAGAAGATACACAATTAAATGTTATGCTCGATTTACAAGAAAATCCTCACAAATCCACTAGACAAATAGCCGCAAAACAGTCAATAAGTAAATCTTTTGTTTTAAAATGCTTGCATAGAAATAAATTGCACCCATACAAAGATCATTTAGTTCAGGAACTTACTGAAGATGATTTGCACCGGAGAGTAGAATTTTGCGAAAAAACCCGCACTTTTCAAGTAAGAGACGAGGCAACATTTTGTTTAAATGGTTCAGTAAACAGGCAAAATTTTCGATATTGGGAATCAAAAAACCCCCTTTGGATTATGGAACGGCATACACAGTTAGAAAGTTAACGTATGAGTACTTCAATTGTGGGTCCTTTTTGTATTGAGAGGACACTTAACTCGAATCAGTATTTAGACCTATTACAAAATGACGTAATATCCTGTTTAACAGAATTTTACCCGAATGGTGAAAACCCAAATATACTGACAGATTGAGTATGGTTTCAACAGGATGGAGCGCCTCGCACTATTCGCGAATAGTGTGAGATTATCTTAACAATATTTTCCCAAATAGATGGATCGGAAGTAGAGGTAATATCGAATGGCCAGCTAGGTCTCTAGATCTAAGCCCGTTAGATTTTTATCTTTGGGGTTACGTGAAATCGAAAGTCTACCTCAATAAGCCGGAAAATATCGAGGAATTAAAGAATAGAATTAGGGCTGAAATACAACGAATCCTGCCACAAACGTTAAATGAAGTTTGAAGACGCGAGATGTAAGACCGACATCTAGGATTTTCAAGAGAATCAGTACACAGAGGTTCCGAATCTGGAGCCGTTCCGTGTAATTGCTGTTCTCCCTTAACTCCTGGGACAGAATGTCACGATAAAATTTTCAGGTTACTTCACCTGTCAGAGATATTGAATACTCTCTTCGAGGTGTCATTCCTTTGCGTACCTCTGTGTACTGATTCTCTTGAAAATCCTAAATGTCGGTCTTACATCTCGCGTCTTCAAATTTAACGAAATGCATCAAATGCATAAAGAAGTGTTCGAGAGGACATTCAATTGTGGGAAGCGCAACTGATAAAGGTTCCCGACCAGAAACAGAAACGGTCTTAGGTAATGCCAGGAAGTTAATGGTCAACAATTTCAACATTTAATTTGATATGTTGATGTTTTTTTTCTTCAATTTTGAAATATTAGTATTTTTTTAATAACTGTTAATTTTCGGTATAGGTATGTACATGAAAAATACTTCAATGCAGAATTCAAAATAAAATAAAAAACAAATGTTCCCATTTGAAAAAATGAAATTGATGGCCGCAATTTATTTCTGGCCCACCCTGTATAAATGAGTTTATCATCACAAAACCCCAGTCCAAAATAAATATCGAGGTGTCCGAGCATTTTTCCAAAAAACCAACACCTGAATTTTAAATGAATTTGTTCCAACCCAAGCGCACTCACTGAATATTTGTGTAGTTAGAATACTGGTTTTATTATCTTGTAAAACCTAATAAAGGCATTATATGCTGAAACACGTGCCGTTTTATCAAACTAAAGTGTAAATCTCGAAAACTAGAATTGAGTTTAATTACTTAATGTAAATCACGTACCCAATAAGTGTCAAGATGAGTATTTTTTGATTGACTAAGAACTGATAAACTGACTCATTACTTAAAATGAATGGAGACATTATTCGTATTTTTCTCAATATTGAAATTATGGAGAGGATGGGAACCGAAAAATGTCCAACATCTGATTAATCACAGGTGAATCTAAAAAAATAGCATTTGTCGGAAATATAAAAATGTTAAGTAATAAAGACTTACGAAATGAAAAATTAAATTAAAGAAATACTATAAAACATAAAATGTTAAAAAATCTTAATTACATCAAACATCACAAAAATACAAACGTTGACAAAATTGTCAAAATTATTCTGTTGAAAACCTAAAATGAGAAAAATCTCAAAAATTTAAAATATACAAAACTTTCTAAATGTAAAAAACATCGAAAACATCAAAAACGTCAAAAATGATAATGACAATACATGGCAATAAAAATAAAATGGAAAAGGGGAAACCACAATGTCAAATATCAAAAATCAAACACACCTAAAATGTGAAGACGCGAGATGTAAGACCGACATCTAGGATTTTCGAGAGAATTAGCACACAGAGGTTCCGAATCTGGAGCCGTTCCGTGTATTTGCTGTTCTCCCTTAACTCCTAGGACAGAATGTTACGATACAATTTTCAGTTTACGTAACCTGTCAGAGATATTGAATACTCTCTTCGAGGTGTCATTCCTTTGTACGCAAGACAATATTATATATAACATACATTGTTTCTGGTCAAGGAATCTTCATCAGTTAAGCTTCCCACAACTGAATGTCCTCTGGAACACTTCTTTATGTATTTGATACATTTCGTTAAATTTGAAGACGCGAGATGTAAGACCGACATCTAGGATTTTCGTGAGAATTAGCACACAGAGGTTCCGAATCCGTGTAATTGCTGTTCTCCCTTAACTCCTAGGACAGAATGTCACGATAAAATTTCCTAGATGTCGGTCTTACATCTCGCGTCTTCAATTTTAACGAAATGTATCAAATACATAAAGAAGTGTTCGAGAGGACATTCAATTGTGGGAAGCGCAACTGATGAAGATTCCCTGACCAGAAACAATGTATGTTATATATAATATATATTGTCTTGCCTACAAAGGAGTGATACCTCGAAGAGAGTACACCTAAAATGTGTTTAGCTTATCATATTAAATCACAAAAGAAAATCTAAAAATGTAGAGGTTGTGAGACTTAACAAATGAAAAAACACGTTCAAGATCACTACCTCAAATACGCCCATTTGTCTAACGAGCCGGGACGGATCAGCTAGTCCAAAACCAAAATAGTTCAGCACCATTTTCTCCTCTGTACCTCAACCGAATTTCTATATTGTTCTCCTGTTTAGTAGCTATTGACAAGGTTTAATACAGAAAGCTAAAATGCAGTTATAATATGAACTCATTCATAAAATAACATAAATTTAATAAGTCATTATTTGAGTCCATACTGCCAATGTCAACAATATAACAGAAACAGTTCAGCCATATTGCTTGGACTTAAAATCGTAAACATGGATTCACTGACATGCGAAGGACTAAAAATGCCTATACACAATTAAATCACTAAAAATGGTTGCACATTTTCACAAATAATGGAAATATGGCATCTATAGTGTCACCTTGGAAAACGTAGATAATTACAGATATTTAAAGGCATGATGTTTACTTTAAATATCTCTATAAGCAATATGTTCTAAAAAAATTCCTAGTATTTTTTATCGAATAAGCAATGTGTAAATTGTCTTCTCAAAATGATTCATTGAAAGGAACGTACGCATCCTTACTTGACACGTTTACAAATTAATATTTAATGGCCCTCTATTACTTATACTCAATTAAAATATGTTATATGTTAGTGGTACTTCATTTTGTAGCCAAATTGTTTTGGAGCTGTCCGAATTTGGATATCACTGCGATTTTTCATTGTTTATGATGTTCACAATCCCGCCTCTCCAATAAAGGCCAAAAATCAATTATAATATCACTGACAGTTTGGTTTATAATATAAACGCGATCCTATTGATATTCAAATTCGATTTGCAATTGACCTAAGAATATTGATGCAGTTATGTGTTGACACAGAAAGCGATATTGGGCTTTGTCCTTACTATATTAATAGATAAATGACTAGTCTAAACACTCATCAATAGCTGTCTAACTTACAAATGAGATGTTCGTATTGTGGTTGAGTAAATGATATATGTACAGGGTGTCACATATTTCAGAACAGATATTTTGGTAGTGTTATACGATATATGTCAAAAAATGTATTGTTTGTGAGAAAAAATGGTCAAAGTTGTCAACGAAAGTTAGCACTTAAGTGCGTATTTAACCATTTATTTATAAAAAATCAACAATTTTATCAACAGAACAGGACAATAAAAAAATCTCTACCATTCCTATTAACTGAATGGATTTTAAGCCAATTATATTGAAAACTTTGCAACACAGTTAGTGAAGGAAAAAATCATGCCAACATTGGTTAAACAGCTTTCTTTCAAATCACAGCAAAAGCAAACATTGTGGTAGGGTGAGCAAAAACGTGATTTGAATGTAATATTTTGATGTGGTTTGGCTTAACGTAGAAAATAGTAATATTTCCATATTAAATTGAATAATTTTCTGTTGGATTGTGAAGTGTTGTTATATTTATGTGATAGAATTGTTCACAAACAGAAATTCGTGGATATATTTTTAATGTATCAATTTAGAATCCCTTTCATATTACGAGTTTTCGCATGAATATTAAAATTCGACTTTTTTCTCTTGCAATAAGCTTGTTCTTCATTTAGATGCATTTCAGTGTAGTATTTTTGTACCGTACGCATACAAGGTTGCCACATGTATTGAATTTTTAAAAACTTAATAATCGAATAGGTCTTTAACTATAAAATATAATTGTTGAGGCTTTTTATTCATTTTGACAAGTACTATCACCTGCTAAATCTCTACAGTGCATGATGTTACACCCTGTATAAAAGATAAAATTGGTATCACCTTTTAATGGCAAAAATATACTTTCCTATTGATGGACGCATTCACCCAAGGTCTTCCCCAGCACTATAAGCTAAATTAGCAAAATTTGCAAAATTCACAAAATTGTAAACTTACTAATCATACAAATTACCATAAGAAGTCAGAAATCTCCTTCGAGGGAACGTACCTCTTTCCTCTTCCCAAAACCATTCTCAACCTTCCTTACAATATTTGCATATGTCTGTCCATCAACTTTATCATCAAAGACTGAATGTCTGCCATTTCTTCTGGTAAATATCACAGATGTCGAATAAATTTGCTCAGCGGCACTTGTGAAGTACATGGGTCAACAGTTTCATACACTTTTACTATTTATAGAACGAATGAATATATTGATTCTCTGTCAAACTCTTTATTGGAACTTAGACTCCAATAAAAATATTTTCAAGAAGTAAATAGATGTCGCCATCTATCTTGCTTAATGCAATGCACCAGGGAGCCTGATTTTAATTATGGTCCCATTATCTCCTAAGAAAATAATAGAGAGTTCGATTAGTAATCGTCACGTCTAATAATTTTTTTTTCAGTTCATAATTAAATAATTCGTTATTATTAACGTTACAAGGACGCTGTTTTATAAAATGGTGGTACATATTTCCATATAATTATGATTAGTGTTCTACAGTTGTCTCTACAATTTTAAAACAGTGGAATATCGAGACTGTTAGTCATTTGGTAGAACTTTGCTGAGATGCTGTCATGTCACAGCACATTATTTGCACTTATCAACGAGGTTCCAATCATAAAACTCCTTTCAAATTGCTCTAGCTTGATCTTTACCGGAAGAGCTATTCACTTTTGATGCTGAAAGAAGTTGCTCCTTCGCTCCAAATGAAATTTGAATCGAAGTTAATCTTCTTTAGAACTTCTAACGTCTAGACCTGGTAACAAGTTTCCATCCCAATATCCGGGTACGATTTCGGGGATGTTATCTAAAAAATCGGATTTTATGGATTCAGCTCTATCCTTTCTTATTTGTGTCCGAATGCGTTAAATCATTGGTCGGCAACCTTTTTTGGCCGCGGGTCAAAATCAATCAAAATGCGAGTATTAAAGAGACGTTTGGAGATATTTTTGCATGAGAAGATAATTCAGCAAACGACTATGCTGTTTTCCTGCATATATAGCACTGAAATACCATTTTTTTTACACGAACACAAAATAATCACGGATTTCAACATCAAAAATACGCTAAATAATACAAATATTGAAATTAACCTCAAATCCAAAGATAAATAAAGCGAACTGTCGGTAAAGTGCACTGTTGCCTGCTCCCCACATCAATCGTAACGATTCTGTAATGCGTTAGTGTAGATTTAAGTATTATTTGATACAATTGAAAGAAGTTTGGCACCGGTAAGCGTCTCGCAAGCATTTGTTTACTATTTTCCGGCAATGATCATTCAACCCATTTTTAATGTAAACAGGCAGGTCCATTTATATTAGAAATCATTGGGTGCATTCAGGGAATTGTAGCGATGCAGCGCTTTGTTAAAGCAGTGTACTAAAGAGAGTCTGCTTTATCGACAGGGCTGCAGCGCTTTGATAAAGCAGTAAAGCATATAAATTCTTCGCTTTCCGCGTTGTAACTAAATCAGCTGTCAAATTCTGTGTGGTATTACGCCAAAGTGCCGCCAAGTAAACATAACTAGTGAAAATAACTAGAAACAAAAGTTTTCATTCAGCGGAAGCAAAGCGCTGTGGCGCTTCAGCGCTTTAATGCTATAATTCCCTGAATGCACCCATTGTTGTACTGGATTCAAATTTAGTACGTTCATAACTTTGCGACAATTTTTTTGGGGAAAAAGTGGATCACTTGAAATTACCAAATGGGTCACTCGTTGACAGAGATACTGGAAACTTTTCGTAGCGATGAATTACATTGTTTCTTTTCTACCAGGCATTCAAACTAGTTCACCAGCAACTCTAAATCGTTCCCGCATAGGCGCAGCTTGACTTTTCGGATTGGTCCTAAATTACATGCGAGCAGAATTTTTTTTAACTGAGTTACGTAACATTGTCCTCCCTCTAAGTCGGATTGTCCCAATCTGATGTCATTCACTGGATCTGAAGGCAGCCGCCCAGACAATGAACGCCTCCCCCGGCTCCTCTCAGCATATTTAATGGCTTCATCTCTCTATTATTTACTGACTGTGATGTCAACTGTCAAAATCTTTTGACAAACAAGAAACATTAGATCAAAGCGAGAACTCTTTACGGACTATGGTTTCCTGTGGAGCAATACCGCAGCTAGATCTGAATCAAATAGGGTCGTACTTGAAACTAATTTAAACTTTGGTCGCTCTTTCGGTTCTGAATCAATCTATTCGGAACATTTTTCAGCTCTGGAGAGCTTAACCGGGTCAATATAGAATTTTCTGTGTTCCAAACGCTGGCATTCTCGACTTTTATAGTAAAATTTCCTGAAATGGCCTTGGCCGTGATCACAATCATGATTTACTTCCTTGTTCTGAGCTCCTATCTTCCCTAAGTGTAATTTCATTTCTCCAGTTTGAACTCAAAACCACTTGAAACTAGAAAAGTTATTCAAAAATTTTAATATCAGAAATACAATGAAGAAAAAAATTCTAAAATGTGTGTAATAACAACCCATTGTGAGTTTATGGCCACCTTAAAACTTAAAAGTTTGGTCTAGAGAATCATCAAGCTAGTTCGCCAACGTATCAGAAGAAGTTCCTTATCAGAACGCCGAATAAATGGATTTGTAGTTTTTTTCTGAAAGATAGTTGTGGCATCTCTGAATTAAAGTCATTAATCTACTGCAACTTTACAAAAAATATAATAATTCATCATGTGAAAAAAAATTGATAAGTTAACATCACAAATTTGATTTCTATGATCAATCTATCAGCAGAAATATTTTGCTCTACAGTCTTTCTTTTGTAATAACCTAAAGTTAACATTAACTTTTTTTATCAAAAAATTATAATTTCAGAAATGTCGGTAAAATTTTGTATCAATGTAAAGCCATTTCCATATTCCTATTTTATATGCTCATAATTTGTATTGTATGTTTAATACTATTATTATTTTACTGTTCCAATTTGAGGTTGTTTGCTTCAACGTTTAACCTCATGTACCTTAAGTAGATCACTAATTTGCAATATTTACTGTAATAATTTTTTAGTTATGTACTGAAGGAGGAAAAAATGGTTTCGAGATGTGACTCTGCGAAACGTCATTTTAGCATTGATCTCGGCAGGGATCAGTTATCAACTACGCGGATGAATTCCCAGAAACCACCTAATATATATATATATATATATATATATATATATTGCAATATAGTCCGTGGGTTCAATTTAAAATTATAAAACTAATATTCACTTTCACTTTTCTAGAAACTTTTATCCCGATGAGAAACATCCTCTCCATGGTAGGGAGCGAGTCGATCTAAATGAACCACCTTCAATTTAGCCTTGGGGTTTCGACGGATTCGGTAGACGACGTCATTAAGCCTCTTGACCACCTCGTATGGACCATCCCAGGCGGGTGTAAGCTCTGGGGATTTACCCTTGCTCCGTTGGGGGTTGTACAGCCAGATTTGTCCCTCTCCTGGAACCCGACTGAATTGGCCTTGAGGTCGTATCGTATAGGGGAATATGCTCATCCCAATCACGCTGGTTATGGCTGCCTTCAGACGCCTGAATGATGTTTCGCAAAACGCCGGTAGTATGAACAGAGGCCCAAGAAGCTTCGGAGTTTATGCTTGTCTCTTGGGACTGACCAAACACGGATGGCTTCTATCTTGACTTCGTTGGTGTGGATTCCTGACTCGGACACTACGTGGCCCAAAAACTCTACTTCTTTTTGGAACAAGGAACACTTCTTCGGATTGAGTCTCAGGTTGGCGTTATTAATTCTGGAGAATATTTCGTCCAGGTTCTTCAGATGGTCGTCGAATGTCTGACCCATGACTAGAATGTCGTCGAGGTATACTAAGCACGTCCTTCATGTTAACCGCTCAGTTCTTTTTAACTTTCACGACGGGAGCGGACTATGGGCTGATGGATGGCTCAATAACTCCAGTTTGTAACATGGACTCGATGTTTTCCTCGACTGTCTGTTGTTGCCCCAATGGTCGTCTAGGTGGTATTCTGATGGGTTGAGCCTTTCCGGTATCTATTCGATGCTGGATGATATTGGTGCGACCGGTGGTTCCATCTTGACTGTTAAAAATTTGCCAGTGCTTTATGAAAAATTGCTTGGCTTTCTTCTGGTTCTCTGGTGTCAGGTGTGTCAAATGATCAGCAAACTGTTGTAGGAACTCTTTACCAGGCCCTGTCTCCTTCACCGACGTCTGGTACTCTTCTTCGCAATTGATGATGGTCTCTACTGGCTCGAAACAAGCTATCTCTTGACCATTGGCAATTCTGATGTCGTTGTTGGACAAATTCAGGACTCTGATTGGTATATCTCTTCCGGTTTTAACTATAGCCCGTCCAACTAAGTAGTCATGAGCTGAGTGTACGAGCTCCACCATTCCAACGCAGCTCCCAGGATTGCTGTCTAGCTGCCCATGAATAATCTGTTCCGTTCTACCGGGAATTCTAGCTGAAGACTTTGCCACAATTTTTATGGGGGTGACTGATGTGTTGACGGGCCGTGTCAATACAAATTCCTCATTTAGGAACGGAAGAACATCATACCTCGGGTCGAACATAAATCCATGCTGGATAATTAGGTCCATTCCCAGTATAAACTCATCCTCAATATTCGCTACCAGGACCCTATGCCGGATCATGTTGTCCCCTATCTGTAGCACGACATCTGCCTCACCCTGTATTGACATGGACTCGCCGGTGACTGTTCTGAGCTGGATGTTATTGGTAACTGGTCGAATTTCTTATGCTCTCAAAACCCTGGACTTGGCAATGGAAACAGCGGCGCCGATATCGATGGTGATGGTGACTGCTCGCCCATTGATGGTGCCTCTGATGACTGCCGTTATCTCGGCAAAATCCCCGGATGGATAAGGTTTTGGGGGCTGATGGAGGTTCAGTCAGCATTCGCCTCCTTATGCTGACTGGCTGACGGTCCCTGGACATGTGGCTGTTCTATTGGTTACCCCTGGTCGGTGATCGTTCAGGTAGCCTCACTCGACAATCACGTTGGAAGTGTCCTGTCCGTCCTCAGCGGTAACATGCCCCTCTGGTGACAGTTCTTTGTGACCGTTCTAATATTTTATTCAGACCAGCCAGCAGCGCTTCAAATGGTGACTCTGACTCTTCCTGGTTAAAGGAAACTGCTCGGACCCTCGGCTTGGACATGTTCATGACGGCCTCTACTTCCAAAGCCCGAAGTAGAGCTTCATTACTTTTCTTGACGCCACTTAGTCTTAGATTTCGTTGTACTTCCACATCTCTGATACCGTTTATGAAACTCTGTGTCGCCAACTGGTCTTTCGTTTCCTCTGGCAGGTCTGGATAGGACAAGTGAACTAACCGTCTAATCTCTGCTTCGAATTCTTGGAGGCTTTCACCGGATTTTTGTGTTTTTCCATTCAGTTGGACTTGGTATACCTGGCTCAAGGATTGATTTTCGTATCGTTTGTCTAGGATGGCGATGATCTTGTCGAAATTGCCTTGTTCATCCACTGGAATGCTTTAGAGGAGTTCTAGGGCCGGACCTCTTAACGAAATTACCAGAGAAGTCGATTTATCTTGATTATCCCATCCATTAGCTGTAGCCACGGCCTCAAATTGTCGTTTATACATGGGCCAACATGAACTGCCATCAAATGTGGGTGGTTTACTAACGGAACCTCTGGTACGCACGGTGTGCGTACCAGAGGTGCTGGTATTTTCCTCGCTGTAAGTCCTGTTGCATTTTTTTAATTTCTGTTTCTACCTTGTCTTGGATGGCACTGATTTGGTCTTGAACTGTGTTTTGAATTGAACTGATTTCAACTTTTACCTGGCTTTGGATGGAATCGAAATCATCTACTTTTATTTCAAGAGTGTCCATGGTATTTTTTATGGTCTTAATGTCATCATTTGTCTCTTTTATATCTGACTTAACTATTTGCATTCTTTCATTAACTGTTTCATTAACTTCTCTTACTATTTGCATTAGTTGTTCAAATTGCATTTGTCTTTTTTCTTCAGTTTTTTTAAATTCATTTTGTCTCCTTAATTCAACTTGTTTTTGTTTTTCTTCAAATAATTTAAATTCTTTTTGTCGTTTTAATTCAATTTGATCTTGTTTCTCTTCAAATACTTTAAAATCATTTTGTCGTTTTAATTCAAGTTGATCTTGTTTTTCTACAAATTTCGAGAATAATTCTCCAATTAAATTATGTTGTTCATTTTTCATCTTGGAAACTAGATTTTGTTGTTCGGTTTTCATCGTAGTGACAAGATTTTCTAATTTTATTTTACGTTTTTCATCAAAAGATTTCTTTCATTTCATTCATTTCTTCTTGATGTTGTTTTTCCTTCTTGTCACGTTTTTCTAGAATCTGGACTATTTTTTCGTCTAGTCCCTCTGTAACCTGCTTGACTATTTTTTTGGTAGTTTCGTCCCTTTTTTCCATTCTTCGGGTTTCCATAAATCAAATTACGATTTTAACTGCACTTAATCCTGTACTTCTGATCACCAAATTGCAATATAGTCCATGGGTTCAATTTAAAATTATAAAACTAATATTCACTTTCACTTTTCTAGAAACTTTTATTTACATCGAATGTACAACAGCTGATTCAAATATCACAATAACAATCCCATATACGCTAGTCGTCGCGGTATATCTGAACTCTCCATCGTGGCTTCTTCCTTTATAAGACCAGCATAGAAAATCATCATCACTCCTACAGGTGCCGAGTGTTTTCGAGAACCATTTTTTATCTCAAAGCGTTTGTTGTCGTATTGAAATGCAACAAAATCGGCTTTGGTAATTTATTGAACGCTCGACTCCTGCTTTTGTGCATTATCAAGAGACAAAAGTGAAAAAGAGTTTCAGAGTCGAGATCGAATTCGGGGCCTCAATCTACCTATTTCCCAAGAGTCACTATAACTGAACTCAATGTGAATCTGCTCTGCTTCTTTTATTTATTATTAACGGTGGGTTAGAAGGGGATGTCATGTGGTGTGATTGGTTGGTGGGCGTGTCTGGCAATTACTGCTGCTGTAGGAAGGCGAGAGCTGTCATCGCGTCCGTTTTGACAGAGGAGTCTTTTCTCTATTTCTATAGCTTCGCGAACAGTGGATGCCCTAGGGAATTAAGAGATATGATAGTCCTACTGTCCTCAAAGTTGATAGAGTGCCCCGTTTGGATACGATGATGCGTGAGAGCTGAGATCGGATCTTTTTTGCTAACTGATAAAGAATGTTCATATACTCGATGGTTGACGCGCCTGTTGGTACGACCGATGTAACTTTGTGGGTAATCGCGACATGGAATTTCGTAAACTCCTCGATCCTCGTTAGGTACTTTATCTTTAGGGTTCCCGGTTAAGTTGGCTATAATTAGACTAGTGTTAAATACTGTCTTTATTTGATGTCTGTGTAGAATCCGTGCTATTTTGTCAGTGATTCCTCGAATGTATGTAAGGAAGGCTTTCCGGTGTTGTTGGTCTGTTTCTGATGGAGTTGGTGTATTGGGGGGTTGTTGCGATTGACTAATTATGCTTCTCCTTAGACTCTACAAGTTTACACGTTTTATCCAAAGGTTTTAATTTCGCAATGACGCCAAAAATTATCCCAACAGATTGAGACCCTGAGTTCGATCTAGACTCTGAAACTCTTTCACCTTTGTCTCTTTATAATGGCCCCAAAGCAGGAGTCGAAATGTCGAGCATTCAATAAATTCAGACGCGGTTCTCACCCGGAACCTAGTCTAGTTCATAATAATGCTTTCTTTATGTAGAGTTACGCTGTTTTTTTTTCTTAATTTTCCATTCAAATGAATAAGAATTTAGAGCAACCAAATTGCTTTGTCATTGTCACATATTTTAAAACTGTTGGTCTGAAATGATTGACCTAGTTAAAATATAAATTGTAAATCACAGGGGAAACATCTACAGCAAAATCATTCACATGATGTTACGTAAATAAGATAAAAGGATTATGTAACATTCAAGGACATTATAACACCGAGGCCAGTGCAAGAATAGATGCACCAAAGCGTATAAAACAAGAACATACACCGTTAAAATTTCAGAAAGCTTGAAATGTATTTAATGGACATTACACAATTTTAACCACAGCAAGAAATGTCGCATTAATTAAATGAAATTAAAATAAATAAATAGTAATTCAATACGTCAAAAATTAATTAAAATCATCTACTTACAAATGTTTTCTTCCATTTGGAAAAACAATCGTATATAATAGACATAAATGACTCCGATATATTTTTTTGTTTGAGACTAATTATGTGAGTTGAATAATTGTCATCGTTAATGAAAAATAAAAAAGGTCCTGCACTTAATTTGCCATAACGGTGCACTTAATTAATTATCTCAATGAGATACTTGACTAATGATATAGGAAACGTAGTCGTAAATATGCTTAATCATGAAGCTATAAATTAAGTGTGCATCTACTTGTTAAATGTAGTTTTCTTTTCTAGGAAACAATTATTTTGGCTAACGCTTCGGTCAGGCCAAAACTCAGTTTTAGCTATTTTTCAATTTAAATTGATTTTTGGAATAACTCATAATTAGATAGAAAATTACAATGGGGCAAGATATCCTTACAAAAATTATGCAGCTATAATAGTTGTTATTTGCTACAGTATGTATTAAGTACGTACATTTAAAAGAACGAACTTCAAAAGTTTTTACTAAAAATAACGAAACCTTTGGCGAAGACAAATGTGTTAAAAATGGCAAGCGCCGAAGCTATTTTGTACATACACGGTCTCCAGAATAAAATTGTTTCATGAATAAGCGGTAGGTAATTTTAAGATTATTATATAGGGTGCCACAACCATGTTCTTGATATAAGATAATTTGGTCAAGTGTGAGTTGGACTCGCATACTTAGGGTTCCGTACGACCTTCAAGATTCGAATATTCCAGTTTCAGGCAAGCAGGGATTGAGTGCATTTTCTTATACTTACCCTTATATCTTTTAAAGGAAGCGTTTTAAATTTATAAAAAATATACACTTTGATTTTCCACACATAGACTTTTTATTTTATCTGCTTTAGGATTCGCTTGATTTTTATCACAATACATATGTATTTAATTTTCTAATTTGGCCCCCAAAAAGTAACATTAGAGTTTTATTTTACTAATAAACTTTCAGAAATGCCTTTTATAATCTACTGTCTGAGTTTTGAGGCTCTGTAGATTGGAAGAAAAACGGCAAAATAGGTCAAAGTTTAAATTATAAATTATTAAATCTGTTATTCAAATTATTTAAAAATATAAATAAAATATATTTTTCAAATTTTAAATAGTGTACTTTCTAAAGTGGGAATTAAGTCGATGTTTAATATTTTTAATATCTTTTATACAAATGATTTAAAAATATGATATATTTGTAATTCACATAATGAGCCTTTTATCTAATATATTACATGATGCGTTTGAAAATTTAATCTTTATTTTCCATTTAATTGTATAATTTGTCCCTAAAATTACTATGGGGGTTTTCTAGTAATTTATTTTCCGTTTAATTATATTATTTGGAGGGCAAATAATAGAATTAGGTTTTTTTTCATATTTTTCCTATAAACAAAAAAAAAATGAGGTCTTAGAGTTGGGGGAATAACTGGATAATAATGGGTAATTTTTTTTTTAATATTTTTTTAATATATTTTAAAATATTCATTTTAAAAAAAATTAAAAATATATTTGTACCTATTCGTCATAATGAGCCCTGGGATTTGATATATTACATGACCCGTTAGAAACAATTATAATTTTTTATTTTCCATTTAATTCTATAATTTGCCCCCCCAAAATGAATATTAGGGGATTCTTCTTATTTTTCCAGTAAAGTTCAGGTGAGGGGCTATACTTCCAGTTTTTCAAAATTTTTCAGCTTATGGTTTCGGAGATAGGGGGGATGGGTAAAATTTTTTATATTTTTGTTAATATCTTTTAATTAATTTATTTTAAAAATATGAAAAAATAGATTTGTTTTCGTCATAATGAGTCCTTTCATTTGATATATAACATGATGGGTTAGAAACAATTTTAATTTTAATTTTCCATTTAATTCTATAATTTGCCTCCCCCCCAAATAAATATTACGGGTTTCTCCTTAATTTTCCAGTAAAGTTCAGCTGAGGGGCTATACCTCCATTTTTTTCAAAATTTTGCAGCTTATGGTTTCGGAGATAAGGGGGGGAATGGGTAATTCTTTTTATATTTTTGTTAATATCTTTTAATAAATTTATTTTAAAAATATGAAAAAAAAATATTTGTTTTCGTCGTAATGAGCCCTTTCATTTAATATATAACATGATGGGTTAGAAACAATTTTAATTTTATATTTTCCATTTAATTCTGTAATTGGGCCCCCAAAATTAAAAGTAGAGGTTTCTTCTTATTTTTCCAGTAAACTAAAACTATTTTTTTAAACTTTACGTTTTATGGTTTCGAAGATAAGGGTGGGGGAATGGGTAAATTTTGGTATATTTTCGTTAATATCTTTCTTAATATTTTTTTTTTAATATAAAAAAATATATTTGTGTTCCTCAGAATGAGACCTTTCATTTGATATATTACATGATGCGTTTGAAAATTTTTTTATTTTTAAATTTTTATTTAATTCTTTAATTTGCCCCCCAAAATTAACATTAATGGTTTCTCCTTAATTTTCCTGTAAAGTTCGGGCAACGCTCTATATTTCCTATTTTTTTCAAAATTTTAGGCTCAGTAGTTTCGGAGATCAGGGGGGGGAACTGTCGATTTTTTTTAGTTTTTCCCCCAGAAGTACCCCTAAAATCAAATTTTTTTCTTTTACGATATCTACTCCTGATCGGGTCACCAAACTATACATTGATACCAAATTTCAACCTCTTCCGTCCAGTAGTTTAGGAGAAAATGGCTGTGATGTGACAGAGGCAGAAATCCTGATTATAAGGGTATCCGTATATTGTATATACGGAACCCTAAAAATTAACATGAACATGACCTCGATCGGTCAAGACGTTCAAAACCGACACGATAACACACCGGCGCACCAATAGACTAATAGAAAAATAGAACTTGTTTTTGTTTCCTAACTGCTTATGTTTATATAAAAAATTTGAACCACCCTGTATAACTAAAATTATAATCCGTCTTCATTTTGTTTACGGAATTAGACTATATAAATTTTTTAATTGATTCTGTTGAACTAAAATTCTTCTCCACCTTATATTGCAACCATCCTATATATGCAACTGCTTATGTACCACCCAATATCACTTTTTTTAAATTTTTTGAACCCACCTGCATAAATGTAATTTTACTACTCCCTAAATGCACGCACACACCGCCACACCTACAACAGTATACCGGATAGAAAAGGTCACCTGAGGGGACATAACAAATTTTTATTTGGATAAGTATTTCCAAAATGGGGAAGACTTCAGCCCCACTAAACCGACTTATACCTAATATAGGTGGTCTGTACCAGGCAAGAAGGAAGCTATTGGCAACAGTATAGCATCTGTACTGACATACGCGATCTTCTACTTCCTAGGATATCCTGCAATGCATAATGTCGTACCAATGCTAGAAAGAAAGGGCTATAGAGAGGGTAAGAGGCTATTTCACTCGATTGGGAACTGCATCCAATGAGCATTAAGGCACTTAAACTCTTCCCTCTCTAAGTAAAACAAAATGCTTCCGAAGTGGGATTAAGGAAGCACCTGGGCCTACGGAATTTATTTTAGAAAATTCTAAATAAACCACTTATTTTTACAAGAACGTTTGCGTGTGAAGTCTGGCTGCACCTACCAATCGTGTGAAATAGCATTTTGCTTTCCCTACTGCCCTCTCTTTCTATCCTGGGCACGACATTTGTGCATGGCAGGTGTATGCAATTAGACCAAAGCAAGACCCTCCTCAATTTAGACAAACACCTCGAATACCACCTTGGCAAAGAAGGCTAGAAGGGAAAATTAATTTTCTTCGGAAAGACATTGGAAGACTGACCGAGTACCAACGTGGAGTCAGGAACAACAGAATAGAAAGACTTGTCAAGACTATCATGGACAATAACCGAATACACTCTCAGTCGGATGGAGAAAACATCACATCTGAGCAGTGTCTTGACAGTCTACGACAAAAGCTCTCGGTTTACACAAGTCGATTGAGAAGGTACAAAACCAGTAACCAACGGAAACTAGACAACACACTTTCCGACAATCAGAAAAAGGGTTTTATAGAAAACTTAACAACATCAATAATAATGAAGCCCCTAGTTACCCCAGTAAAACAGACATCGAAGAATTCTGGAAAACACAGCTTTCCACAACAATATCCCATAACTCCAAAGCCAGCTGGATTAATGAGGAGGAGGCTACTTTTCAGAACTGTGATGGCATGCAACAGCTACCATTTACAAAGGAAGACACATCCAACATAATGAAGCACCTCCATAACTGGAAAGCACTAGGACCAGATGGCGTGCAAAATTACTGGATCAAGAAACTCTACGCAACCCATGAAACACTAACAGCCCTTATAAATGAAGTTTCCTTATGCACGGTGCTACATACCTCTTACCAAAGGACAACCTATGTACACAGGACCCAGCAAAGTACCGGCCAATCACTTGCATGGTGCATTAATCATCGCATTTTCAAACATAGTGAGCTGAACAACATAATTACTCAACAACAAAAGGGATTCGCGAAAAATTCGATGGGCTGCAAAGAACAACTGATAATTGATTCCGTTGTCTGCAATCAAGCCCACGCCAAACGACGAAATCTCTACATGGCATATGGGGACTACAAAAAGGCATTTGATTCAGTTCCACATGATTGGCTCATTAAGGCACTGAAACTCTATAAAGTGAATAATTGTATTATCAACTTTTTAGAATATGCCATGTCCACCTGGCAAAACCAAATCTCACTGAATGAAGCCAACTGTTCGATACAAACTCACCCCATTCCAATCAGAAGGGGTATATTCCAGGGAGACTCTCTTAGCCCGCTGTGGTTCTGCCTGGCCATGAACCCTCTCTCAAACAAACTGAACTCGACAAATTTTGGGTTCAGTCTCAAACACAACAATGTACAATTAAAGATAAACCATTTGTTATACATGGACGACTTAAAGTTGATGGCAGCTACGAAACAACAGCTGCATGATATGCTTAAAATAGTAGAAGGGTTCTCTAGTGACAGCCATATGAAATTTGGCCTAGACAAATGCCGAAATATTAATATAGTTAGAGACAAAATACAGCAGGGGCACTTCGAAATGGGAGATGGCACCTCAATTGAATCTATGGGGGAAGGTCATACTTATAAATACCTTGGAATAAAGCAGGCTCAACATATTGATCACTGGACTATGAACAAGGACCTAACAGCAGATTTTATAGAAGGGACTGTTGAAAACCAAACTAAACACTAAAAATCTATTTCAGGCTATTAACACCTATGCATGTTCAGTCCTCAGTTACTCTTTCGGTATAGTGAATTGATGCAAAACTGACATTGAAAAATTACAACGAAAAGTTCGAATTTTACTAACAAAAGCTCAAGATCACCATCCAGCTCTGTTGAACGTACAACTTTGCCACGGTATGAAGGAGGAACACAACTTCTTTGAGATGAGTTTTTGTTAGTCTCGCTTGCGTAAACTATGTTAGAGAATATTTCTCTTATGTAGCCACAAAAAACTCGAAATTTAGTTTAACATTTAAGACAATCCAATTTGGCCTTTAAATAGCATTCTTGTAACAAGTAGCATCATAACGTATTTATTTATTTAAAAGTGTGAGTCATTTCTTGTAGCCCTTGTGAAGAAAAGCTTTATGATTTTTTTCGATAGTAGCCATTTATTGTGGACAAACAATTAAAAAAATAGGAGTTATCTAAATTGTTATCTACATATTTAAACTGCATAACATAATAAATAAATCAGTAAATGTCTGCAGTACCTTCTACGTAATCTGGAACTTGTGGCATCTCTGTTCGAATGCAGTTCTTTTTACTAGAACAAAAGTCGGGTAAAAAGCAAATAATATTTACAAAATCCCGCAAAAATATTCATTCCTGCCTCAAAAATTTGAGCCAGTCAGCAAAATGTATCTACCCTATATATAAATTCTGATAAAAACACTGACCAATAATATAAAAGCCAAACGGTGTTATTTAAATGCAAGATTAACGTTATTAACCATAAGCATAAAATTGGTCGAAAACACCGGTTTTAAAAGATTATGAAATGCAACTTTGCAGATATGACTGCGCTTTATGTCCAGTGAATGTATTATCACCGAAACGAAATAAAAAACAAGCACTGAAGATTACAAAATTGCCATAACACAGCGATTTGATATCTCTGCGATAACTCAAATATGGTCTTGTTTGCAAAATTTTATTAGTTTTGCCGCTCACTGGTTGGATCCTTGGATCGTGACATTAACCTGATACATGGATGGCTTATACAATGTTCGTTGAACAATAATAATATAGAATCTATATATTAATTGTTAATAAATTTTCAAAACAGACATTGTTTGTGTCACTATGTAAAAAGTTGAGAAGGACCGCTTAAGCCTGAGATAAACAGCTTCATAATTTAGGATATTCGGCACGTAGTCAACGAAGTCATAATATACAAACGTATGAGGTAATAGTTTGTACTTTGTACTACTACTAAATTTTTTCAGATTGATATTTATTTCATAAAAACATTCCGTATATTCAATCATTCAATCCATTTATCCTCAACAAAAATTGATTAATATATTAATCTATCTTTCTAGTCTACGATCCCATGAACTAAAGTAAGGAAAAACTTTCTTTAATATCCAAATTCAACAAAATTCGCCAAAAGCAAATAGAGAGAGAGAGAATATAACACATAGTCTAAGAGCCAGTGAAAGGCTACCGGTATGTATTTGACCAGACCTAGAGTTTTGTACAGTGAGGCCCCTATACTGTACATTTATTTATATATTTATTTATTTAGCAATTTAGGACAGCAAACAGGCCGTAGGCCCAATACAGCATCCACAGCTTACTCTAGTACAATTACAATGGTTGCATATTATAAAAAATATAATGTTTATACAAGACTTATAATAACAAAGAAAAATAATACTAACTTGATAATTAGAATTTGTTAATTTGAACGAATTTCTTTAATTTGTTTTTTAAAGAACATGAAACTGATGTTAAATACATTGCAATATACTTCGTGGGTTCAATTTAAAATTATTAAACTAATATACACTTTCACTTTTCTAGAACTTTATTTACATTCAAACAGCTGATTCAATACAATAACAATCCCATATACGCTAGTCGTCGCGGTATCACTGAACTGCGATCGTGGCGTGCTTCTTTTATAATCCCCGTGGAATTCTCCAGTAGAAAATAATCATCGCTCCTTCCGCTGCCGAGTCTTTTCGAGAATCGTATTTTTGTATCGTAAAGCGTTTGTTGTCGTGCTGAAAGGACACAGGGTCGGCTTTGGGAAAATTTCGTAACAATATCAATATTTTTACAAAAGGTATTGTGTAACATACAAATTCTGATAAGGGGCGAATTAAAACCTACATTGGTTCTAGAAAATTCGACAAAGAACAAATTGTGATTTCTTGTAGTTTTTTGAGGTATATAAAAAGACAATGATGATAACAGTACTGGACAGTCAATAATATTAAGAACTACTTTGTAGAGAATTAGTAGGCCAGACTGTATTCTTCTATATTCTTCACTAAAGATATAATATTATATCTATTTCTGACAGCCTCTATATCCTCGATGTTTTAAGACTGAGAAATCGAAGAAATCTGTTTTTTCTTATCTTTTTTTATGGATGTCGTAATGTTGGCTCCATATTGGACTTGCAAAATTAAGTCTACTGTAGACATAAGCATACTAGACAGCTTTGATCGATTTTTCATTCCTAAAATCTTTACACGTTCTTATGATAAAGCCTAGCGTCTTGTTGCAAATACTCGCCACATAATCAACATGGTAACTAAACGACAACTTGCTGTCTACTATTACGCCTAAGTCTTTTATTTCAGTTACCATTAATATTATAGTGAGAGGTTATTGGATTTAATTTTTTTGTGAAAGTTATTGAACTACATTTTTTGATATTATAAAAAGTTTATTTTCTATGCAATATTTATGTAAACTGTCTAAGTCTTCTTGAATAAGATAGGAATCAGCCACAGAATGAACCTGTGAGAATAATTTTAGGTCATCAGCGTAACATAGCATTTTGCAAAATTTTTTGATTTACCTATGTCATTTATGTAGAGAGTAAAAAGCAACGGTCCAAGGTGTGAACCTTGGGACACACCAGAAGAAACAACATATGGTTCTGAATAGACCAATCAATAGAGATTTTTTCGTGCAAAAAATACTATCAGGATACTGCCTGTGCCATCACATTAAGAATGATATCTAGTGAAATTTTGCTACCTTTTCCACTCGCAACTATGGTTTTTTATTTTATTATAAACAATTGAAATAAGAAAATTGCGTATTTTTTCGTTGCATGTTTATAAAATGAAAAATAATAAACTAATCTGAATGATGTCAACAGGTGAATTGTAAAGCATGGAAATACCAATGAAATGAGCCCAGGATCGATCTGATAAGATCTTTAGTAACACGGAAAAACAAAAAATACTGGAAAATTTAGTGGTTTTCTTTATATTATCATAACTCCGTCACTACCGAAGTTGTAGAACTGGGCTTGTGGGAACTGATAGTAATGGGTATCTACCTTATGCGTGACTTAACCAGGCGCTATCGGTTTATTAGTTTTTGAATAATTGCGATCTGAAGTTTTTAGTCCACTATTCTTGCAGTGTGTCTCCATGCGACATGGATCGTCAAATATCAATTCAGAATAGAGATGTTGAAAGTAGAGGTATTATTCTACGACGCCTCAATTTTCATTTTTCAATAAATGTCTGTGAAATATACGAAAAATGTTTGCAAAAATGACTAAAATTTAGTGAGCGTATGAATGTGTTCGAATAGTGGGGGAACACGGTTGTTGAGGGGAACTGCTAACAAAAATTATTATCGATAGTAACTGTCATTCTGACAGATGGTGAAAGACTCTAATCGCTAAAAAAACCTCTATACAGAGTGATTTGTTCGATTTTATTATATCAAATGAGAACTGTTTGTTTATTAATATATTTATATGCAAATGGTTTCTCGGTTTTTGCTTTAATTTGTGTATTTTGGATTTACGGAACATCAAATGAGAGCGGTCATTAAAAAAATTCTTACTTGGGAGGATTTTAAATATTAAAACGATCTATGTATGTGCCTCTACTACTCCTCTATTACTATACCCTTCCCCTTAACAACCGCGTTTCCCCCACTCCTTGGATACATACACATTCATACGCTCGCCCATTTTTTGTCATGTTTGCTAACATTTTTCAGATATTTCACAGAGATTTAGTGAAAAATGAGAATAGAGGCTTTGTAGAATGAGACCTCTACTTTCAACAGCTTTTTTCAAAATTGAAATTTGATTATCTATGACGCATGGGGGCACAATGCAAAAAATAGTGAACAGAATACTTTATATCACAATTGTTGAAAAACTAATAAACCGGTAGCGCCTGGTTTTAGCATACAAAAAATAGATGTAAATTACTATCAGTTCCTACAAGGCCAGTTCTACAGCTTCTAAAGTGACGAAGACACGATTTTTTTTAAAATGCTACATTTTTCAGTATTTTTTGTTTTTCCCTGTTACTAATGACCCAATCGGATCAAGCCGGGGGCTCATTTCATTGGTATTTTCATGCTTTACAATTGACCTGTTGAAACCATTGAGATTAGTTTATTATTTTTGATTTTATAAAGATGCTAAGAAAAAAAACGTAATTTTCTTGCTTCAATTGTTTATAACAAAGTAAAAAACCATAGTTGCGAGTGGGAAACAGCAAAATATCGCTAGGAATCTTTGTTAATGTGATGGCACACTCGGTATCCTGATAGTATTTTTTACACATTATCAGTTAATTTTTGCTCTATGGATTGGTCTAGAACTGAAACCATTAACGTTTACCAGTTGAGATCTATTATAAACATATGAGGCAAACCATCTCAACAGGTCGCCATAAATACGTTAGCGAGCTTGTTTAATTTTATGATTCACTTTATCAAAGGCTTTGCTAAAGTCAGTATAAACATCGTCGACCTGTGCACGAGTGTGCTTTACTGATATAATTAGTGTAGCAAAGGAGGTTGGTTTCTATAGACCGTCCAGAGTAAAATCCATGCTCATCAGAACTTATCTTATACTTTATACTGTCGAATAAATATTCTAATATAATTCCCTCAAACACTTTGCTGAAAATGCATAGCTTACTGATGCCCCGATAATTTGTAACTGAGTTTTTATCCCCAGAGTTTTTATATATTCGAACAAGAATGGCCCTTTTCCAGAAATCAGGAAATTCACCGATATCCATAGATTTTTTAAATATCATTGTTAAAGGTATATACAGTGAGCTGGCAGATTTTTGAACGAATAATGATGGAATGCGGTCAATACCAGCACGTTTGTTGGGGTCAATTTTTCTTAGTTTCTTCAGAACTATTTCTTCTGTTATTATAACAGAGTTTACGGTTGCAGTAGTTTGAGAATTGTCTTTTTTAATAGTTGTCTGTGAATAGGGTTCATATACGGATTTAAAGAATGAGGAGAACAGTTCGCAAATTTCTAGGATATCCTTAGCTGTTTGATCATCAAAAAATATTGCATTCGGAATGCCAGAGTTACGTCTAGTTGAATTTGTAAAGTTCCAAAATTTTTTAACATTAATTTGCATATCATCCTCAACCGATTTTACATATCTATTATAATCCTGAAAAATCAGTATTTTACTCTGACGTCTAAGTACACTAAATCGATTGTAATCAGTCTGATTTTGATATTTTTTCCACTTTTGTGCGATTTTAATTTCTGGTTAACGATGTTTATGGTGATGCGTAAATAATAATGTGGATATTTTGGATATTTTGATTTCTTTTTTGGTACATGTTGTTGAATAATTTCGTACAATTTATTATAAAAATCTCAATCATGTCATTTAGAGACCTGTTATTGGTATTTAGGACATTATTCCATTCAACATGGAGACTCACTAAGCCCAACGTGGAGGACACGGAGCACGACCAGGAGAGACAGGTATTGATTTTTGGTCAATTTTTAACGCATTTGACCACGTCTGCCGTTTTACAGTTTTACAATATAATATTATTATCGAAAAACAACAACGGCAGACCATTATCGCGCGTTTAAAATTGTAGCATAAAGTTTTGAAAGTGCTGAAAAAAATGAAATTTTGAAAGTAATTGACCAGATCTGCCATTGATATATTTTATTTATTAGGGTCTTATAAACCCATTTTAATAACGGCAATAATGAGTACACACTTCAGCTGACAGCAAAATCTTATCTACTATCCGGTCAGATGTATGCATAGACTGTCTATAGCTATCTTTTATTTTTCCCCTAAAAATTACTATTGTACTCACTCTAGGCTAGGCTCTTGTAAACAATATACTAAAACATATAAGGTATTGATGATAAAAAAATAAATATATTTCGAAAGAATTTCAAATATCTAGGAAGAACACAGTTAGCAAATAATCATTCAAATATTTATTTGATTTTCTTCTTTTTATTTATTTAAGACAACATAAAAAAACGAGTTAAAACCAATAAAATATTACAAAATAAATGAGTCATATATGTAATATAAAATAAATATCTTTTTCATCAATTTTTGAATCTTCACTCATCATCATCGGAATCGTGTCTTTCATGGTGTGTGTCGTCTTCATCCTCCATTGAATGGGAATCTATTAAAATGAAAGGTAAATTATGAAATAAAAGTATTTTGTTAATTGATCCGAAAATAGTTAATGAAAAATTGATAACTATGAACTTACCAGGGATTTGGGTAATTAAGTCACTCACAGAAGTTGGAAGTTGATCTCCTTCGAACCATTTGAACCCAAATTTCTCGTCTTGCTCAATCCAACCATACTCTAATGGGTCCAATGTCGTAGGTTGGTTTTTGTGAGCATTTTTCCAAATTGTTGAAATACATTTACAGGATGCGATTTTAATCCGGCTTTCTTTAATAAGAAAAAACCTTTTACGTTACTGAAAAAAAAATGTTGAATTTCAACAAGCATTTGCGACTCTTACAGTTACAACAGGTATTTAACAGCATTCAGAAGTTTACTTGCCAGCTTTATGATGCAAAAATAACAATTGACGTTGATGATGGAAGGCATCAACGTTTCGTCAACAATTATAAAGCTTCCGACGTCAATGAAAACTTCAGTAAAAAAATAATAATTTTTGATGCAAGCTCAATACCACCATGTAAGAGTGAACTTTACCAGCAACTTCTAAGAGCACATTATATTTCAACAGTTTGGAAAAATACTCACAAAAACCAACCTACGACATTGGACCCATTAGAGTATGATTGGATTGAGCAAGACGAGAAATTTGTGTTCAAATGGTTTGAAGGAGATCAACTTCCAACTTCTGTGAGTGACCCAAGTCCCTGGTAAGTTCATACTTATCAATTTTTCATTAAATATTTTCTGATCAATTAACAAAATACTTTTATTTCGTAATTTACGTTTTATATTTACAGATTCCGATTCAATGGAGGATGAAGACGACACACACTATGAAAGACATAATTCCGATGATGATGAGTGAAGATTCAAAAATTGATGAAAAAGAAATTTATTTTATATTACATATATGACTGATTCATTTTGTAACATTGTATCAAATAAATATTTGAATGGTTATTTGCTAACTGTGTTCTTCCTAGATGTTTGATATTCTTTCGAAATATATTTATTTTTTTATCATCAATACCTTATATGTTTTAGTATATTGTTTACAAGAGCCTAGAGTGAGTACAATAGTAATTTTTAGGGGAAAAATAAAGGATAGCTATAGACAGTCTATGCCATTTGACCGGATAGTAGATAAGATTTTGCTGTCAGCTGAAGTGTGTACTCAATAAATACGTCTGCCGTTATTAAAATGGGTTTATAAGACCCTAATAAATAAAATATATCAATGGCAGGTCTGGTCAATTACTTTCAAAATTTCATTTTTTTCAGCGCTTTCAAAACTTTATGCTCCAATGTTAAACGCGCGATAATGGTCTTCCGATGTTGTTTATCGATAATAATAATATATTGTAAAATTGTAAAACGGCAGACGTGGTCAAATACATTAAAAATGGACCAAAAATCAATACCTGTCTCACCTGGTCGTGCTCCGTGTCCGCCACGTTGGCTTAGTGAGTCCCCAAGTCATCTACAATAAGTATAGGGGCCTCACTGTAGGTATGCCTAGGTATGGTCAAATACATACCGATAGCTCATAGACTAACACTTATTACACCACTTTATAGAGCAAAATTTAACTCATTTTTGGACATAAAATTCAACAATTCGCTTATACCATCACGTCAGTAACAGTTTATAGATAATTATTGGTAAGATTTTAGCAGCAAACTCGTAGAAGTAAACGATTAACAACCAGCAAACCCGCAAAAATACGAGTTTATTTTGTTTCTTGCTTATATAATGAAAAGTAATGAAGGAATCGTAATGCCGTATACAGGAAACTTGTAAAAAATAAGAAAATCTGCTTAATGAGTGTTCATACATCCTGATCTGATCATTTTTTACCGAGCAAGTAGATTTTTCTCAAAAATTTATAACTTTCTGGTAAAATATTGGAATATTAGTCATCGTCAAAACGATAGAAGTTGGTGTAAAATAATAGTAAACATTGCATTAAATGTATGAACATGCAAGATCTACTTAATCTACAATATCTATCTCAACGTTATAAGCTCTCACTAGGAGGCAGATTAAGGTTCCAGCTGTTAATCTAGCCAAGTTATGAATTATTTAAATCACTCACTTTACATCGGTTTTCCAGCTTTTCTTTATGAAAAATGCTGCGATCATAATTTATAAATATTCATTTTGAAGATTTTCTGATTCTCTACAAATTTTTCTATTGACGGCATGATAAACAGGTCATATATTTCTTTTTACACTATAAGCAAAAAAGTACCCCATATTTTGGGGTTTTTTAAGGACCAAATAATTTACTTCTACGAGTTTGCTGTTAATATTATGTCAGTTATGAATTATAAACTATTATTTACGTGATGGCATATGTGGTTTGCTGTTGAATTTTATGTCACCTAAAAATCTCTATTGACTGGTGTATATAGCGACAGAAACTGATCAAAAGAGCATATAATTTTATTTGTTAGATAGAGGGATGTTCCATTTAAAATAGGAATATTAAGGAGTTTTGAATCTTTTTATAATTCAATCATGTTATTACCCACACTATAATATAGTTTATTTTGCCGATTAAAAATTTACGATAACTCCAGTGATTTCTTACAATATTGTACCTACTACAGTGCAAGTTTCTCTCAAATCATATGGGTCATTTAATAAATTAATAAATTTGGTATCACTGAACAGTCTACTCCCACTATTAAATGTTTAGTTACTTTCCAACTTGCAAGGCCATCCAGTACCTACATGTGTTTTTAATTCCTTAATTAGACTTATATAGTTATAATAGTTTACCGTAACAACGCATTGAGAATGCCAAGTGAGACCTTGGCGAAACGTCTGCAGGATTCAAACATGAATCAATGTAACGAACGGATGTATTCCGAATAAATATTTCTCCGTATATATATATATATATATATATATATATATATATATATATATATGTATATATATATATATATGTGTCATCATCTTCATCATATGCAGCTAATTTCGACCATTATTTTATGGTGTACCCTCTCTTACATATTCGTCTCGCAAATCTCTCCATGTTGTCCTGTTGTTCGCTTTTTGGTACCAGGTTATGCCTGCTATTTTCTTGATGTCATAGTCCCATCTTACATTGGGGCGTTTCCTTGGTCTTTTAACACCCCTAGGATACCATTGTGTGATTTTTGTTGACCACCTATTATCTTGTCTTCTTGCCAAATGTCCTGCCCATTGCCACTTCAGAGATTTCACTCTGTGGATAACATCTATTACCTGGGTTTTGTTCCTTATCCACTCTATTCTCTTCCGATCTCTTCTCTTAATTCCGATCATGCATCTTTCCATAGACCTTTGTGCTACTTGAAGTTTTCTTGTAAGTTCGGTTTTCAGAATCCAGGTTTCACAACCGTATGTCAGCACTGGTAGAACACACAAATCAAAGACTTTCTTCTTAAGGCGGAATGCCATTCGTGACTTGAAGATTATGGAGTTTCTTCCAAACGTCATCCATGCAAGTTTGATCATTCTGTTTATTTCTGGTAGTAGCGAACCTGATATGTATATTAATTGACCTAGGTATATATATTGTTCTACTATTTCCAGAACTGTGTTATCTATTGTGATGTCTTGTGTGTCTACTAGTTCGTTGTACATTATCTTTGTTTTTCTGAAATTTATTTTTAGGCCTATTTCCTTGCTTACTCTGTTAAGTTCATTGATTTGATTTTGTAGTTCTCCTGCGTTATTGGCAATTAGGACAATGTCATCGGCGTATCTCAGATGGTTTAGATATTCTCCATCTAGGTTCAGTCCTTTGTGGTCCCAATTTAATCGTCGAAAGATACTCTCTAATGCCGCTGTGAATAGCTTCGGTGATATTGAGTCACCTTGTTTGACTCCTCTGTTAGTAGAAAATTCAGGGCTGCCTTCGTATATTCTGATTTTGGCTTTGGCTTCCTTGTATATATTAGCTAACGTTTCTATGTATGGCTTATCTATACCTTGTTCACTCAGGGCGTTGATTACCGCCTTCGGATATATAGTGTCGAACGCTTTTTCGAAGTCAATGAAGGCCAAGGCAAGTGGTATTTGATATTCTCTAGTTCGACTGATAACTTCCCTTATAGTGTGTATGTGATCGATTGTGCTGAAGCCACTACGAAATCCGGCTTGCTCTCGGGGTTGAGCGGAATCTAGTGTACTCTGTATTCTGTTTTGTATGATTTTAGTGAATATTTTGTACACTATCGGCAGGAGACTTATCGGTCTGTAGTTCCGAATGTCTTCTTTATTGCCTTTCTTATGGATTAATACTATGAGGGCGCTATTCCATTTTTCTGGGATGTGTCTGGTTCTTAGGCAATTCGTATATATTTTGGCTAGGCGTTTCCATGCTTCTCTACCAGCGTATTTTAGTAGTTCAGCCGTTACTGCGTCGTTACCTGCTGTCTTGCCATTTTTCATTTTGTTGACCGCTGATTCCACTTCCTCCACAAGTATTTCAGGTATTTCTTCTTTCGTCAGCTGTATTTCCAGAGATTCGGGAGCTTTGTATAGATCCTTGTAGAATTTCGTGACATGCTCCATGATTTTGTGTCTATCCGTTATTCTGATATTTTCTTCTGTCAATGCGATTAGTTGTCTTTTCCCAATTATCAATGCTATCTTAGCGTTTTTATAACTTTTCCGATTTTCAATTGCAGTTTCTACCAATTTTTCGTTGTATTTTTTGATGTCCTCTGCAATTTTCTTTCTTATTGTCTTGCATAATTCACTGTATTCTATGCGTTGGATGTCTGCTGTCCTTTTCAGTTCTCTTCTTTTCTGAAGCAACGCCTTTGTTTCCGAATTAAGCTTCTTGTGTTCGTTTCGTTGTTGGGTTCCGCCTATTTCTTTAGCACAGGTCAGTATTGTATTCATTAGTTGTGTGTTGTCTTGTTGTTCCCGGAGCTTCTCTTCTATCAGCGTCTGATATTTTTCAGAATTTTCTTTCAGGTTGTTAATGTCTATGCTAGTAGCGGGCGTCTTCCTAGTAAGTTTAAATCTCTCCAGTTTCGTATTTAGGACAATTCTTGCTCTGACAAGTCTGTGATCGCTTCCTGTCCTGAATTTATTTAGCGTGCTTACATCTTTGATGGTATTAATCTTGTTTGTCAGGACAAAGTCAATTTCATTTTTGACTGACGCATTTGGAGCTTCCCAAGTCCATTTCCTATTAGAATTTTTCTTGAAGAAGGAGTTTAATATGTACATGTTCTGATAGTGTGCGAACTGTACTAATCTCTCACCTCTTTCGTTTCGTTCACCGAACCCGAAGTTCCCCACTGATCCTTCTCGGTCTTGTTTTTTCCCTATTTTCGCGTTGAAGTCGCCGATAATGTATTTGAAATGGCTGTTGTTGGTATCTAAGACCTCTTTGATTTCGCTGTATAGTTGTTCGACTTCTTCGTCAGAATGGCTAATTGTTGGGGCGTAAACTTGTATTATTTGAATGGAGTATCTTTTCGAAAGCGACAATGTTAGACTTGCGACTCTGTCTGATGTTCCGGACACGCCTATAATTTTATCGGTCCATCTCTTATGGATGAGGAATCCAACACCACTAGTTCTTCCTGTTGGTGTTCCTCGGTGGTATAGGAGGTGGCCTGATTCAAGTGTTATTAGCTCTTCGTTTCTCCTCCTAACTTCACTTATGCCAATGATATCCCACTTGATTTTTACTGCCTCTTGTTCTAATTCTACAATTCTAGCTTGGTTCGAGAGTGTTCGGCAGTTATATGTTGCTAGATGTAGTGTAGTCGAATGTTTGCCTCCCCCAGAATCCTTGAGGCAGACCGGTTTCCCGGTGTGGGATTGCTTACCCACCTGGGGTACAATGCCGTGAGTTTTGTAATTCGACATGTTTGAGGTTCTGAGGCATACCTTACCACGCTGCCTCAATGCGGGTTGGTAAGAAGCAATGATTCTCTTTCTCATGGATTTTGCCAGTTACCAGAGACGACCGTATCCCCGAGATGACGTCACGTCTTTTTATTAATTAAAAGCCGTGGCATGGCTGGGATTCGAACCCGGGTACGAGACTGGGTTCAGCCTCCGAATTAGTGAAATTTTGGAGGTTCGAGCACATTCCCTCTGCGCTACCGGGGGTCTTTCATATATATATATATATATATATATATATATATATATATTTGTTTTTAAGTTATATAGTCATAGTTTTTTTACAGTCGAAAACAATGTATATTTTAAATGCGACATTTTCTGTTTATCTTTAAAAATTCAAAATACCTCTCCTTGATTAATTCTAGAATTTGTGTTAACTACCTGATACTTTGTGTTAAATTATCTATGTCTATAAATTTTCATACTGCACTAAACCACCAAGTCATTACTGTTTCCACAAACTGATAGTTACTGAACACGGTTTTATCCATTTTTTTAACAGTCTAATCATTGGTTGTAGTTGTGTTTATGTTTGATTCATAATTTGCCCCTCAAAATAAATACAAGGATGTTGCCTTCCTGTTCCTGTAAAGTTCAAGTGTGGCCCAATATTCCTACTTTTTTTTTTAATTTTAACTTTAATGGAACTCCGTATTATCAGCGGACCTACATATGTCTATTATCAAGAAACCGTTGTTGGAGACTAATTTGGCGTTAACAAGTAGGTAATTTTAAGAACTTGGAATCAGTTCTTATGGGCTGCAAATGAGGATCCGGTACACGCATAACAACTGTTCGACAGCAGTGGTATATATAGGAGGGGAGAGGGCGTATATGTCCCCCATAGCGATCGTTATTTATTTTTTTTTATAAACAAACATTAAAAGGCAAAACTGTTCCTTAGTAGGGTTTAACTTCAGGGCACATCTCCCCCAATGATAACTCTTATCTAAGCTACTGTTCTGTAGGACCGCATTTTGGTAAGAAATGCTGTTTAAAAATCCACTTCTTTTAGGCTCTACAGCTTGCAAACTTCGACCGCAATATATAGAGACTTATTTCAAAACAAACAAATAGAAATTGCTAAAAACTGATAGGACAGATCTAGACAGTCCGCAAAGGCAACTGAAATGGTCACATAACAACGTACAAATTCTATACAATATCCAGAGAAAAATCGTACTTAGATAAGTTTTTTTTTTAGATTAAAAAGTGCTGTCTTCGAGTTTACAAGAGGCTTTGGAGAGGTATCACTTCCAATGACCGACCTCGTTGTCCCTCAGAGTGGAAATTTCACGGAACATTGATATATTGCAGACATTTTATGAATACTGAATTGATTCGGCTGATACTTGTTGGAAATTCATTATAATAATTAACTCATACTTCAATTACAATTTCCACAATTTTTAAATCTGTCCGAAGCGTTTCGACTAATGTCTTTGACAAGAAACTAGACTCACTGGGTATTTCTTGAAGAAGTTGCATATATATTCGACAAGTGATATAATTGTCAGGTAATTAATTTTTGAAAAGGATTATTTAACTTTATTATAGGTGAAAGGACTCTTTAGATTAACTAAAGAAGTTTATTAAAGGAGAATTATTTATTTCTGTCTGGTGGTAAAAGGTTTAATTTATTGCCTTTATTTTCTGAATGTAATAATTTAAAATTTTCTCATAGATACGTTTTGTACACGCTTTGATAATTTATAGACTCCTGATTTATTTTTTGGATCAATTTTCCATTTTTTATTATTTATTAATTTTCCAATACTATTGTTTGTTTTGAATGCAACGTTAATATTATGTTTTCTTAAAAAGGATGCTATTTTTGCCAAAATAGGTTATACTATTATATAAATCATTATTGGTTTAGCTATCTGGGTAAACTTCTCTGAATGCCTTTTGTGTTTTTGATTTCTAAGAATATTTTCTATTAACTCAGTTTCAAACCCGTTATTTATAGCTATCTGTTTATGTTTAATTCTTTCTGAAAATTATCTGGTGATTGTTTTGTGGAAAGTAATCTACGAACCATACTATAGTAAGCGGAAAGTTTTTGTTGATATGGGTGTATAGAAGTGCGGTGAATCGTCGGATCGGTCTGAGATGGCTTGTGCAATATTAAAAAGTCGTGTTTTCCATTTACCTTGTTAACAGTTAGATCTAGGAAATTGATTTTATCATCTTGTTCACATTCTATCGTAAATTTGATATTTGGATGGACATTCTTTATAAAATTGAAAAACGTTTCTAGTTGTCTATTCGTCCCTACGAAACAAGCTAAAATATTGTTGTTATTGTATTTGAATCAGCTGTTTTAATGTAAATAAAGTTCGAGAAAAGTGAAAGTGAATATTAGTTTTATAATATTAAATTGAACCCACGGACTATATTGCAATATATAGATATGTAGACGAAACATGGTCCAATGGTTCCACCAGCCCACAAAGCAATCCAAACAGTAACTTTTTGTGGATGTAACTGAGTCTCAATAATGGCTTGTGGATGTCCTTCACTCCAAATGCGGCAATTTTGCTTTTTTACGTATCCATTCAAACAAAAATGAGCCTCATCGCTGAACAGAATATTGTAATTAAAATGAGGATCTAGAGCAATCTTGTTTTCAGCCCATTCGTCAAGTTGAAACCAAGAAACTCGTAAACCAAGAGGTTGCCGGAAAAGCTTCCATAAAGTCGATGGCGAATAAAGTCATTCGAGTCTTCCTCAACATTACTCTCAACAGCAGCAACTACGTCTTCGGTGTACACTGTACGACATCTCTGACGCGTTTTATCTAACGTGGTGCGAAAACGATTCATGCTTGTTCGAATCACTTGACTGGTATGGACGGTTATGTCAACCGTAAAATGAACGTAGCACGATAAGTTTCTCGAACTGAACCACGATTCTGGAAATAAATTTGCACAATTTCCAAGCGTTGCTCCGGTGTAAGCCTGTTCATTGTGAAATGGTAAAACGCACAGATCACACAGAGAGAAGCAAAGCGTACTGAACATAATTTAGTTGTCAGTTTTCAAAATGGCTACCATCAGAAGCAGTGTTCCAAACTTGAAGAACAAACCTCAAAAAAACACCTTATATTAACCTTTGTAATTCTACAGCTGACGTTTTATCAGACCTACCGTTTCTGTTCTGTTCTTATAGAACTGAAGAGAATCCGGGTTCATTGCCACACACTTGCCGGGCTTTCTTGTTTTGCCCTCAGTCGTTATTTAGCGTGGTAGAGACATCTAATATATGATAATTCGTAATAGACGATAACCTACTGATCAGAAGCACAGTTGTAGGAGAACTGGGGTAAAATCGCCGGCGCCGGCTTGTAACCGGGCTGTGTGTGCCGATATATAGACCTGGTACGTAATCCATACCTCTTTCTTACCGGTGAGAACGTTCTGACCGGCGTCGGTGGCCGGATTCCTAATAAATTTTGTTTAGTATATTTTTCAACTACTAGGATTTATATTTTAAGCAATTAGAATAGCTAACGCTCTGTAGCTTACTTAATATTAACATTTTATTAATGCATGTTCATGTGAATCGACTTAGTTTTATTATCTTTCTAGAAATGTATAACCTGTTAGCTATGACACACCCTGTATATTGGAGACATACTGAGGAAAATTATTTTTAACTTTTCGAGATTTTTCAATCTATTGAAGGCTAGACAATATATTGTTTCTGGTCGAGAACCTTCTTCAGTTGGGGTCCCCTCAACTGATTGAATTCTCGAATAATTATTTATGTATATAGTACATATAACTGAATAATACCTTTTCCTTGCTTAACTCATGACGGATATTTTTTGTTATAAGCTATAATTTTATAGATATTTTTAATAACTTGCAAAAAAATCATTTTCAGCTCGGAGGTCAACGCAAAAATTACACAATGACAAATTGCTAAAGTCTTAAAAAATACCATTAATTAAAATCCAGTGATGACTTGCTGCTATAACAATAATAATAAATGTTTTCGAAGAATTTTTTCCTATGCAAGCATTGTTTTATCTGACATCAGTTTAATAAGGAACAATGTTTTAACAATGTATTGTACAGGTAAAACAATAGTTGATTATCTGCAATAGTCATAAATTAAACACTTCTGATAGGGAAAAATGTGGGGCATGCATAAACACTGCTCAAAACAAATAATAAAAACTGTTATTTTCGTTTCATCAAAATAAACGCTTAAAAAAGTTGGAAATTTCAGGCAGTTCGAAACTGTTCATCATTAATTAATTAATTATAAACGGTACTTTAATTGGAAAAGCATAATATGTCTACCCCAGCGGTTCCCAAACATTTTCTTTTGCCAAGGGCAATTTATCACAACGCTCTGGTTATGTTCAATCAAAAGGAAAGCGATGTTGATGGTTTTCTACCCAACGAACGATTTGAAATTGTATTCCGTAAAAGATAAATCAAGAGGCTTGTACTTTATTCAGTCAATTTTCAAATGACATTATTCTTTGATAGCGAATTTAAGTAAATTTTCTGTCGGTATTACAAAGAATAATATTTCTTTCCTAAAATAATTTGTAAATAAATAAGCAAACACAAAACAAGTATGGTTAAACAGCTAAAGTTCCGGTCGCTAAAGAACACCATACGTATTCTGACACAAAAAACCGAATATAATTCCCTCGCCTAAATCGAATTTGAGATCAGGATCTACGTACTTACCAGATGTCACTAGAATACTAACAAAAGAGTTTCAAAACTCAGGTCTCAACCAGTCTACTCCCTAAATCTCATTGGATGATTAAGAATTCAGTACCCACGAGAATTGGTAAATTTAGTCCTGAGACTATTCATCCAGTTTCTATCAGTCTTCCAGTGACGATGTGTATAAAAAAATAAAATAAGGCCAAAAAACACTTGAATAAGTTATACTATTCGAGTTAAAAAGAATAAAGCATCATAACCGATTAATAGGATTGAAGTTAAAGACAGGTGTCGCTAGAATACTAACAGAAGAGCTTCACATTCTAAATCGAACTTGGGAATCAATCTGCCTACTTACTAAGTCTCACTAGATGCCTAATAATTTAGCACCAGTTAGAATTGGTCAACGTAGTAATGAAACTATTCGTCCAGGTGCTAGTACTCTTCTAGAGAAGAGGTATGTAGGAGAATGGTGTAATTTTTTTTCACGAAATTAACGTAGTTACAGATAAGACGGAATTACAAATTCAAAAAACACTTTAATTAGTTATATTGCCTCACTTATTCATCACGAATAACAAGATTGAAATTAAACTCATCTTTTCTTAATTATGAGCAGTCTATCAACAAGTTAATAATCTTTATAATATATGATCATAATGGACAATCCATAATGCACAAATATCGTGCCAAGAATAGAGAGGGCAAGAGAAAGAGAGAGAGAGAGAGAGCATGAGATTGTTTCACTCGATTGGTAGTCGCAGTTCCCAATCGAGTAAAATAGCCTCTTACCTTCACTATTGCCCTCCCTTTCCAGCGTTGGCACAATATTTATGCATTGCATGCTACCTAAATAAGTACAAGCTCTATGGCTGCAGCAGGCTAAAAAACTGAAACGGTAACCTTATTTAGAATACCTAACAATGCAGAAAGGTATGTACCATATTTTTGTGTTTTGATTTTAAGACATTTTTAGGAGTTTTATTTGCTACTTATATGGGGTTTAACTTTACCAATCGAATTTACAGCCAAAGTAATTGCCCATTGCTGTTCAAGGTCACGATCTTGACCCCAAAACATGAAAGGTTGGGACAAAAGTTTCACTTCTGAGTTTTATTACTCTGGTGGAAGTCAGTAATGCTGGGTATTAATTTTGACGTTGTTAGGAGAAGCTATAAAATGTCGAAACAATTGTTAGAAGCGAGTTTAATTAAAATGGAAGTCAATAATATTGTGTATTAATTTATTCATCGTAAGTTCAACTTCTTACATTTAACGGCCATCATTCAACAGATTAATCAGGATTAATAACGTTGGGATCCAACAAATATTAGATAAATAATTTATTTGTAAAAAACCGTGTGCAATCAATTACTATTTTTTGACTTAAGATACAATTCTATTGATTATTTTAGAATATTCTTATTTCTCTCTCTAATTCTTTTTTTTTATATTATCCACATATTTTTTAACTTTTTTTATTTGTATTATTATTTGGCCCACTCTAATTCACCCTATATTGCAACCACCCTGTATATGTTTCTGTGTATTGGTCACTCAATATAAATCATTTGTCTATCATTTTCTGAATCACCCTGTACAACAATAATTCAACTCTACACGAAGTTGCAATCGTCCTGTATAAGTATTGATCCTCTCCACCCTATCGGCTGTTACTATTTTTCTATTGTTTAAAACATTCTGTATACTTATAATTATACTTCGCCCAATATGCCAAGTATAAGCAATTACTTATATATTTCAATCATCCTGTATATGCAATTGCTTCTAACATTTTTTGAACCCTCCGCCCTATAACTCGAATATTCATGCTGCATATGTTTATTTAATTTTTTTAAGTTTTTCATTCACTCTGTATAATTATAGTTTTACTTCAATCTTATTTCAACCGCCTTATATACGCAACTACTTGTGTGCCACCCAATACAACATTTTTAGAACCACCCCATATAATTTTAATTCTATTTCACCTTATATTTTAACCATCCTATATATGGAACTGCTTATATACCATTCAATATCACATTTATTTGTAAGATTATTTCAACCCACCTGTCTATCTGTAATTTTACTTCGCCCAATATTTCAACTGCGCACATGTTTGAATTTCGATACACGCACTCACCTACCACCGATACCATATAGGAAACATCGCTCACTTCTTTTCTTTTAGATTTTAGATACACTAATGGAATATTCTGTGCCATTTCACTCGACTGCAGTGAAAACCGTTACAAACACCCTGTACAATATACTTTCATGGCATATCTTGACATCTAAGCTAGATATGTAGACGAAAATTTGACATTTACGTTGATGTTTACCGTGTTTTTGCAAATATTTTCACGATTTTCGGAAAAACTATGTTTTAAGTTATAGATATTTATATGGAATCAAGCTGGAACATCTCTTTGTATAATACAATTTAAAATGTTCAAATTGATTGAGCCGTTGTAGAGAAAACAGTGTAGATTTAGTGAAATTCACTGAAATAGTCCCTCAATTACTGTTTTTTCTGATTTCCTGGAAAACCGTAAATCTCACGTTATAGAAAGTTATATGGTACCTTTCTGTAATATTCCTTAATACAATGCCATTTAAATCATCAAATTTTTCCAAGTCGTTTTTGAATAATCACTGAGCATACATTAAATAAGTCTGTTAAAAATGATCAAAAGGAATACTGGAAGTAAGCTTTTAGCTTTTGAAAAAGTGGCGTTTTGTTCAATTCATCTCATTAAGTTAACAAAAAATAAATGCTTTTTAAAGCTGAAATAATTTTTTTACTGTTCCCATAATCTCTGACAATGAAGACCTAAGGGACTTTCTAATATTTTTCTAAATAAATATTTGTAACTTCAAACGGCTGTACAGATACCACTTGAAATATAAAATGTATAAACAATTATTTAATTCCCTTCTATGCATACGCTATTCAATAATTATTTTGAAGAGCGTATATTTATACTATGCTAGTTTAGAGTGTACTGTTGGCAACTATGTTCACCAACAATAACGGGAATGTCAAGGTTGGCAGTATGTGTCGTCGGCTTGATGCTTGATATAGTAAGCGACTCGAGTTAATTGCAGAACACCGGTTCGGATTTTCTATTGAGCTTAACTTCAATACTGAAAGAAGCTAAGTACCAAAAATAGTGTTACCATTATTATAGTAGACTAAAATAAACATGGTATTGAAATGGGGTATAGCTGCCGCAGGCCTAATCTGCAACGATTTCGTCGTTTCACTGCAAGGCTTGCCAAAAGGATCGCACGAAGTCATAGCCGTAGCAGCCAGATCGTTGGAACGGGCGCAGAAATTCGCGACTGAGCACAACATCCCAAACGCTTACCAAGGATATGAAAATCTCGGGAAGGATAAAAATGTCGACGTGGTGTACGTCGGAACTTTGCATCCTCAGCATTACGAAGTTGTCAAACTCATGTTGGAACACGGTAAGCATGTGCTGTGTGAAAAATCCTTCACTATGAACCAGAAGCAGGCTAAAAAACTAATGGAAATAGCTAAAGAAAAAAATTTATTCGTAATGGAAGGTGTTTGGTCGAGATTTTTTCCGGTATATTACGAACTCAGAAAAGCACTTGACAGCGGTAAAATTGGAGAGGTACGTATTGTAATAATTATAATTATGACAGATTTAGTAGATGCTTAATAATAACGGATTCTATCAGGTTGCCTAGCAAAAAGGTGACAGCAAGTATTTTTAAGAAAATCTGTTAATTTTTTCCCAAAAAAATGCACAAATACTAAGTGGAGTTGTTTTATGTAGCTTAATTGTGGTATCTTCCAGTTCCTTTGAGAAATGCTGACAAACCACAAACATAACTCAAAACTCAAGAGTTGCCTTTTGAATGTAACAAATTTAACATTGGAGTAACCTGTAGACCTCCAAATGTATGAATCAATGAATATAAAATACATAAATAAACGACGATTTGAGAAATCTAAAATTTGTGAACAGGCTTTGGCACCTAGGCCATAAAATACAATTTGACAATTATGCAAAACTACACATAGAAGCACACAACACAAAACGCAGATTAAAAAGTGCCTTAATTCTGTTAAATGAGGACGATTGCATCGCTTCTACTTCCGAAGAATTCGATCATATCTGATTGCCGATAATTAGGGAGGAAATTGATAAGGGTCATTTCCTTTTGAACAATCCTATATCGGGAGAGTTTATAAGGTTTTCCAAAGTTTGTAATTTCCAAAGAACAACAAAATAGAAGATACAAAATAGAGACACCACAATTAACGTGGCCGCAAATAGGAATGGCCGACCGGAAAGGTTAGAATAGATCAAGAACAATTTAAAATTTTATTCCGAAATGAATGTCGACATCTACGAGTTTCGGGAAAACCTAGCTCACAAAGACCCCCAAATCGGGAGTCGTACTGATTTTAACGCCGTTTCCCTGTGATTTATAATTTCAGGAAACTCCTAGCTGTGGAAATTCATTTCGCGATTTATATATACTAAATACATAAATAATTATTCGAGATTTCAATCAGTTGAGGAAAGCACAACTGGTAAAGGACTAGAAACAATAAACTGTCTTGCGTTCAATAGAACGAAAAATCTTAAAGAGATCACATGAGGGTTTGGCGACGTTCCATCCATTGCGAAGTATGTAGTATCCAAATATCTGTATCTAATAATAACAATTAACAAAAGTTTAAACAAATATAATTGTGCGATTTTTTGATACAGACTGTCAATAAAAATTTGATAGGCAACCCGACAGAAATATATTCCTCTATAGCAATTCTCTATTAAAATTGGGTCTCAATTAAAAACTGTACTACATATAGTATTTTTTTCGTATAGTTTAATATTGAAAAACATTATCTTTTATTATCTTAATATAATACTGTTTTTTTACAACGTGCAAAAGGATTCACTTGAAAACAGTAATTAATAACTAATCTTCTAATCAGTATCTAAAACAATTGTTAATTAGAATTAACTAAAATTACAATATTTGACGGGTGAAAACTTGTGAGGTTCAGGATCCGAGGGAATTTTATAAAATCATAAAAACACTTTAAGATTAATTTAAAATACAAGCAGTACAAAGTACAAGCGGTATAAATGCGAACATTTTGAGGAGTAGCAGTTTAGATGCAAATAAATCAAAGACATTTTTTAATGAATTGCGTAAAGAAATGAAAATGTTACGAATTTCGCACGCATTTTTACAGTTACAGTTACATACATACAGGCATTTAAAACGCTTGTTAAAATTCAAATGTAGATACTAACTGTTTTAACAATGACCAACCATTTTGATAATTAAATATATATAAATAAATCGGAATTACAATCGGAATTGACTGAAAAAAATTGAATGCAACGTCGCGATACTTGAGCCGCTCATTAAACGAACATACCGTTTGTATTCGTTTTTTTTTGTATTTTCTCTTCAAACTTTTACTTATAGTGGAAAATGATAGATTTTTACAAGAAATGGATTAAATAGTGCAGTTTGGTGCCGTTTTTGTGCGAAAATGATAACTTTGCAGTTTATTTATATGTTAGTACAGTGCTGATCGATTTGAATTTAATAACTAATGTACTTCGAAATAATTTAGTGGTTAAAATATATTCTTCTAACTTGTTTTGTGGGACTTCTGGTTTCGATGCCAGGGCACCCGCATGTGTCTTATGTTCAGGAAAATTAGTTAATAGTTTTTCCCCGAGTAGTGTAAACCGTTCTTTGTAATAATTTGTCTCATTTAAAAGACTCGTAGAGTGAATAGTGATAAGACTGGAATTCCTAGACCGCCCTGTAAATAGTTATACCTGTATAATATTTTTTTGTGTATAGTATCAACATCTAAAATATATGCACACAAACGATTTACACCCTATATATATATATATATATATATATATATATAATGTCCTGAAAGATTTCCACGATCATTATTATGAACTACGCTAGGTTCCGGGTGAAAACCGCGTCTGTATTTATTAAATATTCGACGTTTCGACTCCTGCTTTCTCGCCATTTTCAAGAGACAAAAAGTAAAAAAGAGTTTTAGAGTCCCAAACATCGTCAAAAATTCCAGAAGAAACTGGAGAATCTATAGAAAAAAGCCTCGGAAGAAGGAACAACCCACAGCCCAAGATAACATCCGCAGTGTCCACAACATCTCGAACCACACACTATCTATCCGCTACCGAAATTAGTGCTCTTAGCAAATGTTTCAACTTTGCTATAGCTCTGAAGAAAATTCCGATCGAGGAAATTATCTCCAACGTCATATGAAAACTCGCAAACTTAGATAAAATAACGGCAGAGCAGATAAGGCAAAACGTTGCCCAACTCATCAGATCCGCGAAACCACCTCAACCAAACTTCAGCTGATAGAAGATGAAAGTCCTCAAGACCCTCAAAAACGATAATGGTAACAGAAGAAGGTGTAAAAATACGAACTTAGCAGGAGTTGAATTTGATCAGAGTATTAAATCACGAACAAGTAACAAGTAACGATATTGGTATCGGATATCCAAATATCACAAGAAAAGTATCGATTACAAAAATACCCGGTATCAAAACTAAAGTATCGATACTGGTATATCAGTCGTATGGCAACACCCATAGCTGCAACCGGCAGAAGCGCATTGCTCTATTGTTAAGTAAACAAGAATTTATGTTACGAAATTGTACTAAATGACAAGGCAGGATGTAAACAGTAGCATGCGCCAAAAATGTAAGTAATGTCCAAATATCAAAAATACGAAAAATAGTCCATTGAAATGTTACACGAGCTTTGCATTATTTAGAGGACGCAATTTTATTTTTGGGACATGTGTGGTGGGTCAATAGAAGCTTAACCTCAAGTTTGTGGGGTCGCCACCCTTGTCCCCCGGCCTCCATCTTGAAAAAAGTGGTAAAAACACTTTTTTCGCGATATCTCAGAAACTATGCGTCTTACAAAAATTTGTAAATTCATATTTTGTAGCAAATTGTTTTGCCTACAAATATGAAGTTATGAGCAAAAAAGTGAGAAAATTTTTACAAAAATTTTCTTTTTTGCTCTAACTTTTGTTTTATACATTTTACAAAAAAAAACCTCAGACCAATCTTGTAGATGATCTTTTGTGGAACATTTTTCCCTATAAGTTTTTTTAATTTCGTTCATTTAAAACGCTGTTACAGCGCTCCAAAGTTGACCGAGTTCGTCAATGCTCATAAGAATCCGGTCAAAACGAATTGTTCAACTTATTTTTGATTTTTTTTTGTAAATATATTCATACAAATTTTTTGTTAAATTCGTAAAACTATACTTAGTAGTAAATGACAAGGCGGAGGTAAACAGTAGCATGCGCCAAAAATGTAAGTAATGTCCAAATATCAAAAATACGAAAAATATTTAAAACGACAAAAATGTCAAAAATTGCAAGTTAAAAAAATTAAAAATATAAAAAAGGTCAAGTCTACAAGTATATCTAGAAATACCCAACATTACAAATATATCAAAACAAAATTCCGAGTTTGTTTTATCCAGATAAATTAACTAAATTCAGTAAGCTAATATCTTTGAAAAACAAACAAGAAAGAAAAATACCTAGAAGTGTCTAAAATGTCGAACGTCAAAATACAAAAATAAAATAAAATAAGCCTAACTTGTAAAAAATGTCTAATAAATTGTACATATTGAAAATTTTGCTACAGATCTAAATGATAAAAAATTCAGGAATATTTTAAATTGACAAAAAATCTTAAAAACTATGACAATACAAAGCCCCATTTCATTTGGGCTGATAAATGAAATAAATGCGCTTCCCACAAAATAAATACCTCTCAAAACAAAATTGTATGACATACCCAAGATTTCTTGAGCGGCTAATTTTTTGGGATTATAAATTCTAAAAACATATATTGTTATTTTGAATATCTAAATTATCAACAATATGTATAAAACTGGATAACAAACATCTGATGCGTGTCGACAACTTACCCTATAAGCTTTGTTTCCAATATTGATGTGTTAATCTTTTTTTTTAATTGTATGTTCTTTGCTTACACTTGCGTGCGAGATTCTTAGATATATTTTATAGTTCGTCAAGACGGAAGGTGTTCGTAAATAAAAACTTGACATTGATCATGATTTGCGAATTAACACTAAAATTAAGTAACCCAATAGTAATCTCGTTTGTCTCAAGGATTTTATAATTGGTACGTAAAAATCTGTAATCACAGATTCAAACTATTAGATACGTTTTTATTTTGATCGTTAATTAAAAGTATTTTAATGGATTGTACCATTTCTACCGGTTGTTAAGTTCTTTGCATTTGGCATTTTGATTTTTTATTTATTTGGTGTTTTTAAAGGCTATTGATCAAAACTACTTTGAGATAATTATTGCTAAATTATCAGGTTTCGGAATTTGTGTTTTTTTTTCAGATAAAGCTAAATTATTCGACTAAGTTGATACCTCGTTGGGTACCCGAAGCGAATAGAACCACAGATCATACAATAAAGATAGATGGGCAACTCAATGTTAAAAAATTGGTCACATTTTGTCCCATGACAGGTTAGGTTTAGCATCAAAAGCATCTTAACAAATTCTTCAAGTACTAAATTTGACGTTTGTTGAATTTGACATATCATCACCTTACTAAAAGAAGGAATCTGCACTTTCTAGTCCCAAATGTCACCAATAGGGGGCTGTACCATCGAATTATTTTTGTGTTCTTGGGAAATAACACCACAATCGAAACAAAAATCTGTATATTCAAAGGAAAAACCAAATTTTCCTTGAATATACAAATTTTTGTTTCGATTGTGGTGTTATTTCCCAAGAACACATAAAAACAATCAAGAATATAATAAATATAACATTTAGAAGGCAATGTACCATCAAAATAAATGAAACTAATATTGAAATTATATTTATTTATTTACAAAAGATAAATTAACAAATACAGTTAAAATGACACTATTTATTTATACATTAAAATAATTCATAACAAAAACTGTACAAATGGTTGGAGTATTGAGTATTTGCAAAGTGCATGCATCGATCACCACTACCAAAATCTACAATTCCTTGGAATATGATCTTTTGAAAAGTAAGGCCACAACTTAAACTTCATCAAACATTAATATACAATATTTCTCTTTTTCTGTTAATTTTTCAAAAATTTTATTTAAATTTTTAAAGATATGTTCATTATAACCACATTTGAAGGGAACAATATTAACAAGATTACTGAGATTCTTAGGAGATGGTAAACTAAAAACTTTTGAAAGAAATCTATAGCTTTTGGCACTTTGTTTATACAGTGATAATGCAAATATTTTATCATCTAATGAAAAGCATCTTCCCTTCGATTTTAACTTTTGATTCCTCATTTGACTCATAAAGAAATTTATGGTGGTACTATTAACATTTTTCAAATACCTTAAGTCACATTGCTTCTGATGCAGTAGCTGTAAACGATGTTTGGTGCTGATTTTGCTAGCTCTTCTGGCTATTCTCTTCCACTTCAACAGTTGTTTTCTAAGGTTCTGGCTACTTGGATTTGAAGATGTTTTTACCACCACTCTTTTTTGGTATGCTGTCAAATACATCAAAATGTTATGATTTATTCAAGAACCACTAAAAAATACTTACTCTTGTGTACTTGACTCTGTGACTCTACTGCAGGTTGCATCTTAGTGCAATACAAATGATCATCCTCAAATGTTCTGGTACTGCTACATGCCTGTTCACTCACATAATATATGCTTGTTTTTCTTCAGCAGAGTCTATAAAACTGTCTCCTGCAGTTCTCTCATAACCTTAAATGAAACCATAAATGACATACAAGACAGTATATGAGGAAAAAGTACCAAATACATCAAAATGTTGATTTATTCAACAATCACTAGAAGTCTTACTCTTGTGTGCTTGTTTCTCTGACTCCACTGCAGGTTGCATCTTAATGTAATACAAATGATCATCCTCAAATGTCCTGGTACTGCTACATGCCTGTTCACTCACTTTAACTATGTATAAATAAACCAGGAACGGAATTGTATACAAAATACCAGCACAAATTAGAAAAAATAGAGAGCGGCTGATGGCTTTAGCTTTCACAGACATAAATCTCATAATGGCCGACAAAAACATTTATTCAAGCCTAATCATACAATAAAGATAATGGCCGATAAAAAAGATCACATTGTGTCTGTCACTTGGGCTAACTATCAAAAATAGTACTTGAAGAATTTGTTAAGAGGGCTACGATCAAACACCATTACAGTTCACCGACAGCTGGACCAACATTACCTATCTGAGTTACCACCCCTTGAATAGAACTGTCCACTGGCCTGACGCTGGTATTTATGCTAATAGTGTAGGGAAACTTAGCATTATTTTAATACCATTTTTGCAAAAAAATCCACAGGTGTTTGAATGGTTTCTCTTGAAGAAGGTACGCCGCATAACACAAAAAAAGTTTTGTTAACAGATTTTTACTTCTTAGTTAATTATACTAGGTGTTTAAAATAGCAAAAACCCTAATTTTGGCAGTTTTTTTGACTTCTCAGCAACATAGTAAAAATTTAAAAAATCAAAGGTAAGTGTGTTGTATGCGCATTTTTAGAACATACTAAATGAGATGTTGATCGATAGGATTGGTTAATTAATAAATGAGATATTCGCGAAAAATGTGAAAAAAGGCGCATTTTTCAATCACTCGTAACTCTTATCTAAAAAAATTTAGAACGATAAAACTTGGCAAAAAGTTTCATTTGTCTATCTAAAATAACTGTTCAAAATTTTCACTTCATGGCTTTGAAAGTTCTCTCACAAATGTAATTTTTTATCGAGAGCTCTTTATTTTTGGTGATGTTTACAACGCTCCCATTATACTCTCTTCGAGGTGTCATTCCTTTGTAGGCAATATATATTATATATCAATATAATACATATTGCTTCTGGTTAGGGAACCTTCATCTCGAAAATCCTAGATGTCGGACTTACATCTCGCGTCTTCAAATTCAACGAAATGCATCAAATGCATAAAGAAGTGTTCGAGAGGACATTCATTTGTGGGAAGCGCAACTGATGAAGGTTCCCTAACCAGAAACGATATGTATTATATTGATATATAATATATATTGTCTTGCGTACAAAGGAATGACACCTCGAAGAGAGTATTCAATATCTCTGACAGGTGAAGTAACCTGAAAATTTTTTATTGTGGCATTCTGGCCTAGGAGTTGAGAGAGAACAGCAATTACACGGAACGGCTCCAGATTCGGAACCTCTGTGTACTGATTCTCTCGAAAATCCTAGATGTCGGTCTTACATCTCGCGGCTCCCATTATGCATCAAATTACTTTTTGATAAATCTGAATGGAACAGGTTAATTATCAAATCTTAGGTACAACTCATCATATATTAATATTCTTTTGGGTTTGTTCTATTGTCTGTAAATTTAATTTGAAATTCTGCATTTTGGTATTGGTCAACGCATACATATTAGTAGAGGGGATCCTAATTTCCCCTCGCGGTAGAATAAAAATAGCATGTCATTGAATTGACATGACGTTTAAAATGTTTTTTGTTTCAATCAAATTACGTTATATACGAGGGTAAATCAAATATAAACGGTAATTCTGCTATTCTGCTTAGAATGCAGTTTCTAGCTAGATTATGTTGTTTGGAGTAGATGTTGGTTGACACTGGGGAACCAGCCGGGTACGCGCGCATGCTTGGCTTTGTCCTTAATACCTATTGTATGATGTGTGGTCAGTACAGAATAGCCATGACTAAGCAAGAGTTACAATCGTCTGTTATGCAACAGATTATCATAAAGTTTTAAACCAGTAAAAGCGTTAAAGCCTCAGAAATTCTAATTCATTTGAAGACACATTTTGGGTATAGTACACTGTCTTAGAATCGTGTGTCTATGTGGGTGAGAAAATTTAAAGGTGTACGAGAATGATAACCATGATCGACACACAAGGACAAGCCTTACAGCTGACAATGCCAATAGTGTTCGACAGCTTATTGAACGTGAGCGCCGATTAACCGTGGAGGAATTTCCTCAGAATTGGGTGTCAGCTATGGAAGTTCAATCAATTATCATTGCTCAACTTGGTTTCAGAAAAAATTGTGCTCGATGCGTTCCGAGGTCTTTGACTGTAAACTAAAGATCGTTGAAAGACTTCTAAATAGATTTCAGCGAAAAGGGAAGGCTTTTTTGAAGCGCATCGTCTGAAGTGGCGACAAAAAATAAAATTCAAAACTCGCCTCTCATCTGGAAAAGTCCTTGCCACGATTTGACTATTAAGGAAATATACTGATTGATTTTCTACGTGCCCAACGTACAGTGAATGTGGATTACTACTACCAGTTGTTATGGTCGGCAAAAGCCGCGTATTTGATACAAAAAACAAGGAATACTGCATGAAATGGGCTGAGAAGCCACCCACCATCCGTATAGCCCTGACTTGCCTCTGAAAGAATCACCGGGAGGAAAACGATTTGGATTATATGAAGAAGTTGAGGAGCACTTGCGCAGTTGTTTGTAACTCGCCCTCAAACATTCTATGAAGAGAGAATACTGTAACTCGCAACTCTCGGTGGAAAAAGTGTGTAGATCACGCAGGATTGAAAAATGCTAAATCAATCATTTCTGTATAATGTTATTAAATAAATCTATGAAAAAATTTCCGTTGATATATGATTTAACCTCGTAACTGTTTTGCTGACTTTAGTTCTCAGAGTTTTGAATCAAAGTCGATGGCGGTATCAGAATTAATTTATTCGACAATTTTAAAAGGAAAAAACTTTAGAAAGGAAATAATGAGTCAGAAAATAGAAAATCAAAGTCAACAATATAGTTATGACAAATCATTAATATTAATGTATAGTTATGAACTATGAAGTTAGTTAACTAATGAATAAATTTAATAAGTTTATAATGAAAATTATTCCTTAAAATACCATCTATAAAAATGGTATGATATCATTTTTTTGTAAAATGATTAGAAAAAAAGTTATATCAACAAATAGAAATGTAACATTTCAATGAACAAATTATGATACGCCACCGTTTCTCGTCCCTGGGCTATCAGCAAACAGTTTGATAGTTGGCATGGTATTTGTATTAGGGAAAGAATAAAATTTGAATTGATTTGAAATGAATGTCAGTTCGAACGCAGTAGTAAAATGAGGGGAAGGTGCTTCTCCCACCAGAACATTTTATTTAATTCCGAATACCAAAATGCAGGCTTTCAAACTGAATTTACATACAATACAATAAAACTAAAAGAAAATTAATGTATGAGGGATGGTACTCAAAGAACTAATAATTAATATGTTCCTTTCAGATGGTAAAGAAATTAATTTAGCTCAAAATGGGAGCATTGTAAACTTCATGTAAATTCAAATGCCCTGGAAAAAATCAGATTTGTGAGAAAACTGTCTGAGCTGTAAATTTGAGATTCTTACCAGTTATTTACCTCGTAGAAATGAAAGATTTTACCGTGTTTCAAAATTTCAACGCATCTTATACAATAACTATGGGCGATTGAAAATTGCGTGTTTTACAGTTGTTTTTCCAAATAACTCAATAACTAATTATCAAATTGGCTATATGAACTTATCATTTAGTCACTATTGAAATTACGTATAAAACCAACTTACTTTCGACCCTAGAACTTTTCATTCACTTGCTCAAAAGTTACAAAAACTGCTAAAATTGTGATTTTTGCAACTTTAAACACTCTGTATAATTAATTAAGGAATAAAAATTTGTTAACAACAGTTTTTATGTGTTATGCTATATACATTCTTCAAGAAAAGCAAATCAAATATCTGTGGAATTTTTTTGCAATTGAAAATACTAACTTCCCTAGAGTATAAGCTGTGGAAGCATAAATACCATGGGAAATTTCTTGTAGTCATTCCTACATAAAAACTGTTACAATCTGGACAGATTAGATTAAAAACTCCAGATTTTCTATATAAGTTATCTTTATCTTTGGCGTTAAAAATTATGTCTGAAAGTTTATTCTGAGATTTGAAACTTTTATAGGGTGGAGTTTATAAGTAAGTTCAGAGCCCAGTACCTTTATGTATTTCTATTACGTTGGAATTGAAATATCCATGTTATTTTTTGGGTTTTGGAAAAATATATTAGGTATATTGGCCCATTTCCATGCAGGTATGGGTTACTTCCCAAATTTCAGAGCTTTACACCTAGAAAGGTTTCTCAAATTCCACATTTAGAATCTATTAAACAAAAATGCAAATTGATTCACAACTGGAAAATAAATCAAGTAACATACGTATAAAACAATACACCCGAAATTAATAACCTCCTCATTTTAGGAAGTCGGTTAAAAACGCTTAAAGCCATTAATACCAAAAACAATGGTAGCACATTTGGAGCAATATTTATTGCCATAGGCTTGCCTGAAACGTCAATAGTTTTTGTTGTCAGTTTGTTTGAAAGATGTTATTGTGTAATATTCATATTTTACAGGTCATTCAGGTCACGGTTGAATTTGGTTTTCCCATCATTGAAAAAGACAGAATCAAGCTGAAATCTCTTGGAGGTGGAGCAATTTTAGATCTAGGAATATACATTCTTCAGTTTCAACAGTTTGTGTTCAAAGGACTAGAACCAATCAAAACAGTTGCTAATGGTCACTTAAATGAAGACGGAATCGACAGTTGTGTGTCAGCAATTATAACGTATGCACCAAATAAAACTGCATTTGTGTCTGCTTCAACATTAGTGAAACTCTCTTGTGAAGGTAATGCTTGATTTAATTTTTTAATAAACTATATATGTAGTGTAGTATCTCCGGTGGAACAGTCCATATAATAAAGTGTATGATTTAGTTGTTGCAGTTTTGTAGTAACAATGCTGGTTCAAAGCAAATATGTAATAAACGAAGGACCTTTCTCCTGTCTTTGAGACTAATCTTGCTGGCAGCAACTGTTGTAGGGCTTCCTAATGTCCTTACACTAAAATCTGAACGATACACGTTACACACAAAATGGCGACGAACAATGTTCCTCGATTGAACAAACAAAAAAGCGTTTTCGTAAACATGAAAGAAACAATTATATTGCTCCCATGGGAGAACCAAACGCTGTAAATTGTTAAGACCGAAGTTAAGTAAGTTGCGAAGTTGAAGTACAATAAAAACCAATAAATGCATCCTTCTAGCGTGACGGAAAGTTTTCAAAAAAGGTGCAAATGTTTAAAAATCAATTAACTAATTCAATCAATTTTAAATATGACAATAAACACAGTTTACGGAACGCAACACGTAGGGAGCACGAAATATATTTAATTAGTACTTACCATTGTTGCATAATAGATGTAAATGAACAAACATCTGATGACAAGCTTTGGAGAAAAAAGCAAGTGATTATCAAAATTGAACGGAGACTAATGCAGTAATACCAATAAAATTATTTCGACTTTTACTTTTTTAAAAGTTGATCTCAAATTCAAAAATGAACTTAGGTTTTTGCTTTTTATTATTATTTATGTAAAGTTATAATACAAGTCAATATATGTGTAATTCTTAATCTTTAAAAGGTATGGTATAATGCATATTATGGATTTATTTGACATTTTTTCAAAGCAATGCATTATTTAAGTAGGTAATGATTATTTTGAATATTCATCTGGGATTTTCTCTCCTCGCAATGGTTTCTGAAAAATACACATAAGTTAAGTACTTGAATAGCAAGGTGTAGTATCTAAGGGCAGTTTGTGGAAACTACCCGGAATACTAGTTACCCTCTTAATAGAAAAAACTCTCCCACAGGATTAACTGTGAGAAAGTAGGTCTACAGATTTGTCAACTAGTATTCCAGTAAAATATGTTGGGATGTATTTTGTGTTGTACTTATCTGTTTTTTTGTGACGTTGTCACAATGTTTGTTTGAATGTTTTGCACTATATTCGCTTGACAATTGACATTACCAAAAAAAGACAAACGAATATAGTGCAAAACATTCAAACAAACATTGTTCGACAACGATTCCTGATAAGGAATCGAAACCTCACAAAAAAACAGATAAGTACAACAGAAAATACACAACATATTATACTGGAATACCAGTTGACAAATCTGTAGACCTACTTTCTCAGCGTTAATCCTGCGGGAGAGTTTGTTCTATAAGAGGGCAACTAGTGTTCCGGGCAGTTTCCACAAACTGCCGTTAGATACTACACCTTGATGTTCAAGTACTTAACTTATCTGTATTTTTCAGAAACCATTGCGAGGAGAGAAAATCCCAGATGAACATTCAAAACAATGCATTATTTGTTGAATGTACCGTATTCTGACAGAGACAAATGGAAATTGAGTTGATCTGATATCATATGATTGAATAAAGACTACACAATTGTCAAAACTATCAGAATTGCTGGAGTAGCGTATTTGATGGTAAAGTAATTTGAATCGTACTCTCAAACATCCCCAAAGTTTGCATAACCAACAAAATTAAACTAACAAAGCTTTGTTTTAGTTAAAAGCAGAATTAAAAGTTAATAATTAGTTGTTTGGCACAGGAAACTTTTCTTCACGTTCCTCTTTTTTCGTTTTGCTGTTCGAAGTCATTTAATTTTTTAAACTTAAAACTTCATACTGTTTATTTAATCCATAAATCTCAAATTTTGAAATAAAAACGTTTAACATATTTGATACGTTTATCTTGAACTCCTTTTTTTCATTTGATATTGTTGACATATATATATTTTAAATTTTTCGAATTTTTTTCACTTTGTGACATTTTTGAAAATTTTGATACTATTGAGGTTTCTGGCGTTTCGTTGATTTTTGACATATTTCACATTTTTAATATTCTAAACACTTCTCTCAATTTTTTAACAATTTAGACATATTTTCTCATTTCGGTTATTTTTGGCATTTTTGATATTTTGCATATTTAAACATTTATATATTGATATTTAATATTTTGTCATTTGTGACATTTTACGTTTTCTTGATATTCTTGCTTTTTGAGATTTTTTCATTTATAACATAAACTTTCATTTAAAAATTTATATATTTTTCAGATATGTTTATATTTTGTAAAGTTTTGTGTCATTAAAAAGACAGTGAAATCATAAATGAAATACCTCTTATATGAGCAATAACGTTTTTATTCATGGAAAAACATACGGCAGCCTATTAAATCTCATGAAATCAAAAAGTATTCATCTTGTCCCGTATTGTGTAAATGAATTTACGTAAAGAGCAAAAACAACACAATGCTTGTCATTTAAGAAAAATATAAGCAGATGATCACGCCTACATCACTTTTGTTTCCCAGAAATTAATTTTCTTTGAAAACAATAGAACCCCCATTGCCCCCGTTCATTAGGTAATAGAATTTTCAAAAATGACGAATGACGTATTCTCTAGCCTGTATTTTTTTCGGGTTTCGACAAATTAATTTCAATAAAAAATACTCCACCTGTCCCTTATTAGATAATTGATACACATTCGTTTGCATTTATTTTAGGAGAAGAGTATATACCAATAATCACACTTCTATCAATTTCTGTTTACGAGGTATTCAATTTCCCTTAAAAAATGTGACCCCTATTCTCCCTATTAATTAAGTGAATTTGAGCAAAATTATGAATCTCGTATTTATTCATTTAAAGAAAGGAGTAAACCTAACAATTCTCAAGTCTATTAATCTTGGGTTCCCGAGAAGTAATCATTTTTTGAAGAGGTAGTTCCACACCTGCCCTCCTGTTTTTTGTGAAATACTTAAACTCGTTTTTATTTATTGGGGCAGAAGAGTGTATATATATACCAATTTTCAGGCCTCTATCACTTTTTGTTTCTGATATACAGGAATTTCTTAAAAACAATAGAAATCTCCACTACCCCACCATTCAATAATTAAACAATTTATCAAAATAAAACACAGTCTATGCATGTCACAGATCGGTAGAGTACTTCCAGAAATTACATATAAACAATGAAACAAACAAATTTTACCCCTTTATATTGTAATCTTTTTATTTTCACACTCGGGTTCAGTTCAGTTCTTGGATTTATTTAAAAACACCTATCGCCAACTGTTCTGTTAATATATTTATCCCGGAATTGTCTGGTACGTCCACGAACCATCGGGAAACTCCATCATGTTCTGGAAGCTTTCAGGGAAATCTCCGTAACGGCAGCGGTCCGCCGGTTGAGAGACAAACATCTCGGTTATCGGAATAATGTCCCTTCCATGAACTGGTTGATGGCCGGTTGCACCAACTGTCGAATGAATTCTCCTAACAATATTATATTTATTAGCATAGATACAGAGAGATAAAAATGGAGGTTACAGTTTTCGAATTGAAATTAAATGAATAAAAATACGCTTTTTGTTATAACTAAGTTATTTTTAATTTTTTTTAGTTTTCTTGCTAATATACTTATATTTTTTTAATTATTAAAAAAGGACATATCTTTCAGCTGTTGTATACGGTACCAAAGGCATCATCCGTATCCCACAATTCTGGTGCCCCACTGCCATTCAAATAAATGAAGATGTTAAAAATTTTCCTATTTTGGAAAACAAAGGCAAATTCAATTATAATAACAGCGCTGGTTTGGCTTATGAAGCGGAAGAAGTTAGGAGATGTATAGAAGCAGGAGAAATTGAATCAGAAATAATGCCACATGAAGACACAATCAAGTTAGCTGGATTAATGGACGAGTTGAGGGCAGCAGTGGGCGTTGTGTATCCCGCTGACGAAGAAGTTTACTGAATGGTATCATTTATCTATATAACCAAGCAAACAACACTTTAATGTTACATTTAGGTGGTATAATTGTATTACAATCTAATGAATAAAATTACACTGAGTATTATATATGAATTTTGAGAGTTTATATGAGAACCAGATTGTTTATTCAAATATTCGCTAAGTGTCGCTATCAACTAGTTTCAAATCGAACTTCGAATACCTCCTGCCAAATCAAATACCAAAAGTATGTAAAATCAAACTTTTTTTCTTACCCAGTGTGAAAATTCGTTGAGTTGTTTCAAGTTGTGGTCGTGTAGTTTTCGAAAGGTGATGTTATTCCGAAAGGTTGCTCAAACATAACCTCAAAATATGATTTTGTTATATAATTAGGAAGAGTCATAGTTATAATATGAACAATTAAGTTCCAATGTTCTCCTCTCAAAATGGGAACAAAGTGAAAACCTTAAAAGTCATGCTGACTAAACAATTAAGACACAGATTTAATAAGGTAACTATAAAGCAGGCGTCGACTTTGTACAATTATCTTTCAGAGGCACTCTAATATCGCAGTCAGAAAGTAACAAGGTGTATCTTTACTGGGATCTATTGCTATGAACAAGCCAGAGATAAATGCTCATCTTAAGCTTTTGGAAGACATTTTGATAGTAGTCGAAGTGATATTGCAACCAAGCACTGGCGGATCCCGGGGGTGGGTTAAAGGGCTAAAGCCCCCCCTCCCCATTATCTGAGAGGTGTGTTTTTTTAGTGTTTATTGTGCTAAAATCAACCTTCAGTGACGTCAAGCCCCCTCTCTCCCAAATGACAATCCTGGATCCGCCACTGCAACTAAGGAACATCTACGAAATGGATGAGATAGAGCTGACCGCTGACTGTGTACTTGTTGAAAAAAGTTCCAATGCAGTGTCCACAGTTACATCGAATGAAAACGGAGAAACAAGAAAAATCATAGGCAGTTGATGAAAGATATCAATGAAAAAAACTGAGTTTGAGGATTCCCTGAATATTCTATTGTGTAGCAATATTATTAAAATGTTCGAATGCGCAAAACAGTATGACAAAGTTCTGTTCTGTCTGTCTGTTCATTGTATGCTAATAATGCCAATTATGATTTTCACATTTTCACAAGAATAAAGAAAACTCATCTCAGCCGCTCTCCATGGAAACCATTACGAGCTGCTAAGTAAAAACAAATCTCAAATGCAAGCCTTGAAATATTTCCGAAAACAGATCCACCGGAGCCGACCTTGTAACTGTCGGCCGTAGTACTTGACAAGGGCGCCGATTGTGCGAAAAATGATTCTCACTACGGAGAATCCAAAAGATTAAATAGTTGCTAATGAACCTACGGTACAACATGCAAATTTTAATTTAAAAAAATACTTAATTACCAAGTGCAGACATGTTTTATTTCAACCGCACCTTGACAAAACTATGGTCAACTATAGTTACTGTTACAACATGGAGAAGAATTTGTTATAATGTTTTCGTTTTCACCTATTTTTATCTTGTTTTTATGTTACATTACAGAAAAAATGCACCGAACAAGAGACAGTAAATACTTTCACCTTTCTAAAGACACAAATAATAGTAATCGGGCTCCGTTGAAATACCTACTACAGAAACAAATAATTTTATAGCTATTTAGAATAGACAAGATGGCTTACCATACAGGAAAATCATAAAATTAATTATTTCTTTAGATACGACGTTTAAAGAGGAAAACACATTTTTATCAGAACGTAAAGCTATCAATTACGATTGAAGAGGTCTAGGCAATACTCGTATATGTGTTGCAGGAAACAATAAAACGTACCTACACAAATATTACAAAAAGTTCATTGGTGAGGTTGGTAAAGTTTATGTCGTAGTTGATAAATGAAATAAATTCATTTGTGTCCATGTAGGTGAAATATAAATCGTACAGAGAAAATTTATTTCTCTGACGATTTATATTTATTTATACCATAAAGTCATATAACTAAGATTACATTAGTTATGAAAACAGTTGGAGTAGTTAAATGACTCAATACTGCATATATAGGTTGTATATATACGATACGTTTTTGTGTGTCTACGCCTAAATATCGTATAAAATACCAAATTTAAGTTAAATTGAAAATTTTATTTCCTGAAGTTATTCAGTCTATCAATTAAAGAGATGTGTTTATCCGAGGATAATTAGATGGTATTTGTGGTATTTCACAAATCTAATTATATATCATATGCCCAATAACTTCAATTCCGTGTACTACGGTCAACAAAATTCGCATGCTAAATGCTAATCAAGGATGTGAGTTGCTTGTCAGTTGCAGAAAAGTCTGAGCATATCTACTCTTTTACCATGTGATCGTATCAAGAGTACTACTGCATCATATATAAATATGACATGTAAGTATGCCTAATAGTGTATGGCGCACTGTTGTTCATGATCATATTGATTCACTGCTGATGTTACAAGGTGTGCAGTATGCAAGAAATTATATATAGATACTCTTGTGTTGATATTTCTTCAACAAAATTCGCATTGCTAAATGCATACATCAAGGCATGTGATGTGGTGTTGCTCGAAGGTCAGTTGCAGAAAAGTCTGGAGACATCAAAGAAATACTAGCCCTCTAGAAGCTGGTAGTTGAAGAGGAAATGATTGCTGAACTGAATGAGAAATAGACGTAGCGGAATAATATAATGTTATTTTATGTATCTGAACAAAATCAATCCCAATCCTGCTACTATTTGTTTGTCAAATATTTTTATGAAGAATAACCTGTTCTCTAATTTTTTTTCTCTCAAGTTTTCCGTTTAATTACAACTTATGAAGACACAATGCATATAGAGATCAATGAGGACCTCCACCGTGAAGTTGATTATCTAGCACTTATTTTGATTATTTCTGTTATATTACACCCCAAGTTCCGAGCAGAGACATTTTCTAACCACTACCATACTATATATAGAAGCAAGTCTGTCAATTTTTTTTGCCGATTTTCTAAAAAACGGTATAGGCTGTGTCCTTGAAAAAAGGGATCCCTTCGAGATACCCCTTAACAGAATCCAGTTTAAACGATCTAAATACTTTGAACCGCCTTCTTCTTGTTGAAGTCGGTTGAAAAGCTGTATCATTTCATGCACCGCACAAATTCTAGCTGAATAAAATGCAAAACTATTATAATAAATTGCCTGAAGGGCTAAATAGAATGTATTTAAAATCAGCATAAAAATAAAGTAAATGAAGTTACCTACATAAACATAGAAAAATTTAAATACATAATCCACTAGACACATTATAAATTATCTTTTTCTTAGGTGTGGTTATAAACGTTCTACATTCATTTCCGTAGACTGTAACATAAACCTCTCCCTTTTTTCCACACTTAACGATTAGCACTTTCATCTACATTTATTACAAAATAAAACCAAAACCTAATTGTCAGTTTGCAAGATTATTTACTTTTCTAACATTCTAAAACGTTTTTAATTAGTGAAGATTACATTATGGTTATGTTGAATCGACGTCGTTAGTCCTGGACCAAGCAGCTATAACTGAGTTGATGCTCGTATTAAAGTGTACACAGAAAAAATCGATTTGAAAACCTAAAAAATTATTTATTAAATGATATATCGTCTTGTTTATGTGCATCGTAAGTCATACGTTGATAAATGCAATTCTGTCTGCTTTAACAATGCCAGCACCAGATACTGATATCGATTTGGAACATGTTAACACTAAGAGAATATACTTCTGAAATTTCAGATCTTTTTTGTACCAGTCACAATGCCAAACTGCCTTTAATGTGTTGTCACTCTGAAAAATGTCAAGATTGAACAACTTTGTATTTATCAAAAACAATATAATATAACAAATTCGTAGGGATGAAGCGACAGATGTGCTAAGAGAATATACAAACGTCTAGTGAACGCAAGACAATATATTGTTTCTAGTAGGGAAACTTCATCAGTTGCACTTCGCTTAACTGATTGAAATCTCAAATTATTATTTATCTATTTCGTACATATTACTATGGATTGTAAAATCTTGAACAGATAGAATCATATTAGCTTTGACCGGGTTTAGTTAATCTACGAATTCCTTTGCGTGATGTCTATCACAGGAAAACGGCGTTATCCACGCACGATTGTCGATGTAGGATCTCTGTGGGCTAGTATTCCCTGAAACTCCTAGATGTTAATATTGAATATGCCTTAAAATATTGTATTTTATGTGGGGACATTTAAATCTTCAATTGCAAAAAAAATCCAGAGGATTTTGATTGAGTTTTCTTGAAGAAGGTACTTATATAATATACAAACTATTGTTTACAAATTTTTATTTCTTAGTTAATTATACGCGGGTGTTTAAGCTTTCAATAATCGCAGTTTTGGCAGTTTTTGTAACTTCAGCAACAATATGAAAAGTTTTAGTGTCAAAATTAACTTTGTTTTATATTTATTTTAGGTTCTTTTAGTCGATTGTATAATTACTTCTGAGTAATTTGAAAAAAAACTGTAACAATGTGCATTCTTCAATCGTTCATAGGTTTATAAAAAGTTGAAACTTTAAAACTAAACAAAAATTTTCATTTTTATGAGGTAAAGAACTGGTAAGAATCTGAATTTCAAGTCTTTGAAGGTTTTCTCGTATATCCGATTTTTTCAATTGCGTTTTATATTACGTGAACTTTACAATGCTCCCATTTTGCGACACATTTTGAACCATCTAAAAGGAACATATTATTTATAAAATCGTTCAGTACAATCCTTCGTATATTAATTTTTTTGGATTTACTTTATTATGTGTAAATTCAGTTGGAGTGCCGTCATTTTGCTGTTCGGAATTACCTAAAATATAGTGGTGGGGAGAAATCTCTTCCTCTAAATTTACCACTGCGTATCGAACTGGTATTCCTTCTAAAATGTTTTTCAAATTAAAAATATGTTACTTGTTTTTATAGATTTCTATGTACACATTATTTTTAATTATTTGATTGTAATAAGCAATTGAGAATAATAATTCATATACAATTATATAAAAGTTGAAATTCATACCCCCTTTATTAATGTCATGTCAACAATGAAAAATAAGGCTGACAGCTCAGAGACGACAAAAGGTGGTTATCCTAATATCTTTATGGTGTTGACCCACATTCGAATCATAACCAATTCACTGTCACTGTTATTATATCCGTATGTAATTGTTCAATTTATTTTTCTATTATATAAATTATGTAGGCAAGTAAACATTTTGAATTAATATTTGAGGATGATGTTTTCTAAAGGTCCTAATTTAGTACAGTATAATATTCATTCAATCATTAAACTTTGGTCATATCTACGTTTTGGCTGTAGGATTAAAGATCTATGAAGTCTTCAAGATTTCAAGGGGTTGAACACAATTGTTGAGGCAGAGAAGGCGGAAAATTTTGAAAATAGAAATTAAAAAACTTTTGCCCTTTTTGAATCAAACAAGGTCAAATGACCCAGTCATAAATACCTTATTCATATAAAAAAAGTAATACAGTAAAAGTTTTGTTTGTTTGTTTGTTTGTTCGGGCATCACGTAAGAACTACTGAACTGATTTTGCTGAATCTTTCTTTGTTGCAAAGCCTATAGTTTGAATTTAAATCTGGTAGATATTTTATCTCCCAAAATGGACAGAAACGGTAGATATAGAGAAAAAACTTCTGCTATGTTGGATAACACAATTACTCTATTGGTTCCACAACAAGCACCAAATATTAATGAATCAGCTTAGCTTTTATTCAAAATTCAGAATATGCCAATGTAACATGTTTCGATTAAAAAAAAATCAACTGATATATCAACCGGAATTTTACAGGGTATTCTATATATAGGAAACTAAGTGCGGAGTAGAATGACATGGATTTAAAAAAATCTAAAAAGAAGTTATATGAGGTGTATCATAAGCAGCTGCATATATATACAATGTAGATGAAATAAGGGGGAGTGGAATTAGTTATTTGGGGTGGTTCAAAAAAATTATATTGAGTGGGGCATAAATAGTTGCATATACCAGGTGGTTCATAAATGGGCGGAGTAGACTTATATTTATATAGGTTGGATAACAAAATTATATATTGTTGGGCTCATAAGTAGTTTCATATACAATATGGTTGAAATAAGGGTAGAATATTTATACAGGGTGGATAAATTTTTTTAGAAAAAAATGTGTTATGTAAGCAGTTGGGATCTTTGAATTATGTTCTTGAATTATTATAGTTATGAAATGGGTTGAAAAAATGTTAGAAGAAGTCATTGAAGTGGTTGAAAATTGAGATCGAGTGGAATTATAGTTTATAGAATGGTTAAAAAATTATTTTAAATCCACAAGTAGTTGCATAAAATGTTATATTAGGTGGCAAATAAGTAGTTGCATATACAAAGTTGTTGAAATATAGGGTGGAGTGAAATTATAATTATACAGGGTGGGTAATAAATGGTAGAAAAATTTTGTTATATAGCAGTGGCATATAGCAGTAAAGTTTTAGTTGCACAGTGTGATTCAAACAAGGTTAGAAAAACTTAAGTATTTAAAAAAATTTAAATTGATTTACCAATAATCAGCAGCGTATACAGGGTAGTTTAATAAAATTGTTATATAGGGTGCCCCATAAGCAGTTGCAGTTTTGGTGAAATATATTGGGCATAGATGGATTTATAGTTATACAGGGAGGTACAAAGAATGTTGTACTGGGTTGTCGATAACTAGTTGCATATACAAGGTGGTTAAAATAGAGGATGGAGTAGAATTATAGTTAAACAGGTTGAACAAGAAATTTTTGTAGGGTACATCATGAGCTGTTGCATATATGCAATATCTAAACCGTGGATCGAAGTTGTAGTTATACAGTGTGATTAAAACAATGTAAGAAAAAGTTGCAAATACGGGTGGTTCAAATATAAGGTGGAGACAAATTATACTTTCCAGAGTGGGTAAAAAATGGTTATATAGTAATACATAAGCAGTTGCGTAGATAAGATAGTGAGTGGAGCAGAGTTAAGTGTTTCAAAAATGTTATAGTTAGAATAGAGTAAAATTATTGTTATACAGGATGGTTCAAAAATATGTTATAATATTTGACTGATTGGCAACAGTATATACAAGATGGTTTTAATATAGATGGAAGTAGAGTTAGAGCTATAGATGGCAGTTCTTAAAAATATTGAATGTAATTGTTATATAGGGTAACCATCAACAGTTGCGTTTGGGTGAAATATGTTGGGGATTGGTGAATTTAGTTATACAGAGTGGTACAAAAAATGTTACATTGGGTGGCCCATAAGTTGTATAAATAAGATGGTTGAGGTCGCAGGCTTAGTAGAATTATGGTTTTACAGGATGGATTAAAAAATATTTAAAAAATTGTTATGTAAGGTAGACCATAAATAGTGCATCCGGCTATATGAAATACCTCCTGAAATAAGGGGCGAAGCGAAATTATATTTATATATTGTATTTAACACAATGTTAGAAAAAGTTGCATATAAAGGGTGATTAATTGTACTTTACAAGGTGGCTCAAAAAATATCAGAAATAATTGTTATATAACGTAGACCATAAGCAGCTGCATATGTTATTTCTTTTTCCAGACTTGTACATTCCATACGCGGGTGAAACCGCGGGTAACGGCTAGTTATAAGATAAAAATGGTGGAGGTATGGTACAGAACATAAGATAAGTATCTAGTTATAGGTACATATTACATATATCGAAGAATGAATTCTTAACTTGAAATTCTAATACAGTAAAAATACTAAAAGAAAAACTCCTCGGAACATGAAATTTAAACTTCGACCGATCCGAATAATAAATAGGTTTGTTGACATGACATTTATATTAACAAATTGATAAAAGTAATATGATTTTTAACATTTATATAGTTGTATATCAATTATTAATGTCATTTTTTTATTACAATCACCTAATTAAAAATAATATGTACATATAAGTCTATAAAAAACTTGTAATATATATTTCTAAGAGAAACTTTTTGAAAAACGTACATTCGATAAAGTTAGGGGAAGTGAAGCTTTTACGAAGCCGACAGTTGAACTAAAAAATTTCAAACTGAATTTACATAGAGTAAAACAAAACTAAAAGAAAATTAATCGCTTGTTCATTTCACATGTTGGAAAATAAATTTTTTCTAAAAAATTTAAACGCCGCGCACAATTAATTAAGTAATTAAAATTGGTTAACAACAGTCTTATGTGTTATGCTATATACCTTCTTCGAGAAAAACCAATCAAATACCTGTGGATTTTTTGTGCCAAAATAGGCTTAACCCTTTCGGCCCCAATGGAACACATAGAACCCAGGGCCTAATTGAAGTTGTCTTACTGTGCCTAATTTTGTTTTACATTGGAAATAGGCTGTAATGGATTTTTTGAAGAAAACGTGTTATACCGCAGCTTTTTTGATAAAGGTGGCAACGCCGTGAGCGTTTATTCATAAACAGACACTATACGGCACGTGTCCGACATTCCAAAATAATGTTTACACTTTCTGCAATAAAAATAAGGATTTTCATGTATTTTTTTCACGGGAAGTTTTTGTTTGTTATAAACTCATATTTTAGTGAGCATAGTATTTTTTGCACAATATTTATATGTCCCAGAGGGTTTTTTGAGTGGTTTAATAATATCCCATTGGTATTTTTTTAGCTTGGTAAGAAAATATTTGTGCCTAATGAGTTGCAATAATTGGCTGACAATTTGGACGAAATATCTTCAGAAGAAATAACAAAATCAGGGTCAGAAGATTCGCTACCAGAACAAGACCCGTTTCATAACAGTGATGAGTCAGATCACTAGTCTCAGCCTTCCGATGGTTCTTCAGAACCATCGTCCGTGAAGGTGTCCAAAGCATAGAAGAAGACATAATTGAAGATATTGGAGATGATGTAGAAGCCGCAACATATCCAAAAATCGTGTTATGCTCATCAGACTTAGTAGACTTTTTATTTTCATTAGCAGAAGATTTAATTGAAAAAGAAAATGAACAAACTGCTGTAAAATTACAACGTAAAAGTTGTGGAAGACCTGCTTAGAAGGCGAAGATGTTGAAAAATGTAGATACACATATGGCACAATGCCAAAAAGACGGCAGGGTGCACACTGTTCAGGAATGGGTAAAAAAACAAGAACGACAACTATATGCCAAATGTACGACATAGGGTTGTGCAAATATTATTTCACCCTGTATCATAAATCCTAAATTGGCAAAACCTATTTCTTTTTTATCTATAATCTTTGTTTTTTATTTTTTATCTCTAAATAAAACCCTTTTTTGATGTTGAACTAATGTTTTATCACCCTCTGGGACAAATATCTCCCGGCCAAAAATTCCAAGGTCTCTTATCTAACTACTAAAATAAAGCTCATGTAAAATTATTTTATCCATAATACCAACCTCATCCTGTACAAAACTCGGACCGGAGCAAAAAAATCCTATTTGCAATACTTCAGCAAATAGATGGATAACACATTTGACGATAGTTGCAGAATTTTGTTTCCTAAAATTTTAAAAACTAATCAATTCGTACAAGTCATTGAAGGACAATATTCTTACGGATCTGCTGCCATGGTTATCAACATACAACTCAAACTAATGGTCAAAAAATACTGTACGAAAATCGATATGGAGAATACTTCATTGATACGTTTTATGTATCTAAAAATTGTTTGAATCAGAAAAAAATATAAACACAAATAATAATATCTAAATGCGTTAGCATTTCTGCTGCATTTTACAAAAAAAAATCTGAAGAAAATAACATTTTTATTAAAACAATTTCTTTCTTCGTTCAACCCCTTAACACAACTTTACTACTCGTTGACTATGTAAGTTACTGTATTTAGAATAAAACAATTAAAAATATTTATAACAGACTTCCAAGTATAACTAAAAAGCTGAAAATAATTATGACAAAAGCCAACTCTAGACCCTAAATAACACATCCAATGTTGTTAGGTACCTATACACAAAGTAAAAAATGTAAACATTAAAAGGTGCTCATTCTGTACAAATTAATTACCGTCCTACATAGTATATTTATGAAGTCGGTGCCAAGCAAATATAAAATCCTGCATTGCGTACTTATCTACAACTTTATCAACCTTGATTGTTGCTTGGCACCGACTTCAAAAATATACTTCATAAGTAGGTAACTGATATTAAATCTGTTATTTAGGGTCTAGAGTTGTGTTTTGTACGCGTTAACTTTGTTAACTTAATAAGCCAACAATATGTTTAACTTACTGACAGACGTTGTCTGGTCCAAACGTTTTATAAAGATTGTAATTATTTGGACCGTTTTGATGAGATTATATGAAAGAAATCATCAAAATACCGGGACGCCATCACGCGTACAGTAAACACAACTTAATTTTTTAATATATTTATATACTTTAAGCTTTAATGTGTAAAATATATATTTAAAACTGTGTTAATTAATAGTAAGAACGACAATTTTAGTTTTGTTTCTAGGACGAAATGAATGAGTTTGATTTCAATTCTCTTTCTAATACTTTTTTTTAACTGCCTTCTGTAACCATCATAGGTACTTCTCCGAAGAATATGATGGCTGAAATGTATTCAACCATCATATATATATATATATTATATATATATTATATGTTATATAAGTATTTAAACAGACTTTATATTAAATTTACTTCTAATTGTAAGGTCAAATACTGTCATTATTCCCACATTGTAATATGATACTTGTTAGTCATTTTTATCACGTTCGACTTTTTACATTTATACTTAGTAACCAAATCTGTACACGTCTTATTTTTCAGTTCACATAAAAACTGATGACCATCCATTTTGAGACGACACGCTTAAATTGTCTTTGTTTAAGATGCGTGTCGACTCATCATTTTGTAATGTTATAAATACTAGTGTAGGACCTTCAGTCGTTAGATGATTAGTTGACTTATATTCTTATAGTTGAAAGTTGTTATTATTATTTTTTGTATTTAATTAAATAAATTGTTTTAAAAAGTGAATTTGAAAATCGTAATATAAAAAGTGGCGCAGTCAGTAGGATTCCATTACGCTGCTAGAACCGGCGTTAGAAGAAAAGCTTAACTGGTAGCGGTGGATTCCAATCCTTTGAAGGAAGAAAAGAACCTCGAGACGTCCCAACTACAACACGTAGAACACGGCAACTTCGATGTTTCGATTAATGTAAGTACAAACAATTAAGTATCATCTCGCAAATATTTGTTTTACCAATTTAAATTTATTTTATCGATATATAATTTTGATTTTATTTTATTTTTTTACTGTTCGGACGTTCAATATCCCGGAACATTTTAAACCGAATTGTACTATTTTCCATTTGGGTTTATTTTACTTTGTGCACAATTTTTGTAATCTTCTACATTCTTAAAACAAAAACGTGGTAAACGTTTTGATAATTCTAGATATTTCTTTATTTTTGAACATTTTTATTACCGTATATTTAATCAACCGAAATAATGGCATCTCCCAAACTTCAGCAGATCGGAGACTGAACCCTACCGGCTTTCAGAAATCTTTTCCATTGTCCCTGAGTTTGAGGACGATCAAATCTCGCTAGGGACATTCACTGATGCGTGCGACTGCGCGTATAATATGTCAACGGGCGACCAACGCTATCTTTTACTTATACACATTAAAAATAAGCTGAAAGGCAGAGCGGCCCAATTAATTAATTCACGCAACCCCGCGTCCTATTTGGAACTTTTAAACTCTCATTTCGGTGATTCTAGAGATTTGACATCTCTCATACAAGATTTACAACGTCTAAGACAACTTCCCAACGAATCGCCTCTCACATTTTATAACAGATTGCAAGTACTTACTGCAAAAATGTATGCCAATATTCAGAAAACCTCGAATTTGAATGCAGATCAGAAGACAGCCCAAACCAGTCTAATAGACACTATGGCGCTGAACACTCTTCTGACTGGTTTAGAACCGCGTTTAGGGCAAATCATCCGCGCCGGAAACCCGAAAGACCTGTTAGAAGCCCACGTACGAATTAGGCGTGAATTACAACTGTCCTACTTCGAAAACCAAAAAACACCTAAACAAATTCTCCCTAAGCCTAATCAACCCTTTCGAAAGCCTAATCCGCAAATTAATAAGTGCCTATCATGTGGAAGATTCGGACATCACACGTCCGAATGTCGCTCTCGAAACTACCAGACACCAGTCTATAACAATAGTAGCGGCAATAAATAATTTTAGACCAAACCCTTTTACTAATAATTTCTCACAAAATCAGAATCAACAACCTAGGCAAAATCAGTCACCCTTCAGACAAAACCAGTTCTCTAACCAGCCAAGAACGTTTCAACAAAGTACGCAACAACCACGCCAATCGGTCATCCAACGAAATCCCGGTTTTCGAACAAATCCGAATAAAACACATCACTTAAATTATACGAATTACCCTAACCAGGACGATGATTATTATACAGTTAATAATCAACCCTATGATGATTACAATAGCACTGATGATCAAAGAGAATATGATTATTATAGTCAGTCATGCAATCCAGAAGCAATTAATATTAATTATCATACTGCTGATAACTATCAAACTGTCGATTTAGATCCCTTAGAGAATCAAAACTATCAGGATTTCTATCTCTTCCAAATTTAGACCACCCTCCAGACATAACGACCAGCCTCGCAACACAGATCCAAACTATCAATCTCGACGACCTGAACCCGAATATAAACTTTCCGGAACAGACATTTCTGTAACTACTCTCCATACTGTAAACTCCAAAAATCTGTACTATATCAACGATGCGACGGGAAACTATAAATTACTCATAGATACAGGCGCAGGAATTTCTATCTTTAAAGAGCATACCGTCAGAAATTATTCTGAACGATTCCCGAAAATGTCATTATTCAGGAATTACAGACAAAAAGATCCCATTTCTCAGTCAACCCTTATACCATTCACTCATGGTAACCCCCATAAAGTATTCATATGTAACCTCGACATCGAGTTTGATGGCATTTTAGGTTAGATTTTTTAGAACATTATGAATGTGTAATCGATCTAAAATCTAAACAACTCAAGACAAATTTCAAAGATATCACTCTTCACAAGGTCTCCTCCTTGCCCCTTTCAGATATCACTTCCTCGACAGTCCCCAACACATCGTCTCCAAAAAATTTGTCAAACTATATTACTATAGAACCTCGTACAGAAAAAATATGTAAACTACGTTGTCATCTTTCGAACACCGACGCTGTTTTACATACCATCGAGAAAGAGAAAGTCAGACTACCCAATTCCTTGGTATATGTAAACCATAACGGGGATTTTCTAACTTCAGTTATCAATGCCAACGCCATCCAAAAAACAATTAACTTTGAAAACATAACAATAGAACCCCTTGTACAAACACAACCCTGTTTTAACTTTAACGACTCGTACGAAACTCCAGATATCGACAGAAACTTACTCATAAGACAACAACTCGGACTGAACATTTAAACGACGAAGAAAAAGACATGATTACCAACCTTTGCTTAGATTTCCAGGACATATTTTACTTAGAAGGAGACTCACTATCCTTTACCAACGAAATTAAGCATTCAATCGAGACTAGTAATTCCAGACCCATCTTTACTAAATCTTATAGGTACCCTCAGGTACATAAAGAAGAGGTAAAGACCAAGTAAGCAAAATGCTCAACCAAGGTATCATTCGTCACTCACTTCCCCGTGGTCTTCCCCAGTTTGGGTTGTTCCCAAAAAGCTAGACGCCTCAGGCAAACAAAAATGGCGTGTCGTCATTGACTACAGGAAACTTAACGAAGTCACAGTAGACGACAAATATCCATTGCCTAACATCTCCGATCTTTAGATCAACTAGGCAAATGCCAATATTTTTCTACATTAGATCTCGCCTCCGGTTTTCATCAGATAGAGATCGATTCCAAAGATATCCCCAAGACAGCATTTTCAGTCGAAAACGGCCATTACGAGTTTGTTCGTATGCCGTTCGGTTTAAAAAACGCCCCGTCCACATTTCAACGTGTCATGGACAACATCTCCTTGGAATTCAAAATGAACGTTGTCTAGTATACATGGACGACATCACTGTATAAGAAAAATCACGAAAACAAACAAATTTCAAAAAAGAAAACGTCTTCAAACGTCTTCGCAAATCAAATCTTAAGATTCAACCTGACAAATGTGAATTCTTAAGAAAAGAGGTAGCGTATCTTGGTCATCTAATTACGCAACAAGGTGTAAAACCGAACCCCGAAAAAGTCAGTTGTATCCAAAATTTCCCAGAACCAAAAATCCAAAAGACATTAAATCTTTCTTAGGATTGGCCGGATACTATAGAAGATTCATCCCCAACTTTGCCAAAATGTCAAAACCACTTACAAAACTTCTCCAAAAAGATGCAAGATTCTTCTTTGATTCTGATTGCAAGTCATCATTTAACGACTTAAAGAAAGCTCTCATTTCAGACCCCATTCTCAACTACCCAAATTTTGAAGAACCGTTTCTTCTCACCACGGATGCCAGCGCTTTCGCGATTGGTGCAGTTCTTTCGCAAGGTCCTGTAGGAAAAGATCTTCCTATCGCTTATGCCTCTCGCACTTTTGTGCGGCCGAAACTCGATATTCTACCATCGAAAGGGAATTGCTTGCCATAGTGTGGGCAGTAAAACACTTCCGTCCGTATTTATTTGGCCGTAAGTTTACTTTAATTACCGATCACCGCCCGCTTACGTGGCTTTTCTCGATCAAAGATCCAGGCAGTAGACTTGCCAGATGGCGACTAAAACTCGAAGAGTACAATATAAGATTGAACACAAACCTGGAAAGATAAACAAAAATGCAGACGCTCTATCGCGAATTAAAATCAATCACTTCCACCAAATAGCCAATTTTCAGTCAAAAATCCACGCCTTCAATGACACCGACTCAGAAGACGAAGGTGAACAAGAATCCGAAGAACCCGAACTTAATGACGAACTACTAACTAACGAATTTAACAAATTTGTCGACTTATATAAAACAAGATCTCTAATTGACTACTCGAAAATCGAAACGACAAATTCTCAACTTCTCGACAAAACTCATAAACCAATTATTACATTCTTTTGGCAAAACAAGTAACTGATCTCCACGATTGGATCATGGATGATATCTTCGAAGAAGATATTAACTTCGAAAACTATTCTCTCAACACCTTGCCAGTAAATCAGTTAAAAATCGTAAATACTTTATAATCCCCTTGCCATTTGACCCAGAAACCGTCGTTCAATTTCTGTTTTTCATCATTTACAAATCACAGAATAATTTGATCCGAAACAACGTACTATGTCGAAAACAATTTGGAACTTCCAATTCTCGAAACCTTTTCTAAAATCTTGGACAAAATATTAAACTGAAAATATGTCAAAACATTATAAAAACACCTTCAGAACACGAAATACTGCAAATTTTAGAAAACTATCATCAAGGAAAAAATAATCTTCATCGCGGAATCAACGAAACGGTCAGACAAATAAAGGAAAAATATAATTGGACCGGTTTAACAAAAAACGTAGAAATTTCATCAAATCTTGCGAAATTTGTCAAAAGGTGAAAACATGTCGAAAAAACCTAAGTTCCCCTTTAGTTATAACAGAAACGCCGAAAACACCTTTCGAGCGAATTAATGTCGACGTTTTTGAATACCCATCGAGAAATTACGCTCTGACAGTTAGAGACGAGCTAACAAAATTCACACAGGCATATCCAATAAAGGATAAAACAGCAAAAACCGTCGTTAACACGCTTATCCTTTATTTCCAACATTACGGCACCCCGTTGCGAATTCATTGCGACTGCGGCCGTGAATTTGATAATGTTCTAATGAAAGACCTCTGTGAGCTTTACAACATAAAACTTACATCTCTCAAGTGTGGGTCACCCACAATCCAACGGTTCCATTGAACGATTCCACTCAACATTATCGGAAATGATCAGAGCAAATATAGCCGAAAACCCAGACGAACATCCGTTTAACGTTTTGCCATACGCAATAATTACTTATAAGAACACCAAAATAAAACTCATGGCTTTACACCCTACGAGCTTATTTTTGGCCACACGTCTAGTAGACCCCCGGAAACGCTTTATAACCAACAGAACCTCATTTCCAATACGTAAGAGATCTCAACAATCGTATGGAGTACTTTTACAAACTAGCGCGTTCAAAAACTGAACAACAAAAAGAAAAGGCAAAAACTCGATTCGACCAACACGTACCTGAAAACCGACCAAATTATAACATAGGCGATAAAGTATATTTGAAAGAATCGCAAATTTCTAGTAAATCACAAAATAAATTTAATGGTCCTTTCCAAATAACTGAACTCTTTCAAAATTCTCCAATCTTACTAAATCCCGAGACAAATCAATCTACAAAAGCAAATTTTGACAGATTGAAACCGTATTTTGAGTGAAAATTACTTCTTTTCAGACTCCTCGGACTCTTCACAATCGCAACATCTCAATATACGATAACACCTATAAACAACACCGTAGGACTCTTCTTTCATGAAGAAGGAAGCATCAAAATTTCGAATGACAAGTGGACATTGCTTGTCTACAAAGATCTCCACCCATTCGGTGACGCAATTTCCAATAATGACAAAATACTAAATACTTTAGTTGACACTATCCATTCAAACTTAACTACTCTACTTAGTTCATTCAAACCACAAGTACAAACACACGTCAGCCTTCTCAAACAAATATCAGACACAGTAAACTTGAAATATCAAGAAATATTCGCGGACACCAAAATTCACTTGAACAGACAGAAACGCGGACTTATTAATGGATTAGGAACAATTTGGAAATCAATAACTGGCACTCTGGATGCAAACGATGGTCAATATTTTAATGATTGTATCAACAAGATTACTCATGACGAACAACAAATCGAAAACCTACTGAAGAACCAAATCTCTGTTACGACTTCCGTAATCAAAAATTTTATTCAACGGTCCGTAAACTACAAATAGACGAAGAAACCTTTAATAAGAATATTAATGAAATCAGGCAAGCCATTGCTTTTATTTCAGACGACCTTTCAGTTCTTTGAGACACTTGTCAAAACTCTAGATTTATGTGAATCATTAATGGAAAGCTATGTTTTATTCAAGATGCCCTTAATGATGTATTATCGGCAATATCTTTCGCTCGTATTAAAATGTTACATAGTTCAATAATTACACCGGCAGATTTGGTCGACTCACTTCAAATTATCTCTCACTCTTTGCACAAAAACAATTTGCCCCTATCTATTAATGCCCATAATATTGCACAATATATCGACATCATCGAATTGGAAGCATTTCAATTAGACACGAAAATAATTTTTGTATTAAGAATCCCTTAGTAAACCCTGAAACTTTTACCCTTTTTCTTATATCCAATTCCGATACTTGACGACCGAACAGGGTTTCATCACATTTTACCAACCACAACCAAATATATTGCGAAAAATGATGATTCACTATTGTATACTACATTTCGGAACTTGGACAACTGCAAGTCCTTAAGCCAAGTTCAATGGATATGTTCAGACGTTCTCCCATATCCTATAGATAGCGATTCAACTTGTGAGGCCCAGCTGTTGAAGCAGTCCACCTTCCTTCCAAGGTTTGTCAGACTTCCATATTCTACGCCAAGGACTACAATGTATATAAGATTAGCTCAAACTTTTGGCTAATTACTGTTTCTGACCTTTTACCTATCACCATAAAGTGCAGTGGAAACAGCGTTGTAACACTAACAATTACAACAAACTCAGTCCTAAATTTGCAGGCCGATTGTAACGCATTCATTGGCAACACTCGAATTCATTCAAGCAAACTGATCGACAATTTCCAAAACATTACCTACAAGAGTCATCCAATTCAAATACCGTACAACTGCTGCAAATCTATACCACCGAAAAACTATGTCCCAGATCTAAAGCCACTCAGACTAAACAAGATCGATGCAGACGACCTCAACATAGCTCAACATAAGTTGAACCAATATTCAGAAGAGCTAGACAAATTAATAAACCAACCGTTTATTAAAAAACACATGCCATGGTTCACAATTTTATCAATTACATTAATCATTTTACTAATCCTTATCTACATTTTCTATAAATGCAAACCAAGAAGACAATCCAGATTGTTGGCCATAAACAACAAACGGCGACGATCCACCGTCACCTTCACCAATGCCATGTAGTCAAGTCAGAAACTTCAGATTCCTTCCCAGACGACGTCCAAGTATTCGACTCCAAGAACCATCGAAGATACAGAACTCACAAAAATGGTTTGAAAAGTTGAAGCACAGCATCAACTTTTTCAGGATAAATGGAGTTGTTATATAAGTATTTAAACAGACTTTATATTAAATTTACTTCTAATTGTAAGGTCAAATACTGTCATTATTCCCACATTGTAATATGATACTTGTTAGTCATTTTTATCACGTTCGACTTTTTACATTTATACTTAGTAACCAAATCTGTACAGGTCTTATTTTTCAGTTCACATAAAAACTGATGACCATCCATTTTGAGACGACACGCTTAAATTGTCTTTGTTTAAGATGCGTGTCGACTCATCATTTTGTAATGTTATAAATACTAGTGTAGGACCTTCAGTCGTTAGATGATTAGTTGACTTATATTCTTATAGTTGAAAGTTGTTATTATTATTTTTTGTATTAATTAAATAAATTGTTTTTAAAAAAGTGAATTTTGAAAAAATTATATATAAAATATATATATATATATATATATATATATATATATATAGCAATCTTGTGGGCCGCCTTATAATTCATTCATTTCTCTAACTTTTTATTATCACCCTGTATAACAATATTCCTTCTCAACTTTATATTGTAACTTCGGCTACGCATTTTTTAATAATATTGTATTTCTACTTAGCATATATTTCAACCACCCTGGATATAATCCTACTTATTGCCACCCAATAGAACTTTTGTAAATTTAACTGCTAATGTTATTTTAATATGTTTTAACTACCCTGTTTAACAACTATTCTACTCCGCCCTATAATTTCACTATCATATATATATTGAGCTACTGATGGCTACCTTGTATAATTATTTTTTCTATATGTACGTGTATATATATATACCTTATGTTAGGTAGTCATAGCAGTCTATCAAAACTTCTCAAAATCCATATTAAACTAAAATTTTAATATTAGGAGTGATTGCTCTTAATTTACCCTGTACATAGACTTGCGAAAAAGTTTACTGTATAATTGAATCGGCTTTGAAATTTGCACTAAGAAAAGAACTGATAAATTAGTTATTTTATATATCGATATAATGCGACCGATGCATCTGTGTTATTGTTATTGCTTTTATCACTTTACTTTGTGGTTTTGTTTGCTATAACCATACCGCGGCTATAACTAAAGATCCCGTATGTGGACTAAATAATTAAAAGGCTATTATGAGTAAATTTCTCTAAAAGAGCCCTCTTTAGTATTGCTTGTGTTTATTTGTTTATTATTTATTTTTTAAACGTTACATATAGGTATTCCGTTTCTTTTTTTTCATATTTTTCCTATCATCGGTAGGTATATAAGTTGAATTGCATCATTAAATTGATGATTGCTCATTTAATTACCAATTAAATTTGAATTTAAAATATTAATTTTTCTATTGTGTTGAATTTAATAAAAGTTTTCCGATTACATTTCCCTTCCAGTATACCTATTTTTATTGCCCCCGTGTCTTAAAACACGTAAGATATAACAGTTTAGAGTTGTTTTATTTTTGCCCTTGCATGTCTTATATTCCCCTCTTTCTCGAGGAAAAATATTAGATACAAACTTAGTACAGAAATATATATAATTCAGCCCATTATCTTTTATTCCATATATAAAATATATCAAAATTTGTTCTATGAAACAATATTTAATCTGTAACCGCCTTAAAAATACAAGAATTGTTTTGGGTGCCTTAATTACCTCGTTGGACACTACTGATATATTGTACAAGAGAGCTTATAAAGATGAAATAGTCCTTAATTAAGTATAACAGAAATGTATAAATAATCATAAGATTCTCATTTGATGTTTCTCACCCATATATAAAATTCTGATGATTCTTGCATTTTTCAATGTTTTCAACGGTTTCCAATTTCGAAAAAGATGAATTTAGTAATTTAAGCTGTAGGAAAGCGTCCATATAAGAAGCGCTGAACATAAAGTCAAATATTGTAACAATGAATAAACCAATGGTTATCAGACCAAATTGGTAGTAAAGAACTCCAAATGTCCAATATTTTCCTTCAGGTACCCAACAAAGAAAGGGCATTTCATGAAAAACGATAGCTTTGACAACCAGTGCTGAATACACGAACGTTGTTATAACCATGTAACTTTTATAGCCACGAGTGAAATAAGTTCGAATTTTCTTCAACTCAGTCTCCAATTCGACACCCATACAATCCAGCTTCCAGAACTTCTTCCGATCGTCTGTAATCTTTTGGAATTCAACACGAAATACAATAAGACTGGCTATCTTTGCAGAAATCTGAAAGAAATAATTTAACGGATTCAGCAATGTTTGCAGTAAGATTTTTTTGAAACATTATAAAAATAAAAAAAATTGTATATTCTAAATGTTTCACAAATTACTCTCTTCGAGGTCTCATAAATAAGTGTTCAAGAGGAACTTGTGGGAAGCGCAAATGATGAAGGTTCCCGACCAATATATATATATATATATATATATATATATATATATATATTGTCAGGCGTACAAAAGAATAACACCTTTAGAAAAGTATTCAATATCCCTGACAGGTAAAGTTATCCTGAAAATTTTGGTGTGGCATTCTAACCTAGAAGTTACAGGCTAACAGCAATGACATGGAACGGCTCCAGATTCGGAACCTCTATGTGCTACTTTCCCCAAAAATCCTAGATGCCGATCATTACATCTGGCAAATATATACAAATTGTCAGAAATTACTCCAAAAATATTTTTTTCATTTTTAGAGCTTCATTAAAATTGTGCCAATTATTTTCAACTTTCGGCAAACTATTACAGACCTAATCTAAGAATTTATCTATTACTGTTTTCCGAGTCAATACAATGGTTGGTATCTATAGCGTGAGATGTCATTCCCAAACTTATTGTGTTATTCAAAACAGAATTTATATGCTCTTTGTATCAGAATTCCATGTAAAATATAACAAAAGTATATCAAAAAGTGGTCATTAAATTCTTTTGTTTAAATAATAGACAAGTGAAATCAAATTAATTTTTTAATCATATTTTTTTAAATAAATAAAAATTAAAAATATCAAAAATATATAATCAATCCATAGTTTTAGATATTTTAATTTATAAAAAATTAAACTGTATTTTTCATTTTTTGGTATTTGTTAACTTTAATAATTAATAACGACTAAGTGACTTTTTTAACCAATTATCCTGCTTGCATAGTGAAGGGGAAATATACAAAATGTGATATTTAACAATAGCCACATTTTATGATAAAAAAAATTATCATTGGAATGTAACTTTGTAAATTCAAAAAGAATTCATATTAAATATTTAATGTTACCTGAAATTAGAAGGTTGTTTTTGTGTTTCTTTGGGGAATAACACCACAATAGAAATAAAACTACGTATATTGCAGGAATACCAAACGTTTCAAAGTCTATACTGACTTCGTTGTCAATGGCTTTATATTTATTGATGTAAATTGCAAAATGAAAATTTGATTTGACATTTAAAATTGACATTAGAAAATTTGTTGTTTTTAGATATACAGGTAGCACAAAAAATTCTAAAGATCATGAATTATAGTTAACCAGCTTTCAATTAGAGAATTTGAAAGAGTTGTCTTTAGAATTTATAAGTGGCGTTCCTAGGTACGACTTTGTTAAAAGATAGCGCATTCGCCCAAAATGCGATCAAAGAATTCTATTGTTTCAGTGATCCCATTAACGTCATAAGGGAAAACCTAGGAAAACCTTATGAACTATCCCGATATTGGGTTGTTCAAAAGGAGGTTACCATTAATAATTTCTTCCTTAATTGTCGGTAACACAGATACGATTAAATTCTACAGAAGTAGAAGCGATACAATCGGCTTCATTCAAAAGATTAAGGCAGACTCTTTTATTTTTCGTTTTGTGTTATGTTGTTCTTTGTGAAGTATAGTTGAATTGTCAAATTGTATTTTATGGCCTAGGTCCCAAGCATGTTCACAAATTTTTTGATTTTTCAAATTGTCGTTTCGTTATGTATTCTTGTGTTCATTAATTCGTACGTTTAATGGTCTCGATGTTTCTCCAATATAAAATTTATTGCATTCGCAAGGAATCTTATATATGCAGTTTTTTGAGTTCTGGGTTTTGTTTGTTGGTTTTGTTTTCGATATTAAAGATTTAAGTGTATTTCTTGTTTGGAATGTTGTTTTAACATTAAATCTGTTGCCCACTCTTTTCAATCTTTCTGACAGACCCTGTATATATGGCATAGTTGTAACTGTAATGTTATTGTCTTGAGTAGTAGTAGTGTTAAGAGAAGTTCTAGGTTGATTCGGAAGGTTTGTTTTCTGTTCAAGTCTGTTTAATTCTTTGTTGATAAATTTTGTGGGGTAATTGTTTCCAGTGAGAACATTCTTTATAATTATTTTTTCTTTGTTGAATTTATTATCATCAGAACAGTTGGTCTTTGCTCTATCATATAATGACTTAATGACACCTTTCTTTACTGTATTCGGATGATTTGAATTGAAATTTAGGTATCTGTTTGTATGAGTTGGTTTTCTATAACTTCTGTTTCGAATGAAGATTCTGTTTGTTATTAATATGTCTAAAAAAGACAGTTTGTTATTTCTTCTTCAATTTCAAGGGTAATTTTGATAGTTGGCTCTTTGTTATTTATATCATTTAATATTTATCTAGTTCTTCAAGATTGTGTTCCCAAATTACGAAAATGTCGTCCACGTACGCCACCAAACTAAAGGTTTATTTTCTTTTGATAAAATTACTTGTTGTTCAAAGTTTTCCATAAATATGTTACTCAATGCTGGTGAGAGACAAGAACCCATGGCCATGCCAAAATCCTGTTGGTAAAAATCATCGTTTAATTGAAAGTATGTAGTTTTGGTACAATATGTTAGTAGTTCCATTATTGTATCAATTGATAACTGAGTTCGTTGATTTAATGAAAAGTCCCGTTCTAGTAGTTGTTTTACTATTGGAAGTGTTTTGGAAACAGGAACATTGTTATAAAGATTTACTATATCAAAACTTGCTATTGTAAAAGTATTTTTGTATTCTATATGAGACAGTTTTTCCAAGAAATGTGCACTGTTTTTTAGATGAGAAACAGAACTCCCTGTAAGAGGTCGAATAATGTTTAAAAGAAATTTTGAAAGTTCACTACACGGAGAATCTATAGAACTGACAATTGGTCTTAAAGGAATATTAGGTTTATGAATTTTTGGTAACCCATAGAAATGTGGTGGTTTAGTATAGTGTGGAGTGAGTGCTTTACGTTCTTGTTCTGTGAATTCATGTTTGTGGTTTGTACAGTAAACGGTATATTTTGTTTTCTATTGAGCTTGTTGGATCTTTGTTAGTTTAGTGTATTGTCCTTGGTTTATTATAGTTTGAATTTTGTCATCGTAATCAGTTTTATTTAAATTACTGTTGCGTTGCCTTTGTCAGCAGGTAAAATTTTTATAGAATTGTCATTTTTTAAATTTGTAATCGCACATAATTCATTATTAGTAAGGTTATTTTTAACATTTACAGGTTTTTCGAGTTCAATTTTTGCTCTTATTCTATATTCTTGAGCATCACTAGAATTTAGTTTATTTGCGGTTTGTTCTATAGCACTTATTATATCAAATTAGGAATTGTTTTTGGAGTAACAGCAAAGTTAAGTCCTTTTTGTAATACTGAAGTTTCAGTAGCATTTAGCTGTTTATGTGAAAGATTGATGAGAGTTTTTGTTACAGTAAAGTTTTTTTTTCCGAATCAACCTAGAACTTCTCTTAACACTACTACTACTCAAGACAACAACATTACAGTTACAACTATGCCATATATACAGGGTCTGTCAGAAAGATAGAAAAGTGGGCAACAGATTTAATGTTTAAAACATTCCAAACAAGAAATACACTTAAATCTTTAATATCGAAAACAAAACCAACAAACAAAACCCAGAACTCAAAAACTGCATATATAAGATTCCTTGCGAATGCAATAAATTTTATATTGGAGAAACATCGAGACCATTAAACGTACGAATAAATGAACACAAGAATTACATAACGAAACGACAATTTGAAAAATCAAAAATTTGTGAACATGCTTGGGACTAGGCATAAAATACAATTTGACAATTCAACTATACTTCACAAAGAACAACAAAACAAAACGAAAAATAAACAGTCTGCCTTAATTCTTTTGAATGAAGACGATTGTATCGCTTCTACTTCTGTAGAAATTAATCGTATCTGGTTACCGACAATTAAGGAAGAAATTATTAATGGTAACCTCCTTTTGAACAACCCAATATCGGGATAGTTCATAAGGTTATTCCTAGGTTTTCCCTTATGACGTTAATGGGATCACTGAAACAATAGAATTCTTTGATCGCATTTTTGGCGAATGCGCTATCTTTTAACAAAGTCGTACCTAGGAACCCCACTTATAAATTCTAAAGACAACTCTTTCAAATTCTCTAATTTGAAAGCTGGTTAACTATAATTCATGATCTTTAGAATTTTTTGTGCTACCTGTATATCTAAAAACAACAACTTTTCTAATGTCAATTTTAAATGTCAAATCAAATTTTCATTTTGCAATTTACATCAATAAATATAAAGCCATTGACAACGAAGTCAGAATAGACTTTGAAACGTTTGGTATTCCTGCAATATACGTAGTTTTATTTCTATTGTGGTGTTATTCCCCAAAGAAACACAAAAATAATCAAGAACATGCCACAAACAACGTTTAGAAGACAATTAGAAGGTTGGAACCAAATACCAAAAGCGGTTGACACACATATTCTAAAAGTGGTGAAAATTCGGTAAACATGCTATTCGCCATAGTATTCTCAAGACATAAAGAAAGGTTTGAGTCCTGGTTTAATTTTCTTTTTTAGAAGTAACTTCCTTTAGCTAAAATGCTCCGTGGGAGTGTATTAAAAAAATAGGAGCTAATTTAAATTGCATTTTGGTTTTATTTTGTCACGGTATATACATAATTTACAATTTAGTTCAGAGTTACAAAAAAAACTGATGTCTGTAGCTGTCCAAAGAAAAATTAGTATATCCTGTTTTGCAGAAAACATGAACAATTTTATGACAAGTAATTGTCGGATATTCTCAAAAGCGGTAGGTACATTGTTGGAAACCTCTGAAACATTAGACCCCGTATGACTATTCACATTTATAATATTAAAATTCATGGAAATATAAAGTTTTCAATGGATTTTCTAGTGATTTCTGTGTAAATAGAAGCAAGTCCTGTTCCACCCACTACAGATTCTAAAAGAAAAAAACATATAACGGGTACGTCATGTTATGATGATTGTAAAAGCCAGTACATAATCAGTGTACCCACTTCGTTAGCTTATTGCATTAATTGTTGGTTGGTTAAGCGTTTAACACTGATTTATACGTTATTTTAGCAAGCATTTAAATTGCAAACGTTCCTTCTTTTATTGTTCAACTCTTAATAACACAGACACACAAAATGTTTTGAGAATACTACGCTGAATATTATAATGTGTGAAACAGTTTTTAATACGCTTTTATTAAGTTAGCCTGTCTGTATGTATGTATAGCAAACCGAACATTTCACTATATTTTCATAACTCTCCTCTAATAAATAGTTGCCAATAGAATAATTGTAAAATTTAATATATCAAGCACCCCACGCTTTTTATTATGAATCGAATTATATCTTTTATATAATATTTTATAATATCTTTATTTTGAGGTAATTAATCATGATTGTTCCACTTTCTACTGCTGTAATATAAACTGTTCATAATTAAACATTATTTTCTACTTTTTAGTTCGGTTTGCTATTAAAGCGTGTTTTTTTTTTAGTTTTTTAAACTTTAATTATTGAATTTGGTTAACCTAACCTAACCTAACCTAAGCTAACCATCTAATTTCAGATAACAATAAATATCGATTATGAGTACTTTAGAGTTTACATGCTCATCATTGGCTGTTGATAGTAGGAAACAACATTCCAATGAAAAAGAACAGATTTTTCATAAAATATGGCTATTGCTATTACCATATTTAGCAGTTTTTTTACAATTTGCTCAAAATATTGAGGGTGTACAGGTCAAACGATCTTTAGATTCGGAGTCATCGAATCGAAATGGATAGCCTAATCCTCCTAATCTTGTTGTTTTCTGAATAGTTATGGCATCTCTGGTTTTTTGGGGATAACACCACATAAACTTCAACGTTTTCTATATTTTAAATAGTTCAAAACGTTTCAAAGTCTAAATGTCTAGATACCGTTTTCAATGGTAATTAACTTAACACAAATGAACAAGAAAACTAAAAATTAAAAGCATTCGTAATGATAAATTTAGTAAATCACAATTTGGTCAAATGTACAGACCACTTTTTTGTGTGCCTGTGTAATTATTTTTGGTTGTACTTACGTGAAGAAAAGATGTAATTGCTTCAAAAGTGCTCGCCAAGTAATTTTCCACCTCACTTGGAATAAACAGATTAGCTACATGAAAAATAAGTGTGAAAATATATATAACAAGTAGGCCATGTGTTACTATTTTATTTTTCAAAGTCATTTCGTGCAAGAAACCTGTAAACTTTAGGTTTCGCTGTAAACTGCCATAAATGTCCTCTTCTCGCCACATTTTTCGAAATTCAGATATAGACGCCGGAGATGTTTAAAATGATTACAGAGTGACTTTCTATCGAGTAGCTTGATTATGCATTTCACTGGACATCGCTTGAATAAATTATTCGAGTATTTATCAGAATTATAATTATGGAAGAATATCAAATGATGTAGTTTCGCAGATGAAAACTATTAAAATATTTCTTGATCGGTAATCATCAGTTAATAATCGAGAAAGTTAATACGCTAGAGGTTTTACCTTTTAATCCAAGAAGTTTAAATTTAACGAGAGTTAAGTATAATCATATATTTCCAAATTCAGTAGCCATACATAATATGGTATTTGGTTTAATAATTTTATCAGTTCAATACTTAATGCTGCTGGTTAAGTCATTATCAAATCAATACAAAAAAGATACCGGATTTCATCCTTATGGTTGAATTTTTTTAAATTAGTTATTCGAAGGACTGTTGAGTTAGTTTCGAGTAATTGTCATCAAGCTTAAGTCTATTATAATACTCTACATGAATTTGTAATTTTATTTCGTACATATCGGGTATTAAATGTACCAGGTGGTTCTCGGGAATTCGTGAGAGTAGTTGATATCTGATCCCTACCGGGAAATGAAGACGTTTCGGTAGAGCCACATCTGTCCTCATCAGGGCCCCGATTCTCTAACCCGTTCGACTGCTCTACCACTCGAATTTCGAGTCGTTTGAAAATTGACATATATTAAACATCATTTATGCCAGTTTTCATACGACATCCGTCCTTAGTTGAGTGATAGAGCCGTCGAATGGTTTGAAGAATCGGGGCCCTGGTTGGTTCACATAATTCTCGTATCCGTTCGAATATTCGGAAGGATTATTTATCACCTACGCGAATGTATTCCCAGACACAATTTGTTTCAAGCGTAGGTATATATAAATTAAATTTAAGATTTTTTTTAATATTTGAGCAATCCTATTATAATTTTTCACTTAAAATTTTTGTTTTTTAAAATGCTATATCAATTTGGATTATTTTATGACATGTTTTATTAAAAATAATAAATGTTAAATAAATAAAATTGACTGGTAATTTTGAATCGCTTAATTAGGCCCCCACCAGTTTTGTGTCCAGGGGCTCCCACCGAGTCAAAGCCGACTCTGCCCGCAAACCATATTTTTTTTATGCTGGGTGCTGAATTTCAGCAGCAGCAGTGTGAGCAATACTAATCCTGAAGTTTCCGCAGTCTGTATAATTTGGATGTTAATTTTTAGTGTTTCCAAATAATTGTTTGCTTATTGAAATAATTTTGTTTTATGGCGTTACATAGAAGTGGCACTCTAGGCAACGGCTGTGCACTCTATATATACTCGTATTTTATAAAATAATTCACATGCTAATATTTGGGTATTGTCAGTATTTCGATATTTCTTTGGAAAGATTATGAATATTGACATGTTCGTACATGTTTTTGAATGGTAATTTGGGATAATGATACGAAATTTCGGGTTTTTAACAAAAATATTATAAGAGAAGTTTGATAATACTGGAACAAGTTTAACTTTTGATGCCACCTCTTCAATAAATGTTCAAATTTGCGACTAAAATAATGCTAATATATCACTCACTCCACTGATGTAATTCGACACTAACTGAGAGGTCTCGAATATCATATTGTAATGTTTTTATTTTCACACCGGGTTCAGTTCAGTTCTTGGATTTATTTAAAAACACAGTCGAACTCACTCTAATTTATTTCACAACTTTAACACACTTTATATTCACAGAACTATTTACAATTTATCTTAACTTAACAATACGACCTTCGAATACTTAATGAATCCAGTACTTATTTATATATTTCTCTCGGAATTATTCTAGTAGTCAAGGAACCATCGGGAAACTTTTTTCATGTGGTCTGGAAGGTTCAAGGGAATTCAGCGAATTCCCAGTAACGGCACGGTCGGCCTTGGCTTGGCTTGATAGACAAACAATATTTAGGCTTCCCAGAAATATCGGAGGAATGTTGCTTCCACAAATTGGATGATGGCCGATTGCACACGCTATCGGATGAATTCTTGTAACAACATAATACAAAAGACAGCACAAAACATAACTTTCGGGAGTTCTCACGAAAAAGCAACTCATTAAAAGAAGAAGAAGGCGAATAGATCGATTGTGACCAAGAAGAGTAATGGGTTTATAAATAAGTGATGAACAATTACTCAAGTCAGTTGAAGTAAAGATAATTTCAAGCAGAGGGTAAGAAGTGAGTTGAGAATAGTGTCAAGAAAATATGTAATAATTCTTGTTTGAAGGATAATATATGTATAAGGGGCGGTGTTGGGGGCGATTGTCCCTTCCGAGGGCTTCAAATTTTGGAAGGTTAAAACAAAAAAGTAATCTAAACCCATGATTGATGACTTATAATGCAAAGCCCCTGAAAATGAAAAACCTCAGGATAATTTAGTACTTTTCTGCGTTCGCCCCTATTGAATATAAATTCATTTAGGTGTCTTCTTCTTCTTCTGAAATAGCGGTAAAAGATTATAACATAAAACCTTTTAGATTTGAAAGAACATTTTTGTGTACCAATTTTCAAGTATTTGGTAATAATTATTTGCTTATTCAATATTAGCATATGTTTGTATCTTATGGCGCAACCTACCAAACTAAAGACTTGAAGTAGGTATTCTGTAAATTTTATTAAATAAATCCTGACAAGTATTTAAGTAATTTGCGTTCATTTTCCCTCTGTTCCAACGAGGTATATTGCAATAATTTTTTACTTTTAGTATTCTTTAAAGACATGAGGAATCCTTAAACGGGTTAAACAGATGCCGAGGATATTCAAATAAAATTCTGAAATACATAAAAGCTATAAATTTAAACTTCCTTATTTCCTTTATTATAATATTTCATAAAAATTCTACTGCAAACTTCATTGGGATGCTGTATGTAGCATCTTAGAGTAATTTTAGAAATAAATAGTGCCGGCTGAGTTTTTATCCCCTACAAAAGTTAAGGAAATATACATTTGAATTAGGTTTTTTTAACAAATAACTTAAATTAGGTTATTTAAAATTTGTATTCAAAGGTATCTAATATTTCCCAGTTTATACTCATACCACATATAATGTTGCATCGCATTTCCCCTCCTGTAGAAGTTGATAATAAAAGTCTAACATCTAACGTTAATAAAAATGTAGTTGAGCTGTTTTCTTTCAGCTGAGGTGGTATTTTTCTGAAATAGGTAAGATCTCGCTTTTTTAATGATTCCATATACGGAAACTCTTATAAATACACTTCTGCGTCTGTCTGTCTGTCACAGTCAATTTTCTTCCGAAAATAATGGACTTTGGGAATACATCTGGTGAGAAATTTTACAAAAATCAACTTTTCCCCTACTTATCTCTAAATCCATTGAGGCTACATTTTTGCAAAAAGGGAAATACAAAGCGTTGCATAAAGTTTACACTAAAAAGAAAGCGAAAATCCTACTATTAATTTTGGGGACAAATTATAAGATTAAATAAAAAATGCTCACCCAAATATAAAATACTGATGGTCTTTGCATTTTTCAAGATCCGCAACGACTTCAACTTTCGAAAACGAAGAAATCAGTAATTTAAGCTAAAGGAAAGCGTCCATAAACGAAGAGTTGAATGTTTAATCAAATATCGTAACAATATATACACTAATGGTTAATAGAGCAAACTGTGTCATGTGACAAAACTCAAAAAAAATTAATTACCACAACCGTATGATAATTACAACCCGACTATTTAATAATGCCTAGCAATAGTTGGTCATAATATTTAATTAATTAAATTAGTTATAACAGGCAATACAAACATATGCATTTTTTACAACTAGTTAAATATCCAACAAAAAAATAATAAGCTATTTAAAAATGATGAATTAGTGCTGCAAGGAAAATTGCTAAATTGAGTGATTTTTTAACATATTTTTTACTGCTTTTATAACTTATTGCCAGACCCTGTCGGCTAGATTTCTTTTTGACATTTCTTGATAATCTCCTGTATCCATGTTGTAGATAGTATACCAAGTCCTCTATTTTCCGGAGGGGGTCCATATTAAGATTATATCAGTTGTTGTTTTTCTATTTAAAATGTATAACAAGTTAATCCAACTTGTTGCATTTTTTTTCTGGTTCTAAGTTACAATCTCAAATTTTATATGATAATTATTAACAAAGAGCTGAAGTATAGAAGTTTTTGTAAGCATTTGAAGTTCTCGATGTGCTCCTTATTTCTTGCGGACTAATTATTTGAGTCAAATATCCATTGCAGAAGAGCAAACAAACATCATTTTCAATTTATTGAGTGAAGTTACAGTGAAAAATCAATCAATCAAGTTACAAAATCTGATATGAAAAATCTGGAAATTAAGAGAAAATAAATCAAAAACCGTAGGCTATCCAGATGTTATACGGGCTGCATAATATAGCACATGAACCTACCTATCCACCCTCTTTGTTTGGCGAACCTTTTACAAAACACCATGTATATAGTGTATTTCCATGTGTTTTATTAAATTCTAATTTCAGGATCAAAACCCTTTGGTACTTTATATTCTTATTTCTCATGTAGCACTATCACAAACAGTCCATTTGAATATAATAAAAACTAATTACAAGTTAGTCAATTAAATTAAAAGACACGATTTTGACGCTAGTTATATTCTAAATAAATTATACGTATAAAGGGTGGGCCAATAGTGTGTAGACTGAAGATTGTGCCCAAACTGATATGTATTTAAAAATATCTGCCGCCTGGAGAGGGTGGGGGTAGTGAGAAATACAAAGTAAAAATACTTTAAGTGGAATTCCGAGACATGATTCACATTAAAATTATTTTTTTTAATGGAAAACCCTATATATTATTACATATTTGGATTTTGCTACGACTTTAATCTTCATACATGTTAACTAAAATGCATCGTTTGGGGGTAATTTGATATTTTGTCAAAAATCTAGAAACAGATGAATATTACAGCTTCTGGTATTATAGGGGCTTTAATTGGGGGAAATTATTGATCACCCCTCCATACTCCCCAGAGCTAGATGATGAACTCTTTTCATTGTGCCAGATATCGTCAGTCTAATTTTGGAAAATTTAATCATGGACAACTTGATTTTTTTGAATGGAACCACCATTATCTGATAACACAGTTAATTTCCTTTCATTAGATATAAGGTTATGTGTATTTGTCTCTCTAACAGTTTCTTCACAAAACAAAATAAAAACAAGAAATCAAAATGATTCAAACTCTAAACATTCACCGAATGGCGAGCTACGAGGACAAAAGATACCACAGATCGAGCGATGCTGCAATCAAGTTATAGTCCGAATGAAATCCTTGCAAATTATTAATTTCAGTTTCTTCACAAATAAATTTTAAATTGAATGAATATTTAGGAACTGCCTGTATATTTTACACTGAAAATGATCTGCGTGATGAAGTCATGAGTATGTTTTGGTCTATTCGGATATCGCGGAAGAAAATTTACACAGACTCTTTCAATATCAATTTCTCCATAAATGATTAACAGATTAAAGTAATGTTAAGTTGTTTCTTGTCGATTCTTTCAAAAAATATTACTGATAATTCAGATATATCTAATAAACGCACAGAAATTTTAGTCCTTCCAAGTTTTACAATCACAAAAACCGTTTAATGTAGGTATGGGGTTGTAAGTATAAACTACCACTATTTTTTTAGCGTAGAACCCACTGACATTGAGAAAAAAAGGGTTGCCTCTTAAAAAAAATTAGTTACACCATTTTCGAGATAGCCGAATTCGGTGCCAATTTCTGCGCACTCAGTATAATTTTTTTGAACAGTTCCAAAGATTCACGAAGCTTGAAGTTGTATTCAGAAAAATTGAGGTAATTTTTGACCTGACCCTCTTTGTTTCCAAGAAATTTTTTTGTGAAGAGCTTTACCTGTCAAAATTTTCTAAAAATTTAAATATCTTTCACCTGGGGCCCTTCAGACATATAATCCTTCCAATAACATCGTAGATTCAAACAATTCTATAAAAACAGGGTATTCCATTTTAGAAACAAAGTTGGGTCCACTTCCTGTAGAACCGAAAGTCGTAGATAACTGAAAATATTTTTTCTGAAACTAACTCCTCGAAAAACCTTAGTATACCCATTTTCAGATAAATACTCCCAGTAGTTTTCCATATACACATCTGTATACATACATACATACATATATATATATATATATATATATATATATATATATATATATATATGTATATATATAAATATATATATATTTGTTTTTAAGTTTTCGCGGGCACTAAATGTTTTAGGTGGTTTCCGGGAATTCATCCGCGTAGTTGATAACTGATCCCTGCCGGGATCTATGGTAAAATGACGACGTTTCGGCAGAGTCACATCTGCCCTCTTCAGGTCGGTTCGCATAATTCTCGTAGCCTTCTTCTTTCGCTTCTAGTTACTCGAATACTGATATTTTCAGGAGCGCGCACGGTGTTATATAGTCGTGGCTCGGCGCCTATTGGTTGGCACCGTGAACGGCTGCGTGTGATTGGCCTTGGGCGCTCAGTGTGCACGCCTCCCGGCTGCTGATTTGTTATTTCCGGTTGAGTTGTTATTGGACGGGTCCGGGCCGGTACGGTGTTTAATAGAATTTTCCAACAATTCGATAAGTTCTGGATTTCATTGCGTGCGTTAAGACTGTGAGGCCTCTTCGCTATTTCAATTGCCTCTCTTACGAGAATTGATTTCGGTTGTTCTATATTTGCCAGTACTCTGGTGTTCTCAAAGTCTATTCGGTGTGACGTCGTGGTGGCGTGTTCCGCAATGGATGTTGTTTTTTCCTGCTTTCTTATAGCATTCTGGTGTTCATCACGTCTAGCTTGAATTCTTCTGTTAGTTTGTCCCACATAGGTTTTATGACAGTCTGCACATGGAATCTCGTACACTCCCTGTTGTTCTAAAGGGATCCTCGTCTTCGGAGTCCTCAACACAGTGCTTATTGTTCTGTCTGTACTGAAAATAGTATCGATATTGTGTCTCCGTAGAATTCCTGCAATACTGTCCGTGGTACCCTTGACATACGGTAAATAAGCCTTGGTTATTGGTGTCTCATGCTCCTTGTCTGTTCGTCTCGGTTTTGACTTTAGGGCTCTTTGAATATTTCGGTCTGTAAATCCGTTTTGTCTCAAAGCTGTTTTTAAACTGTCCATTTCCTGTTTGATGTTGTCCTGGTCAGCTAGTCTTTGTGATCTGGTTACTAAAGTTTTGACGACGGCTTGTAGTTGGGCTGGGTTGTGATGAGAATTAGCATGAAGGTATCTGTTGGTGTGAGTTGCTTTCCTATATACTGTATGGCCAAGGGTTCCATCTTCCTTCCTATTTATGAGAACATCAAGGAATGGCAGTCGATTATTGGCTTCAACCTCCATGGTGAATTTTATTATGTGATGGATGCCATTAAGGTGGTCTAAAAATGTGTTGAGGTGTTCCCTCCCATGAGGCCAAATCACAAAAGTATCATCCACATATCGCTACTCTTAAACCCAGTTTATGGTTGCGAAGTAAAGATAGCCATGGAAAACAAACAGTAAACGTCTGCCACCTTAATTTTACTTTGACAATAATTTTAATTGTTCTCTAAGATATTTTTGATCTTCACTATACAATTACATTACTGAAAATAGCGAATTTTTGTTCAAAATAAAATGATCGATATGATTTTCATTTCTTTCACTGCTTTCGTCATCTCGCATGTAGTATCAAATGACCGTATTTTTGCTGTTCGGTAATGGGTTTGAACCGTATACCCTACAAATGGTAAAATTACCCTACCGTTACGGTAATTACCTATTTAAAAACTGTAAATAACCTTGAAATGACTTTCAAGGTCACAGTGAAGGTCAAATCCACAGACCATTGAATAGCAAGGGGAAATTACTAAAATTGTAATCAACATTTCTCCAAAAAATGCTTTCCTGATGAGATATTCAGGGGTTTCCATACTTTTGTAAACGGTATAAACGGTGGTTGAAGGAAACATGGGACCACTTAAGGATATCCCTTAAAAAAATCCAGTTTCAACGATTCAAATTCCTTGAGCCGCTTTCGAGTAATCCCTGAACACATAAAAAAACATATATACTTACAAGAGTTGAGAACCTCTTTTAAGTCTGTTAAAAAGCTGAATCATTCGATGCACAAATTCTAGTTGAATAAAATGCAAAAGCATTATAATAAATTGCCGGAAGAAATGAGTGAAATTTATTTATAATCGGCATAAAAATAACATAAATGGAGTTACCTACGTAAACATAGAAAGGAATATTTAACCCGCTATACAAATTATAAATTATTAATTATAGACTGCAACAAAAACGTCTCCTTTTTCCACACTTTTAACGATTAGCACTTTCATCAACATTTATTAGAAAATAAAACCAATCCTATTTGTCAGTTTGCAAGATTATTTACTTTTCTAACATTCTAAAACGGTTTTAATTAGTGACTGTTACATTATCGTTGTGTTGAAGAGTCGTAGTCCTGGACCAAGCAGCTATAACTCAGTTGATGCTCTTATTAAAGTATACACAGAAAAAATTGATTTGAAAACCTAAAAATTACTTATTAAAATGATACATTCTCTTGTTTATTTGCATTTTATGTCATACGTTGATAAAAGCAATTCTGTCTGCTTTAACAATGCCAGCACCAGACACTGATATCGATTTAGAACATGTTAACACCAAAAGGATATACTTCTGAAATTTTAGATCTTTTTTGTACCAGTCGCAATGCCACACTGCCATTATTGTGTTGTCACTCTGAAAAATATCAAGATTAAACAACTTATAGAATATACATGGTGTTCCTTAACAATATTCTAATATTTAAGGAAGTGATTTTGAGACCGATTTTCTTCTATCAGTGGTCTCAGGGCAGGTTTTGTACTGTTTTCTCTTAAAATAAAGATTATTTCGATACTCCTCATTCATTTCAGAGTAAATTTGATTTCTTGATTTTCTTTCGTCCGACTCATGAATTTCGTTTAAAAAATTAAAATTGTTTTGCTTCAGGTTAAAATCACTAACATTCGGAATAGAATATGGTTGATGCTCATTTCAGTATAATTGTCCGAAATCATTTAAATACAATTTATCGTAATCGTTGAATAGGTCACGACTAGGGATGGAAAGAAACTAGTGAATAGTCGATTTTCGACTATCTAAATAAACTTTAGAGTTTCGATTATTAAAATCTACTATTCGTTTTATAAGCTCGATTTTACTCGATTTTGTTGATTAATATGTTTTGCTATTTATAAATGAAAAAGTTGTTATTTATCTTATTTCTGATATTTCAAAATGATTTTTTGCTAACCACCTGTTTACAATTTCATCTTCATTCAGATGAGAACATTATACTTGAGACTGTAAGACAAGACATAATTAGGTCTTAAACTAAGTGTAAGCTCCAAAGAAACAAAATTACAAAATGAAGAACGGAAAATCGAAAAAATGATAACTAGTTATATATAGAAGAAGTGAAACAAATTGATCTTATTTCACTTTAATATTAGTAATTAAAAGAACCACAATGATTCATCTGCGGATCTTAAACAGACCATTATTTTTTAAAGTTCTGGTGTTAATCTGTTTCGTAATTGTAAATATATACCTGAAAATGAGTTCACATTACTTATGTATTGAACAAGAGGTCCTTGGGATATTTGATCAGCACTTGTAGAAGTTAATGTTTCATCATAACTCCTTTTACATGCTCTCTTCGAGGTGTCATTCCTTTGTATGCAAGACAATATATATTATATATAAAAATATAATATATATTGTTTCTGGTCGGGAACCTTCATTAGTTGCGCTTCCCACAATTGAATGTCCTCTCGAACACTTCTTTATGCATTTGATGCATTTCGTTAAATTTGAAGACGCGAGATGTAAGACCAACATCTAGGATTTTCAAGAGAATCAGTACACTCTTGAAAATCCTAGATGTCGGTCTTACATCTCGCGTCTTCAAATCCTTTTACATGATTGATTCATTTTTTTATTTATATCATCAACCATGTTTAAATGGTTTGACAAAGCTGTGATGTTATTATTAAATTTAAGTTCCTTTCCACTATATTACACTTAACTTTTAATCCCTTGCAAAAAACGGTAAACTAACCTATTCAATAATGGGAATGATATAAGTTTTAAAATATTCCATCGCAGCACTTTAGAAATTTAACCCAACTGATATAGTTTTGTAAGTAGCTGCAATGCACAAATATTCTGAAAAAAACTAAAGAGAAAGAGCAGCTGCCAATCGTGTGAGATAGCAAGTTGCTCTTTTTATTGCCTTCTCTTTCTAGTCCTGTCATGATGTCTGTGAATCGCAGAACTATAAGCTCTAAGTTTACTAACCCCAATCAGTCAGAAAATAACGTAGTGGACAAAACAGCATTTACCGGTGTTCTGTGTAAAAAGTCGAGTTTTTTTAAACATGAAGTCGAGTTAGTCGACTTTTGTCTTAGATCATTTACCATCTAGATATAGCCTGTCAAGCATAAAATCATGGCAACGCTAGAAAGAGAGGGCAATAGAGACAGTAAGAGGCTATTTCACTTAGTGGGTGGATGGTCGGTGGACGCAGTCAATGAACAACAAGCTTTATTGGAAGCAGCTGCCAACCGAGTGAAATAGCCTCTTGCCCTCTCTATTGCCCTCTCTCTCCTTAGTCTTACCACGACATTTGTGCACTGCAGGCTATCTCTAGAAAGTAAATGCTCTAAGACTTTTGTAAATATATTAGTCGATCACAAATAGTCGACTATTTTTAATGAATAGTCGACTATCGAATAAAATCGTAATCGATTTTGCCATCCCTAGGCACGACTGACCTCAGCTATGGCCAGCAAATTCCCCTGATTTTATTAATATGGATTTCTTTATTGTGGGGTACCTTAAAACTCCCGTTACAATTTAGAAGATTTAAGAGAGCGAATAGCTGCCTCATGTGGAACTTTACATTTCAAGCAGAATAATATGCAGAAACATGCATATTAAGTGAAGGTGGCCACTTCTAACAATTTTTATAATTAATGTTAGTATTTTAATAATTAATAATTTAAGCCTTGTTCTTGTGAACTTACTTTTATAAAGTGAAATAATAATATTTTATTCAAGCTGAATCCTCGCTCAAATTCTAATGTAGTAATTATTTTTTAAGTTTTTTCCCTGTTGTAAAATCAGTAACGTATTTCTTAATTAATTAAGAATTAATTTTAAACGAAGTCAATAGTTTGAAAAAGAGCAAAACACGATTTCCCCACAAAAGGCACCGCATTGAATTTTTAGCGATTTAACCCTGAAGTAAAAGCATTTTTATTTTTTTAAGTTAAACCCATGCTTCGGACGGTGGAAAATCAAGAAACCAAATGTAAGTACTCAGAAACAAATGAAGAGTTCAAAAATAACGATTATTTTAAGAGAAAGCAGTGGCGTACCATTTTCACCAAAAATATTCAATGCAAAAACCTCACGAACGCCACTAGTAAAAGTAAGTAAATCTCGTTAAATATTAACATATCATTAAGATAATACCCTGTATATCAAAAATAATAAAATATAACGATGTTAATATTAGATGAGGTGACAAAAGCGCTAAGCGAATACACAGACGTCTGCTAAAATATTAATCTATTTAAAATATAGTTTCAGTAGTATTTTACAATCCATAGAACATACATATTACTAGATAACTAGCCCATGGACACCCCAAATAGAGAGCTGTGTCCAACGCCGTTTATCTGATATTACTAGAATAAAAATCACACAAATGAATTTGTAGGTTAACTAAAACCTAGTAAACCAAATACGTTACTATCTTTGAAGAAGTTATAATTCACTGAACGCAAGACAATATAGTTTCTAGTCGTCAACCGTCATCAGTTGCGCTTCCTTCAATTGATTGGAATTTCGATTATTTTCATATTTCCTACATTTTGCTATGGATTGTAAAATCCCGAAAAGCGAGTATCATATTTGCTTTGATAGGATTTAATTAACTAATGAATTCTTTCATGTGTTTTCAATCTTAGGAATCACAGGGACATAAACCCCTAGCTGTCATATCGGGCGTTAATAAAATATTACATTTTTTGTGTCGACAATACTAAAATAAAGCTTTGCTCCAAATAAAATTATTTTATCCATAATACCAACCTCATCCTGTACAAAACTCGGACCGGAGCAAAAAAATCCTATTTCCACTACTACAGCAAATAGATGGATTACAGATTTGACGATAGTTGCAGAATTTTGTTTCCTACAATTTTAAAACTAATCAATTCATACCAGTCGATGAGAGGACAATACTCTTACGGATCTGCTGCTAGGGTTATCAACATACAACACAAACCAATGGTCAAAAAATACTGTACCAAAATCGACATGGAGAACACTTCATTGATAGTTTTTATATATCTAAAAATTGATTGAATCAGAAAAAATATGAACGAAAACAATAATATTTATTAAAACAAATTAGAGATCTTACAAAATACTCTGACCGCCCATACTGTACAGTGTGGCCAACTAAAATTGCGAGGTAGTGTACCTGGGAAACTATCCATCGTAGAGGCTTGCGGTGAAAAAACTTATTACTAAACTGGACAAGAGCAAAACCTCGAAAATATTGTCAAATTTCTGAAATGCACGCTAAAAAAGTGATGTTTTTGTGAATTCCGCGATATTAACCAAAAAAATACCCGATCTTTAAAGTCGAGGAAAATATCAACCTTTTTTGTTTGACAATTTTTACCGCATCTCTAAAAATAAAGTTGTGGGGGGTATTTAAATGTTTTTGTAAAAAACACTGTTTTTGAAATAGCTGAGCCGATTTTCATAAATTTGAGATAGTTGAAAAAAGCTATTCTTGGGCTCCAAACGTTATAATATTTCAAGTTTTGTTAGTTTCGCATGTAGCCGCTAGGGCTTTTTCGACATGCCGACAGAAATGGTTGATTTTCTCAAAAAAATTAAACGCATTGGTATGATTTTTTTCATAGAAAAGTAGATAAATGAGGCGTAAACAAGTTCGTGATATCTGCATCTCGATATCTTGTTCCAAAATTAAAATTTAGGCTAAAATTTTTTTTACGGATATCCCTTAAATTTTTATTTTTTTTTTAACTGAATTTTCGGGAATACATTTTTATAATTTGTTGCCCAAAAAGGATCGATTTGAAAAAGAAAGGTTATTAATGACCACGTAAATCTCAGTGAGTATATATATTTACTCAATGGTAAATCCTCTAAATGCTGCTCATTACGCTCTATGCATTGCTGCATCCTCACATAGGTAGAAAAAACTCCAGCTTCGATTTGGACTCGCGGTATATTACGTATTGCACTACGAATGTGGTTTTTCATATCTTCTCTGGTTGTAGGTTGAATTTGATACACGATGTCCTTTAACCGCCCCCATAAATAAAAATCCAGACTAGTTAGTTCTGGTGATAGAGGAGGCCATGGAAACTGACTTCCTCTTCCAATCCACCGCCGTCGAAATATGGCATTAATATGATCTCGCACAATATTAGCAAAATGTGCTGGGCAACCATCCAATTGCAAAAGCAAGTTTTGCTTTGTCTCCAGTGGCACAACAGTAATTGATTAGCCAAAAATTCAAGAAATACATTGCCATTTAGGGATTGCTCGAAAAAATATGGCCCAATAATTCTACCTCTCAGTATGCTGCACCACACATTTAAACTAAAACGTTATTGATAGAATCAATGCGGATTTTCCGTAGACCAATAATGCATAATGTGCAGATTGACTCTCCTGTGACTATTAAAGGTAGCTTCATTGGTCCAAAGAATTTGAAATAAAAATTCTCTATTCCCGTGTATCATGCCTAACATCCAATGGCAATAGCTCAACCTCCGACCAAAGTCTTCCTCTTTCAAGGCCTGATACAAAACGATATGATATGGGTGCATTCTAAAAGTAATTAAAAAAATAATAACTATGATTCTTAACAATATTTTGGGCCATTGTTCGTTATATATACAACTCAAGGGATAATGCTCTTATACTCATGAGGATTTCCTTCAATATATCCCAGTACGCTGTTATATTTTCTTGTTTTTCCAATTCTTTGCCCTTGAAACTATAGACAATTTGAGGAGTATTTATGTTTTATTTAGGTATCGGTTTTCATGGCCTGCTTCTACTAATTGCCTTTTTCGTATGAATATGCATTTAAACAAAAAATATGTCTTTTCTTATTATCATAAAGGGTAATTTTAATCTAATGAATAAAAAATAATTCCAGAAAAATCAGTTTAAAAAAATAAAAACTTAAGGGATTTCCATATAAAATTTTCTTTGGCCCACCATTTCAGCTGAAATGTCGGAAAAAGACATTTAGCGGCGACATGTGAAACTAACAAAACTTCAAGTATTATAACATTTGCAGCCCAAGAAAAGCACTTTTCAAGTAGCCCAGGCTAGTTAAAATCGACTAAAGTGTTTCGAGGATAAGGGTGTTTTCCTTAAAAAAAAAATTAAGGGCACCCTCTACTATTTTTAGAGTTAAATCAAAATTGTCAAACAAGAAAGGTTCCTCGACTTTAAAATCAGATATTTCTTGTTAGGTTAATATATCAAAATTCACAAAAAAACACAATTTAGGTTCAAGAATGCACTTACGTCCCCCCCCCAGCAGATATTTCAGAACCTTAAAATATTTTCCAGGTTTTTCTCCTGGCCATTTTAGTGTACAGTATAGTATGAATATTTTCCCATATACAGTACCTCGTCATCTTGTTGGTCACCCTGTACTGGCTAAAAGGAGCCACCTTAAAAAAAAGTTTCTGCTTTTTAAGTTACTGTGATAAGACCCATAATTTTTTGTCCACACTCATTATCTTTTCCCCTGGACTTATATTAAAATATAAGGGATCTAAGTTTCATATAGATTATTACCTCCTGTTCTTTTAAGCAAACAACCTTCAGTGCTGTGTTTAAGTTTGTTTTGCAAATTATATTTAATTTACTAAGTTATGTCCACCTACAGGAATATTTTTTTAAAAAAGAAAAAGATAAAGTGCTCTGTACAGTTCTGTATTCTAGATTAAAAAAGAAAATCTAGTTTTGCATCGAATTCTCGTGACCGTAAAACTAAAAAAATAACCTGAGAATTTATTACTTGATTCATCATGGTAGTTTACACAAAATTTTTATTGTAACAGTACATTATATCGCATTTTATAACACATTTACAATTTTTTTGAAATTTTGGTCAAGCAAGTCTTTTTCCTACCTAACTCCATGCAAGTGCTAGTTAGCAATGGATTTGCTAGGAGGCAGATTTTGGGTATTAAATTATAGTTAAATTCAAGTCAGTATAAGTTAATTACTCATTATTTTTTATTAATATTTTCAAGTTGTTTTCCTTTGGATAGAAACAGCTGAAGTCGAAACATAATCTGTAAAGTTTAAACTCTGTAACTTTTAAGTTTAACTAATAGTAGAAGTATTTTCGAAACTGTCCAATCAGTGCCACGGAAATACATTTCTGTTTCAATTTGCAACACAGTTATAGAGGAAAAAATTATATTTAAAAAAGAACCGACTTCAGCTGACATAAAATAAAAACCGTTTTAGCAACCGTGTGCAATCAATCACTGTTTTCTTATTTTATCTGATTTAAGGTACAATTCTGTTGGATATTTTAGCTTATTCTTATCTCTCTCTCTCTTTCTCCCTCTCTAATTTGTATTATTTCTCTATATTTTCAAATATTTTTAAACTGTTGTTATTTGTTTTATTATTTGAACCACTTTTTATGTAACTTTAATTCACTCTATATTGCATCCACATTGTATATGCTTCTGTGTATTGGTCACCCCTATATAACTTATTTGTCTATCATTTTCTGAACCACACTGTACAACTATAACTCAATATCATCAATATTGAACGGTCCTGATATCTTTAAAACCAGCCTGTATAAGTATAAATCCTCTCCACACCATTGACAGTTTCTGTTTTTCTATTGTTTAAATTATTCATGTATACCTAGGATTTTACTTTTCCACCTATATCTAATATTCTATTTATGCGACTGCTCATGGTCTATCATATATAACAAAATTCACATTTTTGAAACACGTTTTATGACTATAATTTTACTCTACCATTGATTTCAGACACCCGGTATAATCAACTGCTTCTAATTTTTTTTAAACCCATGTCTTTAATTATATTATACCCTTCCTATAATTCAAATATTCTAACTGCTTAGGTATACTTATATAACAAATTTTTCATACACCCTGAATAACAATAATTTTATTCCACCCTTACTTCAAACACTTTGTATAAGCAACTCCACACTATATAACTTATTTTAACCGCCTTGTATAACTGTAATTCTACTCTACCTTATATTTCGACCATCCTGTATATTCAACTGCTTCCAACATTTTTGAAACCTTCTGTATAATTGTAATTATACTTCGTCCTATAACGCAAATATCCACTTTGTATAACTACCTTGTATACGCAACTATTTATGTGCCAACCAACACAATATTTTCTGAACCACCCTGTATAACTAATTCAATTTCACCTTATATTTCAACCATCCTATGTATGCCACTGCATATGTACCACCTAATATCACATGCACGCACGCACATACCTACAACCGTATACCATATAGAAAAGATCGCCTGCACAACAAATTTTCGGTTCGATAAACAAGTGGAATATTTTCTGCCATTTTGAGCGACTATAAGCCCCCTAACTTAACTTTGGCTCTAAAATAACTTACTTCAAATGAATCAAAATTAAAACCATTACAAAAACCCTTTACGAAATACTTTCATGGTATATCTTGACATTTAAACTAGAAATGTATTTCAGTAAAATGATATGTTTTACGTTATAGAAAAATATACGGAATACAGCTGGAACATATCTTTGTAGAGTACAATCTAAAATGTTCAAATTGCTCGAGTCGTTTTAGAGAAAACAGTGAAGATTCATTGCTATTCACTAAAATGTAGTCCTTAATTAATTTTTTGATTTTCTGAAAAACCGCAATCTCACGTTATAGACAATTAGATGGTACCTTTCTATAATGTTCCTTAATATAATGCAGTTTAAATTATCAACATTGCCCAACCCGTTTTTGAATAATCACTGGTCATACATTAAAAAAAAGTTGTCGACGAATTAATAACCTCCTCCTTTTTGGAAGTCGGTTAAAAACAGAAAAAGTTGATTCTTCTACCTTTATTGGTTTATAAGTAAGTTTACAAAACTTTCTGGCATGGCGCACATAGATACTCTTACTATACAGTATGTACTTAAAGTATGGAACATCCTAAAAAAAACTATCCAGATAAAAGAAGAAAAATACCATCGGACACGTCAACCTTAATTTAATAATGCACAAATTTAGACACAAATATATTTCTCATGACGCAATTAATGTGGTCTGTATGATATAATAAACATTTTTTTAATGGCAACTCCAATATTTAACATAATAAATTTGTTGCTCTTTTACAAAATGTATGGTTAAAAACGCACTCAAATGCTTAGTTAAATTGACAGCTTTGAACATTTTTTTCTCATAAACCATAAACTTTTTAGCAAACGTAAAATCTGACTTTTTTATATATAATGATCTACAAATCTATCTGCACTGCATTACACCATGTATATCCTCTTCTAGCCATATTTTTTTAAATTCAGATATAGAAGCCGAATGTTTAAAATGATTACAGACTGACTTTGTATCGGTTAGCTTGATTATGCATTTCACTGGACATCGCTTGAATAAATTATTCGAGTATTTATCAGAATTATAATTATGGAGGAATATCAAATGATGTAGTTTCGCAGATGAAACCTATTAATATATTTCTTGATCGGTAATGTTGGATAATCGTTATTTAATAATCGAGAATGTTGTACCTTTTAATCCAAGAAAGTTAAATTTATTTGTCGTTAGATATTATCATGTATTTCCAAATTCAGTAGCCATACGTAATAACATATTTGGTTTAATAATTTTATGACTTTAATACATAATGGTGCTGGTTTTAGTTTAATGCCGTCATTATCAAATCAATACAAGAAATAATACAATTTTAACCGATTCCAAATAAAGCAAAGTTACGTAAAACAATGATACGAATGCTCAAGGTGAAATGCTGATTAATGGTATGAAAACCAGAAACTATATACTAAAATTAGACCTCAAACAAAATAATCTAATTGAAAAAAAAACAATCGAATTTATAAAAAAGATGAAAGATCCAGTATAAATTCAATATAAATAAATTTATTAAACAAAAATGTAATTGAACTAAAATGAAGCAAATTACATCTTTAGCAACAATTTACTTATTTTGAAGTCAATGCAAAGTGAAACTTATAAAAATATACTTACCTAATCAACCAAAAGTCATTTTTCTGTTTAACTTGGCACCGACTCCAAAATAATAATAATCTAATTGTTTCGAAAAGATTGATAGTCTTGAATTATTTTGCCTATTCATTGGGTTTTCTCTCCTCCAATTTTTTTCCTGCAACAGATAAGTATTTGAAAATTGTATATGGAGAACAAAGTGTTGTAAGGCAATTTCGTAAAATTTCCCAGATTACTGACTGTCTGTACAGAGATTCTTCCTCACAGTTAATCTGAGAGAAAGAGATGTCTACAAAATGATCAACCAGTATTCCTGTATATAATAAGCAATGTATTGCATATTGTGTTATACTTATCTGTATTTGGAGACGTTTCAACTCCGACTCCGGAGTCGTTGTCAATCGTACTGCACCGGCAGCGATAGGATAGACTGGGATAAAACAAAGATTTTGTTGAAAGAGGAAAATTTAAAAAAGGGGCACCTTCAATCGACCTTCATTTGGACTGGAGAAATTTATTGCTAACAGAGCAGAAAAATGGTAACCTCCGTATCAATTGATCGCCACTAGAAAATTGTCACTTGATATTAAATTTTCCACTTTCAACAAAATCTTTGTTTTATCACAATCTATCATATGGCTGCCGGTGCTGGTTAGTACGTTTGACAACGACTCGAGAGTCGGAGTTAAAACGTCTCCAAATACAGATAAGTATAACACAATATACAATACATTACCTATATACAGGAATACTGGTTGATCATTTGGTCTCTTTCTCTCAGAATAACTGTGAGAAAGAATCTCTGTACAGACAGTCAGTAATCCGGGCAATTTTACGAAATTGCCTTACTGCACTTTGTTCCCAATAAGCAATTTTCAAATACTTATATGTTACAGATAACCCAATGAATAAGCAAAATAATCTAATTGTTGCTGAAAAATATTATTTTAGCTTTACTTTACTTATTTGGCGTCGGTTTTGTTTTTTTATTTATTTATTTTACAACTTTTAGTTTCCAAATCTACTGTCGCCTTGGCCAAATGTTACTAAATCAGAATAAGTTTTTTCTTATTTTCTAAAAAACTGTATAAGTTATGTCAGTGTAAAAATATGAGACTATTTCGTGATCTTCCTTAACAGAGTTTCAAATTAGTGGAGCCGGTTTCGAGTAATCCTTGAACACACACCATGGCGGATCCAGGGCTAATGGGCTCAAGCCCAAAAATCATGAGTTGTATAATTTTTTAGTATTCATTTTGCTAAAACCTACCCTCCTACCATCAGCTGTGTCAAGCCTGTCGAAAATCCTTAATCCGCCACTGACCCAGACATAAAAATGCAACAAATATACAGGCGGATTGAGAACCGCCTTCTTTTTTATTTCATTTAAAAATACTTAATAGTGTCATGTGAAGTTCTCTCACCCAAATATAAAATTCTGATGATCTTTGCATTTTTCAATATCCTCAATAATTTCTAATTTCGAAAATGATGAATTCAGTAATTTAAACTGCAGGAAAGCGTCCATATACGAAGCGGTGAACATAAAATCAAATATTGTTACAACATACACACAAATGGTTAATAGAGCAAACTGGTAGTAAAGAACTCCTGATGACCAATATTTTCCCTCAGGTACCCAACACGGATAGGGCATTTCATTAAAAACCATAGCCTTGACAACCAGAGCTAAGTAAGCGAACGATACTATAACAATATAAGTTTTAAAACCACGAGAGAAATAGGTTCGAATTTTCTTCAATTCAATTTCCATTTCCATACCCATACAATCCAGTTGCCAGAAGTTCTGACGATCGTTTGAAATCTTTTGGAATTCAACTTGAAATACAACGAGAGTAGCAATTTTGGCAGTAATCTGAAAGTAGAAATTTAGTTGTCGGGTAACATAAATTAAAACGAATTAATTACCAAAACCGTATAATAATTATAATCCTATTACAGTAGAAGTCCGTTAATCCGGCACGTTCGGGACCGGCTCGGTGCCGGACTAACGAAAATTCCGGTCTATCGCGCGGTAATTATAAGAACAATTAGGTTAATAATTAAACTACAAATACAGTATGCAAATACATACAACAAAGTTTATTTTACATTTCATATTATGTATGTACACGTACTGTAGAACATATTTCACTTAGATTTAAAAAAGTCACGAATGTCTTTTTGTTTTCTTGACTTTTGACGTTTAGTATAAAATTTATTTCTAATGATATGGAAATCAATAATCTCTGAAGCACTGTAGCTAGTACTAGCCTCAGAAAAAGAGATAAACGTATTTAGTGATTCTGCAGCTTCGGCCTAGCTGATTTTTTCCTTTTCTTCCGTTTCGGCATCTGAGTCACATTCTTCAAAATTTTGAGTAGGCTGAGGGTTTACTACAATGTTGATAATGTCCGCATCGGTTAGTTCTTATTCAACAGGCTCAAGGCCGTAGCCAGCGGGGGGGTCTGGGGGGTTCAATTTTGGAATATTGGGTTGCAAGATTCAATTTTAACCAAATAATCATCTTTTTCATGATAATAAATTTTATATTTATACCTTTTTATATATTCTGGATATATATGAATACAAATACAGATTTTGCAGTACCAATCAGTCCACCACCAATCAAAAAATTATCCAATTCCCCCCTCCGAAAATATTGTCCAACCCACCCCGAATAAATTTTCTGGCTACGGCCTTGAACAGGCTCATTCTTGTCGATTAGAAGCCACTCCTCATCAACAGGCAGGTTTTTCAAGGGATTGTCAGCACTTCTAACGACATCAGTGTAAAATTTTTTGACAAACAACAAATTCAAGATCAAAGCGAAAAATTTTTAGAAAAAACCTCGAAAACAACACTAAACGACTGACAACGACTCCAGTCTCGGAGTTGAAACGTTGAATTGAAACGTTATTACAGAGTATACAATACATTACTTATATATAGGAATACTGGTTGATCATTTTGTAGACATCTCTTTCTCTCAGAATAACTGTGTGGAAGAATCTCTGTACAGACAGCCAGTAATCCGGGCAAGTTTACGAAATTGCCTTACTACACTTTGTCCTACATATACAATTTTTAAATACTTATCTGTTGCAGGAAAAAAAATTGAGGAGAGAAAACCCAATGAACAGACAAAATAATTCAAGACCTCCTCAACAATTTTTTCGAAATTATTAGTTTAGCTTTTAACATATGGTGGTCACTTTCACACTAGGCAGATCTGTACACTATAACATCGGTCGATTACTGATCTTAGGTTCCTCGTAGTACTTTGGGTGGATGCATATGTGTGGATCTGTTTATGCTTGCAATATTCGTTCATTATTCTAAATGCGTGCTGTTGACATATATCTGTTAACCTGGACGATAAGGAGCAACTACTTCCTGTTTAGTTTAGCAGTTCTGGCATTCAGATCCCCTAGTATTATTATTTCTCTATTATGACCTATTTGGGATATTATCTCAGTTAGTCGTCAATGGGCCCATACGTATTAACATTCACGTTAACATTTTTCATTTCTTTTGTTGAGCAACAGTACCCTCTTTTTGCGTGATCCTCCATTTTCGGATAGAGCAATAAAATCTACTATATGTTTCTCTTTCGTGTACGACAGTGCCTATTTTAGATCTGATTCCTTGTAGATTATGTTGGTGCAAATAAAGCATTTATTTTCGATGTAGAAATTATTTTTTAAAATCTACGTATTTCGTAATACTGCCAACAAAGTTTTGATTCCAAACACTGTTTTTGGCGCAGTCAGTAGAATAATTTCCGACAATCAAGATCGATTCAACTAGATAATGATTAGTTTCCTTGGAAATTTTTCGATTAGACATTTGGGAAAGACCTATTGACTTAATTTCTTATTAACAAGGAATTAACTAATTTTTCATTAACGTTACAAAATTCAGCGATTCAGGTAGCATTGAAACTTTTTCAATTTTTTCGAATTTACGTCCGGGGAAGAGGCTCAATTGTTATTTAAAATGAGTTAACAAACAGGTCATTATTGTTACAAAGTTGTACACAATTCAATGAATTGTTGAGTTTATAATGTTAGGTTGATATTTATTTGTTTTTTTTAAATCGCGATATATCACTGATGACATACTTTTACGTTAGCAAAACTATATAAATGGGCCAAACGCCAGTTTTCTATTATACTTACATGAAGAAAGGATGCAATTGCTTCGAAAGTACTGGCCAAGTAATTTTCCACTTCACTTGGAATAAACAGATTAGCTACATGAAAAATAAGTGTGAAAATTAATATCGTAAGTAGGCCACGGGTTATCATCTTGTTTTTCAAAGTAGATTCGTGCAAGAAACCTGTAAATTTAAGGTGACTGTGCAAACTGCCATATATATCTTCTTCGCGCCACATTCTTCGAAACTCTAATAAGGACGCTAACGATGTTTAAACTTATTACATCATAACTTTCTATCGGTTAGGTTGATTATGCGTTTCGATGGACAACGGTGAATAAATTATTCGCGTATTTATCAGAAATGTAAATATAGATGAATATGAAATTATGTAGTTTTGTAGATGAAAGCTATCAAATATACTCACTGACAAAGAAATCGCAACACCCAGAACGAGATGTTTAAATTTAATATTGTATTGGTAAAACATAGATGCTATAGTAAGGAATAAATGATTAAAATTTGTGTAAAAAATACCAAGGAATTTAAATTTTCTTTATTGTTTGTTAATAATGTTTGTCCACCGCGGTTATCTATACACTCCTCAACACGTCTTGGCATCGATTCAATAAGGTGGTCTATTTATTCTTGAGAAATACTATCCAACCTGTATTTAATGTCACGAACCTCCAAAGTCTGTGGGAGCTTGGGTAAATTTCCGAGCCTTCTACCCATCATATCCCAAAAATGTTCTATAATTTTAGATAGATTTAGATTTCTTTATTTGACTACGGCACATATTGAACAATGTTTGTAGCAAGTCAAAAATACAATGTCACAGTGAAAAATCACAATTAATTAAAATATTATCAAAATGTTAAAAAAAAACAGATAATAACAATTAAAATTAGACACTAAAATTCGTTGAGTAGAAACAAAACTTTAGTAAGTAGTTCTTCACACTGTTTCTAAATTTATTTAAGGTCAAAATTTTTATTTCTTCTGGCACGATATAAATATTTAGCCTTATTTAATAGAAAACGAATATTTCTTGTATTTCTTCTATGATATTGATGTACATCAGACTGTGGTCTATATGAACATTCCACGATAAGGTGCTATCTGCTACCTGTATCGGTATTAGAAGTGGTTGAAAACATAAGACTTTGTGTTTTTTCCTTGTTAAGCTTCAGTTTATTAGTACTGAACCATTTTACAAGGGAGTTCACACGGCTCCACTACTTCCTGAAGATAACGTTGCGCTGTCATGTTGCCTCGAATAGACTAAAGGTTACCTTCATCCGTGTGCAATAGCACTCTATAGTACTATTCGGTGTACATGACGCTCAACAACAAATTGAGGTTGACGTCTTTCTCCTCGACGGCGTCTAACCCTGCTTCGACCATCATGTCCACCCAAACAGAATCGAGATTCATCCGAGAAGACGACTTGATGCCATTCCAAATCCCAATGTTGTTGTTCTCTGCACCACTGTTGTCCTTGCCGTCGATGCTTAGCGGTCAGAGTTGGTAAAAAGACCTTATATGGTGGTAAACTGTTCGAACACTTACAGGATGGCCTTGTTCTCCTAACCACTCATCAGCCAAATTTCGAGTTGTCGAAAACCGGTCTCTAAAGGCCAATAGGTCTTAGACGTCGATCTGGATCTTCATTTGTTCCATTTGGACATCCGGTGCCAATTCTTTTCCGATTTTGGGTATTATCAAATTATCAAACCACGCTTGACAGTAGTTGGATTTCTATTCGTGCGGTTAGGAATTAATCAAAATGAAAAACCCGCCTCCCGTAAACCAACAATACGACCTCTTTTAAATCCACTTAGCTGGTAATACATTTGGCGTACACGTACTCTAGACCTTTTAACATTACCAAACATCGATTTTGGATCCCATCAAACAATTTGTTTTATAGTAAATTTAGAAAAATGCAAAAAACGACTACAATATTAATTGATAAAAAAAGTTTACATGAAAAAACAGTCCCAAACTTTACCAAATTTTAATCATTTACTCCTTACTATAACATATATGTACTACCAAAACAAAATTAAATTTTAACATCTGGGTGTTGTGATTTCTTTGTCAGAGAGTATATTACTTGATCTTTAATGTTACGTTATCCGCTGGTTTTAGTTTAAGGTCATCATCATCAAATCAATATAAGAAAAGATGCAGATCATATGGAGACTACATATAAAATTTAACGCACAAATGAAAAATAGAGGTACGCCTTTTAGAACCATCACCAGCAGGTTTATGTACTGTATCATGCCGTGTTGAAACAATCCAATAGAGTCCCATACAGAACTACATATATGTCAGAAAATAGTTATTCATAGGGGTTTCAAAACGGTTTTTATTATAAGCCAGTTGAAGTCCGTTCTTTTTTAAATATAAATTATTTATATGCTGAAAATACTTTTCCGGTTCTAATCATTTCATCTATGTTCATAAAAATGTCGTTAACCGCCCTTTGGGGTCATGGCCTTGAATCGGAGGACCGCCATCCCACCGATGGGTAATATCTAGTTTCGCCGTTGCCCGTGCGTGGACAACACCAGAATATAGAAGCACTGATAGCTCCTTGTTGGGCTCCTCTACACCCGCACTATTTTGGGATCTTACGATTGCACCAGTTAGTTTAAGATGGCTGACACATTCGACTAACCAACGAGTCTCCCTCCTGACATCTACTTTCGGTCAGGCGTAGGTGCCGTTATTGCGGGACGCTTTAGTCGTTTTAGGGATGAAGTGAGAAGTTCACAAAGTGCTCTCATCTCGAATACTAGGTCGCACCCCATACAGAAGAATGACCCGACATCTCGAACGAAGGTCCCACTGTTACCCTCAGTAATAGTTTGTATGCAGTCTATCTGGAAAAAAAAATTGCCAGATGAAGATTATTTTTGAACATCTGCTAGTACAATGTTATATAAATATGGTTTGCTAGTTTCATCCTAACACAATTTCTTTGGTTGCTCGTGCAATTTCAGTGAGCATTACTTGGACTTTGTGTAGATCAAGAGCTGAGAGGACAATATCGAATGTTAGGTTGCTAAGAAATTTCCGTCGATGTTTTTTTAAAGGCATAATCAAGAACGGCCGTGAAGAGCTTGGGCAACCATGTGTTCCCTTGTCTGACACCTCTCTCCAATGAGAACGTATTGTTTTTTTTTCATGTAGTTGCACACTTGCTTTATTAGATTTTGTTGAGGCTACGACAGCCTGTGAGGAAACTCTGATGACATCTGCGGCAACTGTGACTTCATGTCATGCGACTGTTGCTGTATAATGATTGACTTGATGAATCTGATTCGTGTATAAATAAACGACGAACGGTATGTTCGTGTTTATCACTTGAGGTGGCGTTGGTGTAGGCGGATCAGATTGGAGACCATCCATGAGACATGTTGGTTGTGCTGACGGTGCCGTCTTGAATCAATCGCGTGTCTGGCGACTGGGTATAAGATATGTCTGTAAACGTTGACGAAGTGGCAGGATCCTCAGAGGCTCCCGAAGAACTCGGAGTTTCTGGAGTACTGTTCGCTGTACTCGAGCGGGCGTGAACCTTTACGTTTTGTTGCTGCGCCATGTGCTATGAGTGTTGCACACTGTCCGCTAGGTTCCCTTCACAGTACGTATATTGTGGGTGTTGATGGGCCCTTGACCGTAGTCTAGGTGAGGAGGCCGGGTGATGTTTTGAGATATTTGCTGATTTTTGATAATGTTGATATGCTGTTTGCTAACTGGGTATGGCTACGTTGCTGGGTGTAGGTACCTCTTTAGTTTAAGAATTCGATAGTTGTTGGACCGAAGTAATGGGGCTGTCGTAGTTATAGTCACTACAGCCATTTGCACCTGTTTGCCTGTGGATTGTGCTACTGAGCAGATCAGTCTGCTGAGCCAGACACCCACTGGGATCCTCCATGAACTACGGACTCGCAGCGCTGTGACATCTGTGCGCCATCTGGTCGATTATGACCGCACAATTTTCCCCGGTTATCAGCCCCACCTCGACCTTGGGACACGGTTGAGCGACTCCTATGTACGATGGATTTTTCACTACCTTTCCAAGTTTAATTTTTTTCCTCTTCATCGTCTCCTGTCACATCGTGGGCGACGGAGTGTGCTGGTGCAAAGGCAGTACCTGTTCGTAGATGTTCGGTTGAGTTGATTAGGAACTCGGATATTCCATAGGAACTTGGCTGGATTGTGACGACGGCTGCTGCTGCTGTATCTATAATCCACACAATATTCGTCGAAATGTTCTCTTGGTTGGTGTAGGTATTGTTTCAATTTACCTTCTAATCTGTAGATGTTTATTTTGGTAGGAAAGAGTTGTTTTTATGGATGGAAGAGAATGCTTTTAGGTAATATAATTCTGGATTTCCACACGGTCTCATTTTTTGTATGTTAATATCGGTAAAACCTCCAATTCACTTGAGATTATACTGTCAACAATAAATGAAATACCAGATAACCATATAAATATTTATTAAAAAATATAAATTATGAGTATAAAATATTATAAAAATGCTACAAAATAGAGTATTTAATATATCACAAATTTACAAAGATATAAATAAACATGGACGGACTCAAAAGAAACAACGGCCTTAATACTATGGAAGGGGTCATAAATTAAAACTAAGAACAAATTAGAGGGAACTATTTTCCTCTCAAGTATGGTTATTTCCAAAAATCCATAATTATATTTTAATTTGTACATCAATAAATAAAATGCCATGTCCTCCCATTTTCATTCAAGGATATAGTACTGAAAAATATGTTACAGATTTTTAAACAAATCATGGGAAAAATCAAGGTCTAATATGACCAATATTGTTAAAATTGATGAATGCAAACCACACTGTATATGTTTACAATATTCAAAGAAAATATGCAATATAAGTGTTCTCAATGTTTAGTAATTCTTTTGTTATTTATATGAAATGTTTTGTAAAATATTTCACGCTGCCAATTAAATTATATCAACTCAATTTTGTTCTAATACTGAGCAAAAATTGTGAATTTTTGTACAATAAGTTCCTAGAAGACAAAATACTTAATTTACAGACAGAATACTGATAGTTCTTTTTAAGGATAGAATCTCCACATATTAATTTCTTAAAATAAATTACAAAATAAACATTAAATCATAGGAGTCGGCAAGTTCATAAATAAATTGTCTTATTAAAAATCAATTATATTAATTTCAACATACCAAATCGCTAATTAATTTTAGTTTTCCATTCTATAATCATTTTAAATTATTACGTTTCTGTATTCATCAAATCAAGTGATCATTACATTGAAATTAACAAGCGTCGTGTTTGCTGAACTGAATATTTCATTTTTTCTTGTAATATATAATTTACAATTATATAAATGTTAACCTTTGAGCACACAATAAAAAGTCACTTAATAAAGACAAGCGGAAACTAATTCTCAATATACATAGTTAAGCGAATTAAAAAGGCGAATAACAACGACGAATGCAATAGACATCAAAATTAAAACGAGAATTGTAAATGATAAATAATGGAGCTTGTCGCCAAAATCAATAACATGCTATCTAATGACACTGGGACTCTTGAGGTTCAACTATAGGAGGAAGAATCAGAAATAAAGACACCTACAAAAAACTCGCTTTCTAAATAACGACCGTAATGAAAAAAACTAAAACCAGATTGTTGAAGCGTGTTCTAATTACAATGCTGAATGAACAGTTCCAGTTTAGATTTATTTAATTTAGTAATCAGTTAAAGACGTTGGTTGATGTTTTGGCAATTTGACTCACTTAGTAACGACGGAAACAGAAATTACGCCACGCCCAAAAAAATAACTAGATACAACCCACTGTAGTAAAATCGCTTGAAATATAATCAACCCACTCAACGCGGGCGCAAATCAACTGGAAGAAGGAAAAGAGAATTCAAAACCCATAGGCTATAAAACTATTGTACCATCATAAGTAACACACTCTAGAACCAGTGCTGCAAAACAAACAGCTGAAACGAGATTTCTCCTTGGACAACTAATTACATTTACGATAATCAGCATAGAAGAGCGTTATACCAAAAACATGAATAATGCCAACTTTATAAGCAAGCGAGAACAAAAGAGAAAAATACCGAACAAATGAAAATATTAGCGCAAGATAAGAAGAAGTGGAAGAACTGAATACAAGATAAGCCATAAATAAAAGGCTACAAAGGCTTAAGGAAATGAAGAATTGGAATGATTGTACATACCAATACACTATTGTACTTTTGTCAAAGACTTTTATCGAAAATTACACAATAATAAGAATAGGGTAGACAAAAGTGAGAAAATCAACGGCCCTATTGAATATCTATAGACCGATTCCTTATTCTTCATATTTAACACCATTAGATTTCTTCAAATTCTCAAAAATTTCTGCAATGGTTGGCAAACAAGACTGTAATAAAAACCCAAAATCCTTGAAATTGTAAAAAATATGTACTTAGAATGTTTAGATAAATAGTAGTAGTAGTATTAGCAGATTCCTGAAAGGTATTAAAAAGAATTTAAGGAAATTATTCAAGAAATCGTCCGTTTCAATTTTTTATAATCAACTGTCACACATGGAAAATAAACTGTGAGATATGAAAAAATACATACAATATTAACCATAAATGGTCATTAATTTCCAAAAATTAACATCCATATCAAATTATTTTTGAAATATCAATATATATATTTCAATTTTGAGATAGACAGATGGCAGGTTCAAATTAATCAATATCTGTTTTTACGACAAATACAAAACTTGATGTAACCAGACAAAAGGAAAAAATCGTTAGTGACTAAGACTAGCCTGCTTCTACCATTTCCTTTTGAAGTGTTAGCCCTATCTTTATATATATAAATCTTCTGTACGTGTGTTAGTCATTGAACTCCTCCTAAACGGCAGGACCGATTTTGATGAAATTTTCTGTGTGTATTCCAGGGGGTTTGAGGATGGTTTAGATTCACAATACGGTCAACTAGATATTGTTTTTTTAATTAAATTATTTATTTAAAAATTGTTGTTGATGTTAGCACAACTTACATAGGATCCGGCAGACTGCGCTGTGGTCGCTGTGTCAAATATTCAAGAGTGAGCTTTAGTTTCAGTTACGTCTGATAGATGGCGTTTAGATTATATTGTTACAGCTAATTTTTAAACGTTTACATGGGACAGGACAACGTCTGTCGGGTCCGCTAGTATATATATATATATATATAGAAGTGAGGTGTTTACTTTTGAGTTTGGGGTTCCTAAACATTTTTTACACTTTAATGAAAAAAAAATGTAAATTTAAAACAAATCAATTTCAAAGTTACATTTTTTAAATATACTTTCCATTGAGAACGGGGTCTGATTTAGAGCTGAAATCCGATATCTTTGGGACTTTTGAAATGCACGGACTGTTCTCTAAATGAAATGATTATTCCCAAAAATCTATAGATATACAGCAACAATTGTCACCACTATCAATTACATAAATATGTGAAGGCATTGGCATCTTCGTTTTAACCCTGGACAAATACCAAACTTGATATTATCACAAAAAAGGAAAAAATCATAAGTGACTAAAAGACAGATCTGCCACTTTCACAAGCCTTAGAGATATCTGTCATTAACGTTTAAAGTGTTAGTCGTAAGCCATATAGATATCAAAAAGTGAAAAATTACTCAGTCTTCTGTGTCAATTTAACAAATTGAATGTTTACTTTTGACAGAGTTCTGAAATTTTTAAAAACGTTTCTTTTTTAACGAGAAAAATATATATAAATTTGAAATGGATCAATTTCAAATTTACGTTTGTTTATAAAATTCTCATTGATAACGGGGTGTGATATAGACCTTAAAATATTGACACTTTTGAAATATACAGGCTGATCTCTAAATAAAGTGACTATTCCCAAAAATCCGTAAATATACAGCAAGAGCTGTCACAGCTGTCAGTTTCATAAATATGTATATCATTAGGACATGATTGCTTCTGCCATTTCTCTCTGAAGTGTTAGCCCTTAATATATAGAATAAGTTTAATGTTAACTTTTGAAACAGTTCACGCGTACTCAGAAATGTCTATGCTTTAATGAAAAAAATTGTAAATTTGAAATGGATCAATTACAAATTTACATAAATCTATATAATTCCCGTTGATAACGGGGTCTGATCGAGACCCTGAAATGTCTGGGATTTTTTAAATATACACAGTTGTCTAAAAGTGATTATTGCCAAAATTCCATACATATTAAGCAGAAGATACCACTGCTGTCATTCGGAAAACAACTAGATATTTGCTGCAATGTTCCATGAATTTATTCGACAATAAAGCGGAAAAATAGAGTAAAAATATCTTGTCGACTACAAATAAAGTGTTGGAAATTTCAATATAACTGTCTTTCGATCATGCATTTTAACCAAATTGCACACAGAAGGAAATCTGTGGCGAACTATCTTTGTTGCTGCAGTCAGCTTTAGAAGGCTATAGAGTCTGTGATTGCTTACGGTCAAATAGGATCGAAAAGACGTATGTTATGCAAGGATTAGACACGCCAGAAGAACTTGGTCTGATCCCGAGAACCACATACCTAATTTTCAATTCAATCGAAGAACTGAAAATGGCCAACTGGGAATTCATTTGCTGACAGTTAAGCCTAATAAAGCACATCAAACTGAGATCTATTTTCTAAATTGGAAGAACCTGTCAAAAGTTATAACCATTTCCATCTGAATTAAATTTAAGTCTGTTGGCATAATACTATCCTCATGTTTAAGGGTAAAATCAGCTGTGCTTTTTGAAGTTTATTACATAAAGGCTTCTCCCATTTATACTAAATGGAAATTCAAGACAATAAAATACTGAAAGTTATAAAAGAAGAGTGCCTGGAAAATCACCAAAAAAATAGAATAAAATGTCTGAATTTGTTGTTAGTTTTTATTACTAACTCTGATTATAGCACAATGTGAAATCAATAATGATTAGGCATCTAGAAAAACATTGGTTGTTCTTGAAATTTTCTCTTCTGATATATGATCATCCGTCTCCCCCGGATTTCACATATAAAGATAGTATATACTGGGTAAAATGGCATTAGCAGTCTTCACAGAGATGAGGAACCCATTGGAAACAAAGAATCATGCCTTTAAAATATCAAATTTAAAAGAAGCCTTCAATAGTGCATTCACAATGTGCGGAATTTGGTTAACAAAGGTTTTTAACTTAGGGCCAAAAAAAATTATACAAACTCATTTTGAGGAAAAGGAGCTTGTTTCTACTCTTGTACAGATTACTCAAGAAAAAATCTTGATGATATTGTAAATGTTTTAGAGGATTTTGATATAAATGAAAAAATAATATAAGTATTCTTTGGTGTGCCTATAAATCATGAAAAGAATCTGTTTATTGGCGATTTCAGGGGGATTTGTGGCATGTGGGGAGGATTTGTATTTATACTTGAAACAGAAGAAGCAGTAGGAATGATGGCATATCAAATATACTTACTATTGGAATTTAAAAAATCTCTTGACAAACATTAATATAAAAAATGTATACATGAAATGCTTTTCTCTATATAAAAACCAAATATCAGTGCATCTAGTACATTCATTCCTAAGATGCTCGATATAGGCAATACAATTCATGTGCAATGACATTTCTTTGATATGTGCATCGTGTGTTTTCTTATGTAAGATGTTTCGATAAGTAGAAAATATTTTTAGGCAGTTTCTGGGGTGTTTTCACTTCAAAATAGAGCCTTTATTTTGGGAAAGAGGTAGTAACACTCTCTAACCCTAGTAAGGGCTATAATAGAGCTATCCGCTTTGACAGTGCTTCAAACGACTCCAAAATGCACAACTTTGATTTTTGGTTGCTGATTATCTCCACCATCATTTCCTTCATCTTTCCTTACCGGCGCGAAATCCTTTAGGTAATCCTCATTAGGATGACAGAGGGGCAGACTGTCGGCCAGCTCCCTCTGAGGATCAGTAACGTGTGAAGGTGGCGGAGGAGGTCGCTGAGGTCTTTTAATTTCCGGCACAATAAACGCCGTTACTGTATCTGAGAATTTAACCTTCGCGTGGGGTTTTTTATTATTGGTAGGCGGGGAAGTCGTCTCAGAAGACTGAGAACTTGGCGTAAAATTTTGAGTAGTTCTAGGAGTTGGTGTATAGCTAGTCCAGTTATCCAACTGGTCTGGAGTGGAATCGAGGTCTACAATGGGAAAAGGTGGAGGAGCTACTTTATTTGGAACTGCTCCAAACTTTTTGACGTTATTTAGAGCTAAATTAGATGAGCTCAAAGCAGAATATAACGACGAACTTGGAAACGGTTTTGGATTAGAACCGTTAGGATTATTATTATTGAATAAATTTCCACCAGTAAGATCGAAAGTGCTTTGGGAATATTGCGGTTTAGTTTGGGATAATTTGTAGTTATTTTGAAAATTATGACCAAAATCCGTACTTTGCAAGTAGGGGATTCCCAAAGAGGAATTGCTAAGGTTTTGTAAGGGTCCATAGGGCGGTTTGTTTACAGAACTTAAATTTAATTTTGTAAAATTACTTGGCACTTGAGGAGCTTTTACGTAAGTCGCTTTAGGCGTATACGGTGGTCTATAATAATCTATTTTTGGAGGTTGCGTTTGCTGGGTCACTTCTTTTTCTGGAGCTGGCTTGTAAGTTGTTGGATCTGGTTGATTGAAATCGGTTGTTAAGCAATTATCCGAGTTTAGCGTTAGAGGTGGAATATAACTAGATCTACTAGAATTAATCTTCGACGGTTCACTTCTGTTGGTATATGAGTTACAATCGTTGCTGCAGCTGCTTTCAGTATCAGAGCACTGGGAACAAGATGATCTTGAGCAGTCGGAAGCTGAAACATAAATAAATTTATTTATTAATATCCAGAAAACATCTTACAGAAAAGTAAAACCTGGATATGTTAATAGGTATTTTTTGTGTTTTGTTGACTTTTAAAAATGCCTTCATTTCTGAACATAATGCAAGCAGCACATATTTATTATCAAGTATTTTACAACTAATTTACTATATTCAGTCGTAATATCTAGTATTTGGATTATTTTTTTTACTACTGTGTACATTCCTCAATTTTAGAAAAAGCATATGTTATACCAAGAATATACATATTATATAAGAAGACTTATTTATGCCCGTAATTTTTATTGGTTTAGAGACTCGGAGTTGAAACGTCTCCAATAGTAATGTGCCGGATATCCGTATCCGTTAGTTTTTGGCGGATCTTTTACGGATCTTTTACCATATTATTTTTTAATTCACAGATACAAAAAAAATTAAAATTTTTTAAAACCCATCATGTAATACATTAAATGAAAGCTCTCATTCTGAGGAAAACAAATATATTTTTTTCATATTAAAAAAAAATAATTTAAAAGATATTAACGAAAATATACCAAAATTTACCCCCTTATCTCCAAAACTATAAAATGTAAAGTTTACTGGAAAAATAAAGGAAAATCTCTACTTTTAATTTTGGGGGGCAAATTACAGAATTAAATGGAAAATATTAAAATTGTTTTTAACGCATCATGTTATATATCAGATGAAAGGGCTCATTATGACGAAAACAAATATATTTTTTTCATATTTTTAAATTAAATTAATTAAAAGGTATTAACAAAAATATTAAAAATTTTACCCATTCCCCCCCCCCTTATCTCCGAAACCGTAAGCTGTAAAATTTTGAAAAAAAATATAGGTATAGCGCCTCACCTGAACTTTACTGGAAATATAAGGAGAAACCCCTAATATTCATTTTGGGGGGCAACTGATAGAATCAAATTGAAAATAAAAAATTAAACTTGTTTCTAACGTATCATGTAATATATCAAATCACAGGGCTCATTATGACCAATACAAATATATTTTTTTGATTTTTTTTAAATAAATATTTTAAAATATATTTAAAAAAATATTAAAAAAATTACCCATTTCCCCCCTTAATTCCCCAAACTATAAGACCTACTTTTTTTATATACAGGAAAAATACGAAGAAATCTTTAATATTAATATTAGGGGCCAAATTATAGAAATAAACGGAAAATAAAAAATATGTTTTAACGTGTCATGCAATATATCAAATGAAGGGGCTCATTATGAGGAATACAAATATATATTTTTCATTTTTTTTAATTAATTGTTTACAAGATATTAACATAAAGATATAATAAAATCTCGTTTCTCGCTTTATTTCCGAAACCATACTACCTAAAATTTTGAAAATAATTAGGGGTACTGGGGCTCACTTGAAATGTATAAGAAAAATTATTACAAAACTTCCATGTTAATTTTAGGGACAAATTATACAATTAAATGGAAAATAAAAATATTTTTAAACCATTTGTTTAAAAGATATTAGCAAAGATATTAAACATCGACTTAATTCCCATTTTAGAAACTACACTATTTAAATTTTGAGAAATATATTTTATTTGTATTTTTAAATAATTTAAATAACAGATTTAATAATTTATAATTTAAAACTTGACCTATTTTGCCCTTTATCTTCCAATCTATAGAGCTTCAAAATTCAGACAGTAGATTATAAAAGGCTTCCCTGAAAGTTTATTAGTAAAATAAAACTCAAATGTTAATTTTTGGGTGCCAAATTAGAAAACTAAATACAGCAAATCTTGAAGGTGGTACGGAACCCTTAGTATGCGAGTCCAACTCGCACTTGATCAAATTATTTATTTTTTAAAATCGTATTTGGCACCTTTATATTGCAAACATTTATCGTAGTGAAGTAAGTACCATACCGACAGTACATAACTCAAAGGTACTAAATCAACTATCTTTATAATGATCTATCACACATCTTGATAACAAGCTTATTAAAATGGTGATATATTTAAACATTTATTATAGGAAGCTTTGATAAAATTTTATTTAAAATATCTTTATGAGATAAATTGGGGGTTAAATCTTCGTGTTAAGCTGAATAAAACAATGAAATATTCAGGTATTATACATCACTTTTACAATGATAAAAAAACAAAACTTAAATCTTCGTAATATTTCAAATTCTAATTAAGTAAATTAATACTTCGTGACACATATAGTGTTGACATTAGATTCAAAACACAGTTACAATTAGAGAAACTTAAAAAAGTTAAGTCATAATTAAAATTAAGTAATGGTAAATTGTATTTCAAAAAGAGCAACTTGGCAGCTTTCTCCTCCAAAAGACTGTTACTAAAAAATTGCTCACTTGAGACCTCCAAGTGACTAATTGTCCAGTCTATAACTATCATACTTTAATGTCTTTGTTTATGAGAGTTAACTCTTATAAGTCAATAACTTTTGTCCATAACAGATTGTCTCTTTCCAAAGGTTTATGTGCAATATTTATCGCGTCGCGTACTCTAAACAAATTAAGATCCGTATCTGTATCCGTATCCGCGGATCTTAGGACTAAATATCCGTATTCAGATCCGTATCCGCGGATATACAATTTTAATGATCCGGCACATCACTAGTCTCCAAACACAGATAACACAGTATACAATACATTAAATACAGGAACACTGGTTGATCATTATGTAGACATCTCTTTCTCTCAGAATAACTGTGAGGAAGAATCTCTGTACAGACAGCTAGTAATCCGGGCAATTTTACGAAATTGCCTTACTACACTTTGTTCTACATATACAATTTTCAAATACTTATCTGTTGCAGGAAAAAATTTTGAGGAGAGAAAACCCAATGAACAGGCAAAATAATTCAAGACCTCCTCAACAATCTTTTCGAAATTACTTAAGATATAATCTACCAAAGTTCGACATATATAATATAATATTTGGTAAGTAATTATTATTTTTAAGATGTTTTATGTGCAAGCTCAACCGCATGGTGTCGTTATTGCATATAAGGGTAATATGGCCGCCACCGTTCTAAACCAAATATTACTTTTTATAAACTATAAAATTTGATAATATAATAAGCTATTATATATTATATTACACTTGCCTTTCAACAGCTTAGCTTGTCTACCACCTATTCTAGCTCATTTTTATATTACTGCATACCGCACATAAGTCTGGGATACCAGACTGCTCGGATGGATTGACAAAAATCGTTAGATGTTTAAAATAAAAAGGGATAATTTAACTCAAGTATATTATTATATTAAATCGTTTCTGCTAACATCAGTTACATTTGTAGTTGACGATTCATTCAATAATATTTAGGTCTAACGGAAAGTTAAATTAAAATTCACAATATACGAAATAATCGTCATCAGAAAATGGTTACTGATATTTTTTAGGGTAAATTATTTTACTATGTACTAATCTTTTGTTATTCCTTTGTTTCTTGTGATATCTATAAAACTTTCCTTGGTGAACGAATTTCTACGATTTTTTTTTTCCATATTTGCGCTACAATGTGGAAGGTTAAAGTAAATGCAAAAATTATATTACGAAATAATCACTATTTTAGTCAAGTTCTTATATTTCCCAAGTTTAGGCTTTATTAAGAGAACTCTACAGGATTTTAGTGATATAGCCTGCTTCAAAACTCTATTCTGCTTCTACATAAGATCAGTTCTAGAATATGTGTGTCGGATATGGTCTCCACATTATGCTTATTATATAGATCAAATTGAAAGGGTACAGAGAAAGTTTATTAAGTTTGTGGGCTTCAAGATGGGAATTCCAAAAGAAGAAATTTTATATGAAGATACTCTGAAGTCAATTAAGTTCCCATTTCTACAGGATAGAAGGTGTTATATTGATATGAGAACCTTTTATAAAATAATAAATGGTCTAATAGAATGTCCTGAGCTGTTGTCTGTGATAAATATAAATGGCCCACAGAGAAGCATAAGAGACCATAATCAATTTGATGTCCCTTTCCATAGAACAAATTATGGTGTATCATCTTCCTTAACAAGTTTTTTGGTGACTGCGAATAAACTGACAAGAGAAACCAATTTTAACTATTTTAATGACTCATTGAATGTGTTTAGCTCAAGAATAAAAAAACTCTGTGATATTTCCCTAATTTCAATTTCAATATCTTTATTTGTAATAATGTTATTGTAAATGTATATATCTAAATTTTTAATTTATTGTAAATGGCTGGTCCGTAAATAAACATTCATTCATTCAAGTTTGCAACTGTGTTTACGGTTGAAAAAATCTTGAAATTATTTAGATATCCTCAGGTCATAAGATTCTCCCTACAGCCATGAATCTGGTAGCTATGCTTAAGACTGTATGTGGCGGCCATATTACCCTTATATACAACCCCTTCTACACTATAAATGATATAAAGTAAATTCCATACTTAATAAACCATTGTAAATTTGGAACCAGAGAAAGATTAAAAAGTTTACTATTGACATGCAAAAGGAGGACGGCAGGTATAAAAACGTCGACTAGCCCTGGTCGAAACCTTTAATTTATTCACAAACCTGAATAACTGAGGTTTAATATAGTTATAGTTATTGACCTTATTATTCTGCCCCGGCAATCAATAAGTAATATCTTCTAAATTTCAAAAAATACTAAGATGGATTAAGATTTGGACCAAACGCAATGATCTAATGGCTCCATTTCACAATAGGCCATGAGGGGCCAATAAAGGCATGCACGTCTAGTGTGGAGAAAAGAAATATCTGTGATCGGCCATTATCGGGTGTGATTGTGCGGAATCACCGTTGTGTCGGTACATCAAAGGAATGGCAGTCGGTAAATGAATGTTCAGGAATGTGAAGAGAGCTGCCCGAGCATGGGGACGATTACGGGTCGATCATTTGATAGCTCATCATGGCCTACTATGAAAAGGAGCCTTAAAGGATCATGCAACAACTGTTTCAACAACATCCTTGCACATTAGTTTACCACAAGCACATGCAAAAACCAAAGTATGGTATTCGTATTTTACTTACCTTCACTTGAACACCTACTTAACAAAGCGGAAGCTTGCGCTCTTGCCGCAGCAGCCATTTCTGTTTCGCCTATCTCAACTGCAATGTAATGCAAGTCCATAAACAAGTCATGGTGGCCAAGGTCCACTGCGAGTAAAAATGCCGTTTCGAACATTTGCGCTCTAACCAGTTGATGGAAAAATTTTCTTGTCAAATAATAAACCTAAAAGTTATTATAGCTCATCAAAATTTATTGTAAATTGGAAAAACGAAGGAGTCACAATTTATTCTGATATGTTTTCTGAATGATAATTGTAGTTTCTGGTTTTTATTTTTTCTGAGGTCTTTGGAAATGACACCATATAAACCTGAAAGTCTGTATACGTTTCAAGGTCTAAATAATTGAAAAAAGGTCTGATTTAGACCTTGAAACGTTTGGACTTTTTTGAAATATCAAGATTATGTGGTGTTATTTCCAAAGAACTCTGAAAAAAATATTCTCTGTAGAAACACCAAGTAGGCAATTACATGGAAAAGGTTTTAACAACAACAACAAAAAAATATATATATCATACTCTAGGTTGTGTATCCTGATGCAACAATAGGGTTGTAGGAAAAAAATTAACTCCAAACGGTTGGACCGATTTAGATGAAACTTTTTGTGATTTTGAGTAGATCCCTGAATTGGTTTAGATTTACAATTGGACCAGGTGGCGCTGCGTTAGGGTTGAAATAACTTTTTCGTGTGTTTGAGTGGATAAGATTTACAAATCGACAATTAAGAGCGCTGCAGTGATCTTATAGGAATATTTTTTTAACTCCAATCTCTGAAAACATGACATAAAATGTGCCAATTTGTGCGTTAATTGTGAATACTGCTTAATTAGAGGTCAAAAACTGAAATAAAAAAAACATTTGAAGAATATGACAGATATTACTGTTGATCAGCCAGTAATGAAAATTTAAGGCTCGACGTTGACGATCTGGATGATTCTTCAGAATATGATGATGAATTATAGCGAAAAAAGAGTACAATGCTATATGATTTCATTTCACAAATTTTGTAACTTTGTTTTACTTTGGTTTAAAAATATATTGAAAACATCGTTTTTTAGTCGTTTTCAATTTTAAGCAAATTAATTATTTTATGGATAAATTGTAAATATCTCAAATAATCATTAGTATCATGGTTATTTAATATGAAAAAAGGTATACTTTCACAAAGTTTGGGAAAAACTGAATTTTTTTGGAAGAGAAAAAAAACAAAAAAATCGTTCGCGATTTTCTGTTAAAATTTGAGATTATGATGAAAAATATCCAGAAACTAAATTCATTATTTTTTAAATATCTACAACTCTTATAGTATATATATATAGTATAGAATAGTTTGCGCAAGGACGTCATATTTTGACGGAAGTCGCGAAAATTCCTTTTCAACCCTTAAACACCGCCCATTATCTTGAGTTTAATTTTTGTTATTTCTATTATTTACATCCTGAACTAAATCTTGCCACTGGTCCTTGCATGGTAAAAGTTTTTTTATCTCAAAAGGGTATTTGCACTATCTAGCTTATACTTGCTCATTATGAAGACCTAAACAGGAAGTTTTGAGTGTTTTGTAGCGAGTTTGGACAATGAAATGATTTATTTTTTGTTACCTACATTAATTTTTTTAATAAATTAGAAAACAAGAACATTTTTTAAATAGAAAGTAAAGAGATCTTATACTTGATATATCACAAACTCCTACTTTCAATTTAAAAAATTGTTGCTGTAACAGTCAAGGGGGTCACAGTAAGGGTGAAATATTTTATTGCGCGATGTCCATTCGTAATATAAAATTGACGACATGTGAGATTTTTAATAAAAATATGCAACATCTGAAATAATTTACACCAATATTGTATACCAATTCATGGTTTTTAAAAAATTAAGGTAACATTTAAGTTTCTAGAAGTATGATAATGCCTTACCTGACTGCCAAATTTATGCCTCATCTTGGACGGAATAGGCACCGGACTATTATGAAAACATCCCAAAGCGTTTTGTAAATGTTGAGCCGTCTCTTGCGTTAAAGGTGATCGCATTAAAAACGCCACAATTTTTTGTAGAGCAAAAAACGTCTCTTCCTTGAACTCCCAGCTTAAAAGAAGTTTAATAGCTTTATCAACTTCTCCAATATTCAGATACTTCCTTAATAGAGATTTGAAGGACAGAGACCTCTCCACATGCTTGATTACAGCTATTGGTCCTTGTTCTAAACAAAACACCAAGTCTTTTGGACCCCAGTTGATGGAGGCTACAGTAAATTGCATATTAAAATATTCGGATAGGTCGACTACATGTGAGGGAGTGCAGTCCTCACCTATGAGTTGAGACTTTATACAATTTAAGGCTGTATCATAATACTGAAGTTGTTGCCTTTCGTTCAGAACTGCGACGACGGTGCCTTCAGGGTACCAAGCAGCTAATGTTGGAATAAATGCTGCCTTTATGGTTCGTGTGGAGCCTCTTGTTCGGTCGAGAACTGCCAAAGAGCCGTCTATACAGCAGATCAGGAGACGATCTTCAGCGTCGTTGAGTACTGTGCAACTGACGTGAGTTTGCAAAGGCACAGAAGTAACTGAGATGCGTTTTAAATTGTTTCGAATCAGTTCAAAGCTGCTAACTTCAACAGATACAGCACCTATAAGTAAAAACAATATAAAAAATTAGCTTTATGTGAGTATAAAGCTGAAATTATAGTTTCCAGACATCGTAAATTTGCCAACTTAGTACATCCAGTGAACTGCATGAGAAACATGACACATTTGGCTAATACTGAATCATTTTTCTATGATTAGGTTTTGATATTCTCAGATACAGAGTAATAAGATCCTACAATTAAATTTACTCTTGAAATATAAAATGCAAATATATTTCCATTTTTGACATATTGATTGAATGATCAGAAACCAACACATATCAATAGCTATTTAACCTTCCATTCATATCACTTTTAAATGTAAATAAGGTTTTATTAAATCCTTATATGATAGAGCAGAAGTAGTTTGATCAACAGATATTTTTGACAGTTACCTTTCCTATGATGTTTTAGAACAAAAATGATTACCCATTCCATATCTGTGTCAGTCAATGTTGGAGCAAAACATGTTTAATTTTTATCCAATATTTTGGTGATAATTGATGCATCATTTTCTAGTTAATTATAAGATGTATGCCACAATGACTTTAGAATACAGTAGGTGTCTATCCACTTTGAGTATTATATATTCTTCATTCTTATTTTCAATAAATGAATGATGTCTTAGTCTAACTTAATGAGTTTTTCTTCTAGTCCACAGAGTGTTCACCTATTAAAGTACCACTAGTAGCTACCATGGGGGGAAGGGGCTGCCCTCCACGCAATAGCTTCCTATAAATTTGCTGACTTGCCCCCCTACACCAGACATTTTTCTGATTTCTCTCTCTCTCCCTCTCTCTCTCTAGGACAGTTTTTTCCGATTTGTCCCCTCTCTAGGATTCTATTTTCTAATTTGCCCCTCCCTAAACTAAAAGCTGGGTTTTTGGTGTGTATGCCATACCACAGCATGGTCTGTTTTAAACACTAAGAAAAAATCCACCTCAAATGATGTAAATAAGGTATGAAATGTCTTATTAGACTCAATAACCAAGTTTTTCCAAAGTAAGTTCATTGTTTCACAGGAGAAAATTAATTATTTATACAGGGTGAGTTTTTTTGATGATCAGTATGAGGATCTCGGAAACTAGCCGAGATAGAGCAATGGTTAAATTGGGAAAGATTTGCAGTTTTACTGGCCCAATTTAATGACACTTTCGAATTTTTGTAAAACGTCATGGCTTACTATATATTTTGAAAAAAAAAACGAAATTCTGTCGATTTAGTCAAATCCCTCTAGCCCCTTTGTTTTTAATTTTATAAAAAAAGTATAAATATCAAAATTGAAGGGAATTATATCCCGAATATGATTGTCATGTTCTGTTTGCGTGACAGCTCTCGTGTTCGAGATATGACACAAACTTATATATTTTTTAATGGAAACCATAGTTGGCTATGAGCTCAAAAAATCTGACATTTTTAGAGCTTTTCAACGATATAATACTCGATAAAAATAACGGAGTTATGGATGCTTTTCACTCTTATTTTCACTTTTAACGTAGGTAGCCATGAAAAAGATTGTTTTCACTTTGACGTTTCCTCATTTGAGAGTAATTCCATTAGTAGTGCTGAACTGTCGATATTGACAAGTTTTCGTCATAAAACGAAATATTCTAACGAAGAAAAACTGAATATGGGGGAATGTTATATCATATGCCAAAAAAATTTAGTTCGTGCAGCTGAGAAATACTTTCATAAATATTTTAATCGTCGTCAACCTTCTCTATGTACATTTAAGAGGCTTTACGATAATTTACGCATTTTGTTTTGTACATGGTTTAGAGACATGTGCCTTGACAATCCACAGTTTCCATTAAAAGTGTTATGGTCAGATGAAACTAGATGAGCATATCTGGGCTACAGAAAACCCTTTCCATGTAGAACAAAGGCGACCCCAGATAAAATTTGGTTTTAATGTTTGGTGTGGTATCATAGGGTCTACTATTCTGGGGCCTTTTATCTATGACGAATCACTTACTGGGGAGCGCTACTTGCAAATGGCCACCCCGGTCTCCCGACTTGGCAGTTATAGACTTCTATTTATGGGGTGCGCTAAACAACAAGTATACAAAAGAAAGTATGAGACAGTTGGTGACCTAAGGGAGGCGGTATTACAAGCAATTGAAGAAGTTGATAGGCGGTCTGTGAGGAAAGTGGTAATGTCACTCTTAAAAATATGCAATTTTTGTCTAAATAACAATGGTGGACTTTTCAAACATAAATTGTAACCATTATTATGTACTTTAATTTCTTAAGTTTTTAGTAAGTACCTACCTACTTATTTAGTTTTTTCGTTATATCTGATATACCTAACTAACAAATTGTTCAATGTTTTTTGGAATAGTTATTAATAAATCAATCTATTTCATGGGTACCTATGTTCAAAGTGAAAATAAGAGAGAAAAGCATCCATAACTCCGTTATTTTTATGAATAACTATATCGAGTATTATATCGTTGAAAAGCTCTAAAAATGTCCGATTTTTTGAGGTCATACCCAACTATGATTTCCATTCAAAAAAAGATAAGTTTGTGCCATATCTCGAAAACGAGAGCTGTCTCGCAAACGAGGACATGACAATCATATTCGGGATACAATTCCCTTAAATTATGATATGTACACCATTTTTATAAAATCAAAAACAAGGGAGCTAGAGGGATTTGACTAAATCGACAGAGTTTCGTTTTTTCAATATCTAGTAAGCCATGACTTTTTACAAAAATTCGAAAGTGTCATTAAATTGGGCCAGTAAAACTGCAAATCTTTCCCAATTTAATGACTGCTCTATCTCGGCTAGTTTCCGAGATCCCCATACTGATCATCAAAAAAAGTCACCCTGTATAACTGTACCTGTATGTCTACATAAAAATTCACAAAGAGCCTTTTTCCTGGGAGTGGTGTTGCAAATTTCCCATGAGAGGCAGCATTTGCAGTAGGTACAAACAATATGCCTTCTCAATTTAGTAGGTACAGTGTTATTTATGTGACATTACTGAATTATTCAAAATTTATTCACAAATAGAAATATATAACTATTTTAGTAAACACACATTACTAACAAAACATTGCAGTTTTCACAAGTTGTATTTTGAATAATCAAAATCTACAGAAAAATGATTTTTTGTACCTTCTTCTTCTTCTACCAAAGGGTTGGGGGTGATCTTATTGACCAGGTACAGTATCCTCATATACATTATTATTTCCTTGTGTTGATAAATACTCCATACATTGGCAGATCCAAATTATCTTAGTGCTAATGCTTTTTAGTGTTTATTATGTTAAAACTAACATTTGTGATGTCAAGCCCCCCACAAATGACATCAAGACCCCCCCTCCAAATGAAAATCCTAACTCCATAGGTCAATTTCTTTATTTCCAAAATTATGTTTTTCTTCATATGTAAAAAAAAATAATTTTTTAAATACTTTGTACCTACACTAACACTAATCACTTTAAGAGCATCATTCACTTGATTGACTGTCTATTTTGTTAATTGCTTATATCCCTGAACAGTCTTTATCAGAAAATATTTGGAACATCTTAACACAGAAACATTGTTTTACTCTAATTATCACTTCCTGAGGATCTAATTCAAATTATTGAACCACCACTCAGTGCACTTAAAGATGGTTTGGTTATATTTCATAAATTAAAGATTATCAAAGAAAGAAACTACATATTTACAGATGTGGCTTTCTCACCATCTTTACTGAAAGTCCAATGAATATTTTATACCATTTTTAAAACCACACATGTTAGGTATAAAGGAATTGTGAATAGATATATGAATGAACTAATATTAGTAAACTTTGTATTTTTACATCAGTAAGAAAATAATTATAATCCCTGTTTTTATTAATTTATCATAATTAATTAAATTTATTTGAATTACTGAGCATATTTAATTTAATTCTTTCTACTCTTAAGTAATTTCAAAAAGATTGTTGAGGAGGTCTTGTATTATTTTGTCTGTTGATTGGGGTTTTCTCTCCTCAAAATTTTTTCCTGCAACAGATAAGTATTTAAAATCATATTTGGAGAACAAAGTGTAATAAGGCCATTTCGTAAAATTGCTTGGATTACTGGCTGTCTGTACAGAAATTCTTCCTCACAGTTATTCTGAGAGAAAGAGATGTCTTAAAATGATCAACCAGTATTCCTGTATATAAATAGTGTATAGTGTTATACCTATCTGTTTGGAGACTTTTCAACTCAGACTCTGAAGTCATTGTCAATCTTTTGTTGAGTCTTTCGAGGTATTAAAAAAAAAATTCACACTGATTTGGATTTTATTGTTTGTCAAAAAATTGTTGAGTGACATACATCATTTGCCGAATGATAGAAGGGGCCCCGATTTCCATATTGTTTATGATCATACAGCTGGCTTCTTTAAGTTTTCTCTTTTCATTTGAGCTGGAGAGATCTATTGCTAGAAGAGCAAAAGAATGGTACCCTCAGTATCAAGTGATCAGAAATCCATATCAGTGAGAAATTCTTTTTAAAATACATCGAAAGACTCAACAAAAGATTGACAACAACTCCAGAGTCACAGTTGAAATGTCTCCAAACAGATAAGTATAACACTATACCATACCATACATTATTTATATTCAGGAATACTGGTTGATCATTTTAAGACATCTCTTTCTCTCAGAATAACTGTGAGGAAGAATTTCTGTATGGAGAGCCAGTAATCCAGGCAATTTTATGAAATTGCCTTACTACATTTTGATCTCCAAATATGATTTTAAATACTTATCTGTTGCAGGAAAAAATTTTGAGGAGAGAAAACCCCAATGAACAGACAAAATTAATTCTACTTAAAAATTACATTTCACATTACAAATATTTTTAAGGTCAAAAATGCTGCTATATAATAGGTGGACAATGCTTACTTACTTGTACTTTTTTCCTTGAAATTTTAAAATATGACAAGCAAGCTAACATTTTTATGTTATTATATTATTTATTATAAACTACTTGCTACTTGAAAGTTGTTTTTGGAAAAAAAAATTTTTGGTGTGTCTAATTGTTCATGTATTTGAATTGGAATTGGGTTTTGTTTGTATCTACTGGACTACTAGAACTGTTGGTGAGAAAATTCTCATACTTGAAGCAAATGGCCCGTTGTTAAAAATAATTTATTAATTAAAATGAGATGTATATTTTCTTACCTCTCTGTGTAACTTTTTGCTCAATCACAATAAGTACAGGACTGCTTCTTTTACTGACCACAACTTGTAATGGTTCACCATCAGTCTTTTTGTATGCTAATAATTCTGGATCCCTTCCACTTATTGAGTAAAGATGTAAATTTGCTCTTTGGTGATCCTTTGCCAGAGGACTCCATGGTTGTGGATGTTCAGCACCAGCTTTACCCCATACTGCCAGCCATTCTTTGTGACAATTTAGTTTTCTTCTAGGTCCACCTTCTAAAATCCAACCTTCTTTCCAATGACCCCCATAACCCAAAAGGTGACCATCATTGCAGACACATATAACTTGATTTCCAAGAATTATACCTGTTAAAAGAACTTTTTCATGGAATAATTAATTATACATGTGATTAGCTTACCATCACAAATGATATTCACTTGCAATTTAGCAGATAAATGTTTGTCAAATGAAATACTGATAATATCACCAGTGTTAGCGTTTGTATTTAATGTGACTATTAAACCTGTTGAAAGCAACAATTTCAGTCTATCATCTTCCCATATAAAGTAGACAATTTTGTTATGAACCAAATAGTCTTCTAATTCCTTTAATTTATCTCTCAACTTATGGGGTCTTTTATTCAAAATATGCCACATCAAACCTCTCTGCTCACAATAGTGTTTCTTTCCCTGACTAAGTATGGCATCAGGCGCCTCCTTTTTATTGTAATACCTGAAAATAATTATTTTAATTATCATTAACTTTATATATGTGAATTGTTTACATACTTAAAAGATCCATAATCAGTGTGTTTGACAATTACATCTTCTTGGGTTGTCCAAAAATGGATTTCACTTAAAAGAGTTACCATTGCATCGACTGTTATAATACTTCTGTTACATTTTTGACAATTCTACGTGTTTTTTCTTCATTTCACAAATATTCACATTTATTTTTATATACAACAATCTATACATTTTACCTGTATCTTTAATTTGACATTACAAAGTGTTTTGTCAAAATGTTTTTATGTAGTAGGCAGTGGGCATAAAACAAGAAACTAGTCTGTTAAAGCCTTAGATCATTTACCATCTAGATATAGCCTGTCAAGCATAAAATCATGGCAACGCTAGAAAGAGAGGGCAATAGAGACAGTAAGAGGCTATTTCAGTTAGTGGGTGGATGGTCGGTGGACGCAGCCAATGAACAACATGCTTTATTGAAGCAGCTCCCAACCGAGTGAAATAGCCTCTTGCCCTCACTATTGCCCTCTCTCTCCTTAGTCTTCCCACGACATTTGTGCACTGCAGGCTATCTCTAGAAAGTAAATGCTCTAAGGTTAAAGCGTGTTTCGCGAAGATAGGCGATGGTCTGGGCCTACGTTGCCCGTTGCCCTTATAACACAGAAAAAGTTTTCAAAATTATGTGAAACTATCTCCTATTAAAATACCAAGAAAAAAATAATAGTTATTGTTCTAATTTGACACACAGTGTTAAGTGAATTTTTAGCTTCAATGCATCATGAAATATACAGGGTGGCGCAGCGTAGTCCTGCAAGATTTTTGTATGTGAAAAATAATAGAGACTGCCTATTAAATCAGTTTCTGTCATTTTTACTCCCTATTGGTGTGTTGCCTCCTTCATTATTGTTTGAATTTGGGGGAGTTATGTTCTGACATTTGATAAAATAATGGTCATGCATCCGTTTTAAACTTAAACATGTTGGACATTGGTAATTTGCCGAAATACTTAGGTACAAATGAATTCTTTGTTGTCGTTTGTTGACTAGAAGGATGTTTAAAAACGTAAATACACACTGTTGCACTCTAACACCAAACCTTTAAGTTTCCATGGCCTTCCATCGTCTTGAAGTGGTTGATCTCACAACGTTTCAATAGCTGTGTATCTGCTATGAAAGGAAATTCAGATTACCCGTCGTATTTATATTATATCCTTAACCGGTCATGCGTCGCTGGTTATGGTCATTGGGTCTTATCCGGTCCAATCAGCGTCGTCGTACCTGGTGGTTGGTTGCCGGTGATGCGTAGTGGCAGAGGCCGAAGAAGAGCTCCCAAACTATTTTTAATTTGGAGGCCGGGCTCCCTATTTATATTTTCGTTCTAGATTATATATGCTGTCTCTATGAATTTTCTTTTGTACCAGTGCTCTTTCTTGTGAATTGCTCTGGAGCGATTTAAGATACAATTTAATTGAAAATTTTAGCGTATTCTTATCTCTCCCTCACTTTTTCTCCTTCCCTCTTTGTCCCTCTCTAATTTTTATTTTTTGCCTATATTTTCCAAATATATTTTAACTTTTTTATTTGTTTTATTATTTAGCCCATTTTTTATAAATGTGACTCTAATTAACTCTATATTGCATCCACACTGTATATGCTTCTGTGTATTGGTCACCCCTATATAACTTATTGCTCTATCACTTTCTCTCTTTCGATTTTCTATTGTTTAAATTATTCCTGTATACCAATGATTTTACTTCGCCCATATGTCTAGTATTCCATTTATGCAACTGCTCATGGTCTACCCTATATTGACAAAATTCACCTTTTTGAACCACATTTTATGGCTATAATTTTACTCTACCATTTATTTCAACCACCCGGTATTTGCAACTACTTCTAAAATTTTTTGAACACATGTCTATAATTATACCCCGGCCTACGTCCTATAATTCACTGCTTATGCTTATATAACATATTTTTGATATACCCTGAATAACAATAATTTTACCCCACCCTTACTTCAAACACCTTGTATAAGCAACTACTTATGTTCCAAATTGTATTACTTTTTTAAACCGCCCTGTATAACTGTAATTTTACTCCACCTTATATTTCAACCATCCTGTATATTCAAATGCTTCTGACAATTTTTAAAGCCTTTTGTATAACTGTAATTATTCTCCGTCCTATAACGCAAATATCTACTCTGTATAATTATAGTTTTGCTCCACTGTTATTTCAAACACCTTGTATACGCAACTACTTATGTGCCACCCAATACAATATTTTAGAACCACCCTGTATAACTAATTCAATTCCAACATATATTTCAACCATCCTATGTATACATTTTTTTGTACCAAGTAATATCACATGCACGCACGCACACACATACAACCGTATACCATATAAAAGAGTTCGCCGACATAAATTTTCGTTTCGATAAACTAACGCATTTCACGCGACTATAAGCCGCCTAACTAAACTTCGACTCTAAAAGAAACTTACTTCAAACGAATCAATATGAAAATGATTACAAACACCCCACTAAGAAAATAATAACTTTTCTTTATGCAAACACGCTGTACGATATACTTTCATGGCATATATTGACATCTAAACTGGATATTTTGATGAAATTCACCATGATGTTTTCAGTTTTTTTGCATATATTTTTCCGATTTTTAGAAAAATGGTAAGTTTTACGTTATAGAAAAATATACGGAATTAAGCTGGAACATATCTTTGAAGAATATAATTTATAATATTCAAATTTCTTGAGCGGTTATAGAGAAAACAGTGAAGATTCATTGAAATTTACTGAAATCTATTTACTTTTTTCTGATTTTCTGGAAAACCCTAAATCTCATGTTATTGACAATTATATGGGACCTTTCTGCAATGGTCCTTAATATAAGGCAGTTTAAATCATCAAAATTGCCCAAGCCGTTTTTGAATAATCGCTCGTTTACAACGTTTACAACACAGCTGTTTCTCTGTACATTAATAAATCATAATCATTCTTTGAGTATTATTGTGTATTTGTGTGTAGTTTTGACAATAATAATTTTCTAAATAAATAAATAATTTTCTAAATAACAAATATTCATTTAAACGCATTCCAGCTTTATTAGGGAAGGCCGATTCAACTCTTTCTGTTGTCGGGGGAGTCTTAGAACATATACTACTGGAAGTAGCATACAAAGCACAAATATCGTACCAAGAATAAAAAGAAAAAGGAATAGAAAGAGAGAGAACAAGAGGCTATTCCATACGATCAGGATGCTCAGCCAATGAACTATATACTGCACATAACTCGTTGGGTGCAGCTCTCAATTTAGTCAAATAGCCTCTTGCCCTCTCTCTCTAGCCTTGGCACGATATTTCTGCATTGCAGGCTATCTCCAGAAATAGAAGCTCTATAGAAAGAGAGAGCAATAAAGTAGAGTAGTAATAGAGTGCAACATGCTATTTCACACAAATGTCAGGTAATTTTCGATGGATTGCAGAATAGAGTGAGTGTCCAAGTGAAATAGCATGTAGCTCTCTTTATTGCGCTTTCTTTCTAAACTGCCCATGCCTACAAGGCACAATTATAGTGTCAAGACTAGATAGAAAGGGCAATAGCGACAGTAACAGGCTATTTCACTCTATTGGGATTTGCTTCCACCCACCAAGTAAAATAGCATATTATCCTCTTCCTAGTGCTTAGGGCTTGCACCTTCTGGAGACAGCCTGCAGTGCACAAATGTCGTGGTAAGACTAAAGAGAGAGGGCAAGAAGCTCGGTTGGAAACTGCTTCAAATTAAATACGTTCAGCATGTTGTTCATTTGCGGCTTCCACCCACCAAGTGAAATAGCGTATTACTGTCTCTATTGCCGTCTCTTTCTAGCGTTGCCACGATTTTGTGCATGGCAGGCTACCTGCAGAAGGTACATGCTCTAAGTTTTAGTCTCGACACGATATTTGTACATTGTAGGCTACCTCCAGAAGTGTAGGCTCTAAGATGTTAACTTCCTAAACTTTAATACATATTTCTATAATATTGATTAGTAGAGTATTTTAAGTTTAAAAGATTTCTTACCTTTTAAAATGAGAAATTAGATAGATGTGGCTACACTTCAAATCTATTGGGATTATATAAATGACGTGGCAACCGCGCAAATAGTGAAAATTGGTATTTAGAAAATTTCCTCATTTCATTTCAAAATACTCCTGAAGCTGGAGAGCCTCTTTATTGTATGATCTGTGGCCTCGGCTACTTCTACCTAAATTAAACTACAATGGATATTCCATTGTTTTGTTTTGTTAATTATTTTAGTAATAATTACAAAAAAGGATAATTTATTTAAATGTTATGTGGCGCAAAACCCACGCTGTAATAAAAGCAAAACCAAATAATGGCACTGTTGACACAAACATTTAAAATACACCTAAAAGTAAAAAAATAATGAATTTATTATGCAAGATCTTACATCAATTAGTAATTAATTGTTCCCAGAATAATTTCTTTGTTGCCAACTGCAAATATTTTTATCCCACTTGAAATAGCTTTTCCCAATAATTGGGACATTCTACACTATTAAAAATTTCATTATTATGATATATAGAAATCTCTTATTTGTTACGTATTACAACTTAATACATTTTGCCAGGTCAAACAATTTGAAAAGTCAAATTGTGTCCCCAAAATTTCACTAGATTACAAAGTAATTTCCCTAAATAGTTATATATCCAGTTTACTATTTCACTGCACCACTGAGTAATTATAAACAAATGTTCTTTTTATTTGAAAAAAAAGTAATTTTATTAATTTTAGTTGCAAATATTATAGATTTTTGTCTTAAAATTGGTTAGAAATATCATGCAACTGTTCCATGCATTTTTCGACTGACATTTTAAATGCACAAAAATTCTTAGTTGGCATTGGTAGCACTGATTTACTGGTTTGGCGTTTGTTAGCGTTATCGATGTTGTAAACAAAATGCCTATCTCAATGTAAAAAAATGCGCAAATTTGCAGTCTAAATATCAACGTTTATCAAATTAATTAATATATATAATATATAATTAATATATATAATATATAATTAATTTGTATGTGAATTGTGACAACAATGGACTCCGTAAAGACGGATAATGAGGGAGAGTTAACCTCAACAATGGATAACGTCATTTCAGTGCCTAGTAAAGATGAAAAAAGTGACACTAGTAGTGATGCTACTCCAACGTCTTCTACAGATGCGAATATACGTCCCACTGCGTCTCATATAGGTGATTGTTACCGCAAAAAGTATTCGGAACGGTTAACTGATGTTTATCATGTTTTAGCATTAGACGATCCAATTAGCAGTACGTCTTCTGACAGTATAGATCAAGTGAAACAGAAAATGGATAAGCGGGAAATTGCTGCTGTGGACGCTCACAGAGTATCAACGGACAATGAAGCTGATCTGTTAGACATTTCAAATATTACAAATAATGAAAAAATAACTGAAGATGTTGAAGATCTTGTACATGACTTGGAGAGTTTGTTGGGGGAATCAACAGACTCTTTTAATATTACTTCAAATTCCAAGTTTGGAAAAACTGATAGCAGCAAGGGGACTGCTTCAGGAGTTTCATCTTTTGGTAAGTTTCCAAAATTAGTTAATAGTAGATATTTGAATTTTAATTGATGAAGAATCCTGCATGTTTTATTGCATTAGCCTTGAATGGAACTTATTTTTTCTTGTCCAACATATTTTGGAAGTAATTGGTATTTAATTATGTGTTCATTTCATAATTTAGGCACCATACTTGTAATATATTATACTTGGTTAAATAATTGTTATAAATCTACAGGTTACTAATTTATTGTAAGGCAAAGTACTAATTCTTAATACTTAAGTGATTTTGTTAATCAATACATAAATAAAAACTATTTCATAAAATCCTGTATGGTTCTATACTCTATACCACTACCCAGGAACACAATTTTCATGTTTATAAAAAACAATAGATTCATATTGAATGTTACTCTCTTGTTACTAATTGCTATGTTAAAATTAACATGTACCTTTTTTCAACAGTAAACCAACAATATTGTAGCCTTTAACACTCTTGCTGTTGCATGTACTGCAAGAGATACATCCATTGTGGTTTATGTGGGCCTGGTGTATCTCTGGAGTTACACATACATATGTTTGTTCAACTAAGAGGTGTAGCTCAGGAATGCTTTAATACACTAAGTTGTTTACCTAACATTTCAGTATATAACTTTGGCCAATACTGTTTAGTATCAGTATAGGTTATTGGGAAAGTGAATTGCTTTGTGATTATTCATATTATTATTGGGTGCATTCAGGGAATCATATCGATGAAGGGCTTTTTTAAAGCGGTATATTAAACAGTGTCTGCTTTACCTCTTTATCATAAAAAAGTCAAATTCTGTGTTGATATATATATATGCAAAAATGTTACCAACTCAGAATCATAAAAATTGAATATAACTAGTATCAAAAATTTACATTCAGCAAAAGCAAAGTGCTGCAACATTTCAATGCTTTAATGCTACATTTCCCTAAATTTTGATACAATAAACACTTTTTACATTTAAAAGTATTGAATAAACAAAAAGGCACTAATATTTCTATATTTTTTATGGGATTATTTAAGAATTTTTTCTCACTTGTTTATCTCAGTATTTATAACTCATCTTTTTTTCAATTACAATTCAAAATTTTTATTTTTTTATGGTTTCTAGGTCATTACTCTGTTAAAATGATTTGTCAAAGATTAGCAAAAAGAGATCATTAAAAGAGGTATCACATGATAGATACCACTTTGTATGTAAACTTTTAGAAGTGATATTCACCCCCATTTAGGGGTTGAAATGTGTAAAATGTGTCCACTGTAAATATCAATTAATGTGTTTTTTGTGTTTTTCTGTTAAATATCCATATTTTGAAAGTTATTTTGGGTCGCTAGTTTTGAAAATGAAAGCCCTGTATAAGATCAAGTGCTTTGTATAATTTCGCTAGAATATTGTATGTGAATACTCTTTGACCTCTGCACTAATCCAATTTTTTAGTGTATATATTTTTTTAACGATTAAAGGCTTTGGCACCAACATTGTAATGTGATAGCACCTATTTTTAAAGAATTTTTACACCAATTTTTTTCTTCTATCTGAACTCAACCATTCAGGTGTATACCTTTTTTGGTACATTTTGGGTTTTCCTTTTTCAAATGATTCAAACTGCTCATTTTCCACTTTGAATAAATAGAAAATATTTGGTAAAAATTTGATGTAGTGTGAAGTGTCATCTAGTGAAATTTGTTTTGACATTCAAAATACATTTGATAAAATCTTTTATAAAAGATCTTTGTCGAAGATCTAGTATAATGAACTACCAATGCATTAAGTTGTTTTAAATAATTTATTTCTGAATATTAATAAACAGCACTCAACAAAGAATTACTTCATTTTTAAAATAATCCTTAGAGAATTAGTTTTTACAGAGAGTTTATATATATATATATATATATATAGTTACTCGAATACAGCTAGAAGCGAAAGCAGAAGGCTACGAGAATTATGCGAA